>WOVY01003909.1:0-516468 GCA_013436015.1 Rhipicephalus annulatus | reverse complement strand
TTAACGATCGCTCAGAGAAGCAATATCAGTCGCGAGTTTCACGATCACGCATAACGTCAAGCGACCCCACGGAGGAAAGAAAGGTAAGGAGAGGCCCTGACGTCACTCGTTGTGGAGCCACGATGAAGCCGGAGGTCGGCCATATTGACTGGGCCAAATTCTCCTCTCTGTTTACATATAAATGCGAAGCAGAAGGCGCGACTCCCTCTCTGTCTCAAAATGCACGTGGCCGCGCGCCACGTGCACCGGTGCTATTCGAACCAACGGAACAGATTTCAACACGCTGTCTTGCCACGATACGGTTGACAAAATCTGCGTATGACTGTTGTACTCTTGCACTGCCGGCCTTTACGATAAACACGGCAAGTTGCACGTTAAGCTTTTCTTTTATTTGATGTGTTCTTTGTGAAATTAAGATGATATTTCGGACATTGCCGCGCGACGAACCAGGCACTGAAATTTGTAGCTTCTTTCAGATCACTTTTCCCCCCTTTTGCGCTTATTTTTAGGCTTTATGAAATTTTACAGTCAGGCTGTGGGCTTAGACACAACGATAAAAAAAAAATGTCTTGCCTGCAATAAACCCGGAGGCCCGTAATTATGCCAGTAAAGTAGGCATCGGTGGAGCTTGTGTGCGTGGCAGCCCGTCGAGTTTGCGCCGGCCTCTGTTTTCGCCCCTCTTTTGTCCGACGCGCTCTGGTTCCTAGGGGTATCCCAAAGAACATGATTTCATTAGGACGAAAGCAGCGAAGACCACCCGAAAGTGCGTGGGAACACGTCTCCAGTGCGATTCACGCGCACTAGTAGCTACAGAGAATGGAGACCAGGATCGCGTTAGGGCGAAAGGTGGGAAAGTTACCCGAAGGAATGCGTGAGAAAAGGTCAACATCACTTGGTCAACATCGTTCGAACGGCTTTGTCAGCTTCTGAATGCACAAGCACGCGCATCTAGTGAGGTGCACCTAGTTACTTTGTGCAGGCGCGTGTAGACATTTTAACGAGTTTTGCTACAATACAGACAATATTGCGGACAGCGAGACAATATTGCGAAGAGGGAGCGTCTTAAGCGAAGCAGAACAGGAACTTTAATGCGCAGAAGCATGTGGTAGCTGTACAGGAACATGAAAAGCAAGATTAGATTACAGTCATAATAAGGGACCGACGACCGCAAATGCATCGTTCGTTGTCATAAGAAGCAACACCGCAGAACTGTCACTAACCTGCAAGGCATTCATTGAACGAATTCTTGAGCACAGTCGTCACCTTCTATGATGGCTTTTCAGCATAATTTTGACGGTCACTGCAAACTCGGAGTACGTATACATGCGCTCGTTCTATGGTTTCTAGTTCAGATACCTGGTTACAACCACCACCGGAGGAAAATCCCGTAGCTAACAATGCAGCACAAAGAACGGATGCTGTCGAATACCTGCAGTACGCCACGGTTAAGTGCGAGGCCCATGAAAACGCACACACCACCGCTGGGCCGCCTGAACGTTGCCGCACCGCACTACATCAACAATAACAAAACGCCGCCATTGTGCCCAGTGAATATGGCCGCGCGTGACGTAATTTCCGCCACATTTTTACGCCCTGTGCCGGCTGGGCATGCCCTTTCTTACCTTTCCTTCTTTCGCGAGTGACCCTTTTGATTTTCTCACCATTGTGCATGTCTCCTATACTTGCCTTGTTTTTTTCAGATGAAAGACAGCGCTCCTCCTGTGCTCCTCTTCCTACTTCGTCTTTTATCTCTGCATCAACAGTGCAAAATATTTCAACTATCCCAACTTTCCATTTTAATGTGCGCATTTATTCAGGCGGTAAAGAAGTCTATAGACGTCGCCTAGTACAAAAGTGGACGTCAACCGGGCGTGTTGTATTTGACCACGACGTTGTTTCGCTCGTAGATCGATTTGGTTACGATCCACTTGGAGCCCCACAAAACGGGGCAACCGACGTGCGTCGTGAGCGTATCCGCCCGCCTTTTCTGGTGCCAGAAGGACATATCTGCTCGGGGAACTCGCTCCCATCGTGCGGTTCTACCTCGTACCAAAAGAGGGCTTCGCCGACCCGTAGTTTGACCCCGATGCCCAGATTGACAAATGCCGTGGCTCCTCCCGCGCTTACGTTGGACAGGTACACAAACATGGAGCCAGCCGGTTGCCGTCCGCGATGTCCACGTGGTTGGCGACCTTCTCGAAGTGGTGGGCGTTCATGCGGGGCGTGTAGTAGCCGCCAAGGCCATAGTTGGCCACCTGGTAAGCTTCCGCGGATTCCAGCGACAAACCAGTCGTAATGAATATGCGCCTAGACAGCTGCTGCAGCCTATCGCTGTCCGCGTTCCAGAGCCAAGATACCTGAAAATAAATGCGGGAATGTTCAGTTTGTAATAAAATTCTGCTACACTTGTTTGCATATTTGTTTGATTGAGTTGTGGGGTTTAACGTCCCGAAACCACCATATGATTATGAGAGACGCCGTAGTGGGAGCTCCACAAATTTCGACCACCTGGGGTTCTTTAACGTGCACCCAAGTCTGAGGACACGGGCCTACAACATTCCCGCCTCCATTGGAAATGCAGCCACCGCAGCCGGGATTCGATCCCACGAAACACGAGAAGAGCTTAAAAAACTTCTAGTAAACATCCAAAAAGGATAGTCCAAAAGTATATAAGAAGTCTTGTTGAGATGTCATTTAAACCTAAGCAGCTTCAAAACCTCCTGTACCTGTGCTAACGCCACGTTGTTATACGACTAGAAAACCTCTAGCAAGAAATCTAAGAAACGTCTTTCTAGATTTTTAAAGAACCTTTGTAAACGTTTACTATACTTAAATTATCAGAAGCCTAGTAAACATCTTGCCAAGATTCTAAATTGACTTTTGCAAGATCTTCTAACACCTATTTTAGACATTTATTTTCATGCAAACCAGCTTTTGAGCGTTTACCGCGGTTGATTTGCTGCACCATGTCAGCGTTTTACAATCTGGGCATTTAGCTGTTCACTGTCGAGAATGACAAGTAGGAACAGCAACATAATTTGGCATTAAAATATTGCTTGTACTATTCTAATCAGCAAAATTGGTGCCATAATAGTTGAAAGAAATAATTAGTGACTGCCATTTATCATTACGATAATATGTTTTGCTTGAAGACAAGACGGGCTTTTGAACGTCAACTCATTATTGTTTCTGGTGTTGCCTGGAATGCATCATACTGCACATCCAAAACTAAATGCAAAATTTCAACAAAAGTTGTTGTATACTTGTAGCCTTTATTAAACATAACAATGCACACTTTGTCCCAAAACTTCCATGCTTTAGAGTAGATATAATTATACGAAGCCATTAGGGGCTGGCTAGATACTTGGTCCAGGAACCTGCACACATACAAAAGGCACAAACTGTTCTCTTCGAGCAGACTTATCAGTACAACGAAATTTAGAAGGCTGGCTTAGCAAACACATTGGCCCAGTAGCAAATTTATAATGGTAGAAAATTTGTTACAGCCAGAGAGCAGCAGTCAAACAATTGATTTTTTTTCTCACCCAGTATGCCTAAATTTAGGTATGTTCGAACCATGCGTAGTTGAAATTAATGGCTTTCACAACAAAAGATATTTATCAGACTTCTCTAAAGTAAACATGCATTTTTGGGTGCTTACTTGTGCATTGCTTTTTTTCTTGTGAAAAACGAGTTCAAGGACCCACCTTTGTAAAGGTAAGTCGTTTTGGTTGGTGAAAAATAAGTATTTATGGTCAATTTTCAAGCTTTCGCTATAACAACCTTTCAAAATAACGAACAAATTTCTGCGGTCCCCTGAAGTTCGTTAGACCGAGATTTTACTGCATGTGTGTTGGACCGTCAGAGGAGCACATCAACGCGACGGCGCTACATTCAATAATAAGGCCCGCTCCAATGGCTCCGTCCCCTTCAGCGAGGCACCCTACACCTTCCCTAACATGATCAAGAATGGTGCTCAAGACAATGGCACTGGAAGCATAAAAATGGCACTGGAAGCATAAAGAGAATGCATATTTTAGCTTTACAGTGCTTTAAATGGCCACAAGCGCCTTTTGAGAGGTCGCATGAAGCAAATGCACTTCGCATCGATGCCGTTACGAATTTATGTTACAAAAAGCAAAGAAAAAGATGTTGACAGGTTACCAATACTCGACCGAACCATCGTCGTCCCGAACTACAATGCAAACGCCGACAAACACAGCATACAACACTGCTGAAGCAGGCACGGCTAACCGGCATCCACACTTCACCATTTCGCACAGTCGCCGCTACGTGCCGACTGTATTCTATCTCTCCGCCAATGGGAAAGAAGCCAGCACCGAAAGGCATTAAGAGTCTCTCACTTTGTTCGTGGTTTGACGCAGTAAAACTTTATTGCCCGTGGAGTTTTGGGAAACCAAACCATATAAACTCACTCCAAATGACTTTCCGAAATGGTCAGTTAGTCAGGTCGATGCCAATCCATACCCGCCAAGTCCAAGGATTCTGTATAAGACAGATTTCTGCAACAGGAAGATGGGGGGAGGGGGGTGTCATGCAGATTTATTTTCCCGTTATTTCTTGCCCCACCAAAACAAAACCATCGCGAAAAAATGTGTGGAGCGGAGAGGGGGGGGGGGGGGTCAGTAAACAGCATTGCGCAGCCCGATACCGATTAGAATTGCCTGAACTCCCAAGAGTAGGTTTTCCCAACTACAGCAGAAAGTGGGAGACTCAAAACGGAGCGAACATACTACTTGTATCTCTCCAAAGTTTTAACAAAGAAACAACTAGCAAAACCTCTACATCACTACTTGAAGCAATGCAGCAGCCTCCCCTCCACCCCTCCCCCTTCAAAATGAAGCAATAAGTGCAATGCCATGATGTAAATTTTTTTTGATCGTCAGCTATTCACCCTATAAAGCGAGAGGCGAAAGTGTAACAAGGCGTAGCTGCTTCACAGGTGTTCTGACACCAGAGGCACAGGATCCTCACTATAACTGCGCGTATTAAAAACTAATGACGGCTTTCCGACCAGGAGGCATGCTTTTATTAATGAATTCACATTTACAAAGAAGAAAGAAGCACGCGAGAATTTTGAGTGCCGGCGCATTCAGTATGGTATGACCCATGGCCACACAATAATTTGCACGGAAGCACAGAAAATTAGATAGCGATATCCAGATGCAGACGTGACAGACATTCTAGCGGCACGCGTGCAGTTATTAGTGAAAATTGCTTTATCACATGCATGCCACGCAACTCTTCAAACGAACTATCAGCAGCGTTCTTGGAACGGACGAAAACCACCAATCAATCGCCGCCAGTTTCACACTACCGATTGGACTAGACGTCACGAGCCCAAGGAAAGCGCCTTTTGCCATTAAATGGACTTGCGCAACAGAGTTGCATTGACACCAAACATAGCACCATAAATTTTATGACACACACGCGACCGCTGTTTTTTCAGCAAAATAGCTAGGTGATTGCAACTTTTATGGCCTAGAAAACAAGGTGCACATGTATTGTCGCGCCGACATGGCTATTGCAAGTGATAGACGCTCCCAAATCCGACTGGCACAGTTTGTAGCAATTACCATTGATATCATCGAAATGGCGCAGTAAATATGATTTGGTGCACTTTGGCACAGTTGGCGCACTCGTACATCGCACACGCATGGAATGTTTTACACGCGGTTATAAGCG
The DNA here is from genome assembly GCA_013436015.1 of Rhipicephalus annulatus. Classification (NCBI taxonomy): domain Eukaryota; kingdom Metazoa; phylum Arthropoda; class Arachnida; order Ixodida; family Ixodidae; genus Rhipicephalus; species Rhipicephalus annulatus. The sequence goes on along the minus strand of WOVY01003909.1, from coordinate 510,762 downwards.
TGCAAGCAAGCGACAAGAAACACCACTAAAGCAGAAATAAAAAGACCCGACCAATCCGCTTTGCACTGAGGGCGGATGCGGTAACATCACCCCGATGCCAGGCCTCCCATGGATTGTTACTCAAGCAGAGAGAAACGTGCCGCCCCTGACAAAAGGACAAAGGTTCGAGCTAGGAAGGCGAGGAAGCGGGGGGTGTTCCGATTTTTTACATTAAGGGTGTGATTGCTGGCGCACACGCTATTTACGGTAGGTGTACCCTTCTACCTTGTACTCTCAATGCAAACAGACTGTGCAAGAACTGCTTCGCTTTATAAAGCGGTCATATAAGGATATGCACTGAGCCTTTGTCGTAAGGCGACGATACCAATGCCACGCCATTTCGAAGGTCCATTCGTATGTGTCGTTTGTGCTGTACAAATACAATCACACTGGTCTAGAGCAGCGGAGCGCGTGCCTGTTGACACTGTTGTTGGGCATGGCTTCTATCTCATGTTAGATACAAGCTTCCGTTGATCCTTCATTACAGCGCAAGGGCCTAAGACGTAGTATGACCATCTTTGGTAGCATTAAGGCGTCTCTCTTTACATATTTGTGAAGAAAACGCCAGTTGGAGCGGCTAGCTGGGCACTCTAGACAAGTCTGATTCCATCTATAAGTGCATCGACATGCAAGAGATGTTTTAGGGGTCTCTAGTCACCCAAGTCGCGGATATCAAACACCGTGCATGCAGCAAGTTTGTGAGAGTGCGCAGACCTTGGAAATGGCAACCCCGCTGCTAGCGCTTCTCATGGATGACATGAAGCCTCATTATTTGGTATAACAATACCTGGTATTGCATTCATTGCCAAGAGCGTAAGCGAAACTAACAAATTTTACCTTTCGGATCTGATATCACGTCACTCGAAAGAACGCTGGCTAAAAGGACAATGATCGCTCTAGTTGCCGAAGCTTTCGTGCTGTCAGTTATCTAAACCCGAAGCAGATGTTAAGCGTGTTCGAATTAACGAGATTCGACTGTATTAATTCGAACTTCTGGTTAATTCGAACTCACAATGAGTTCCCGTCAAAGCTATGTGTATTCCAATGAGTGAAAACGCCCGGAAGTTCAAATGCGCAAGCACTCAGGACGGTTCTCTCGAACATACCGCGCTCAGAAAATGCTCTCGGCAACCAGCCCAATCCCGCGGCTGCACCTGCAACACCTCAACGCTGCGCGCGAAAGAAATGAATAGTAAAGAAAAGGCTGCAGTGGAATGTTTGGTCTATCTCAAATGCCGATCTGCGACGCGCCCGTGTCACGCTTCTCCTTTTCGTGTCTGCCACGTAAAGAACCTTCTCCTTCCAATGCCGCACGAGAAGAGAGAGAGAGGAGGAAGAAAAGGAAAGCTGTCGCTCGGTTGAATGAATGCGATGTTGAAGGAAAGGAAAACAGCACTATCTTCTGCAGCCCTTGCCCTTTGCAGGAGCACAGCTCTGTGCCTCGAGGGGGGGGGGGGGTGGGTCTCGAGCGCTGGTGCTACGCTTCCCCTTTCGCGTCCCTGTCACGTAACCCTTTTTTCAAAGAAACGCGCAAAGAGAGCAAAAAAAAAAAAAGCTGCCGTGGAGTGTTGGTGTTCCCTCAAATGCAGACTTGCTTCTCCGCGTGGAGATGCTCCTCCTTTCTCGTCACGTGATGGCCATGCTGCGGCTGTGTAGCGGAGAGGCTCCGCTTGCCGTATGCAATCGTTGTGGTCGTCTGTAGTGTTGGCGCTGGACATTTCTGCGCGCAACTTGCCGAGAGTGAACCTTGGAACTGTGCTCCGGCGTGCTGCGCGGCGCTTCGCAAGAGCAGTTGACATTCAAAGACGATAGTGTTTGTTGGAGCACTTCGACGCAAAAATTTTTGTCTGTCTGTCTGTACAATTGTCTGTTTGTCCACCTTACGATACCTCAAACGGCACCAAATTATACCCGAAACTGCCAACCTCATCCAGAGCGCCCACCAATATTGCTGAAGTTTCAGCGTTCATACTTGTGTGGTTGTCAATCAAACAGCAATTGTTGCACATATCTGAGGCACCATAACAATACGTCAATATCTTACATGTGTGTCTTTACAGTAGAGATGCGCAAGTAATTTTAAGAACCATAGCATTTATCACGCTGCACTGACAATGCAACACAATGCTCAGAAAGGCAAGTATTTTCAACGCTTTGCTAAGACCACACGATGATGGCACCTGCCTTTCACATAGCCTTCTACACCTTATCGCCTCCAAGACAGGTGGGCACGCCTTCCTTCGTTTTCGAAGATAATTGCCAGATAGCGCTCGTGTCTAACGTACTTCGATGCGCTTGTTCACCTTCGCTGCACAGATCGAGACTCTCTAACGTAGTGCCCCCAGAATACACAATTCACAGATATTCTCGTGTAGAACATTAAATAAACGTTTTGTTCACTCTCTTCAGAAACAAGACTATCATTTTTCGCCAACATTTGCAGTGAAACATGCAGGTACGGGGCAAATTTTTTCTCTGTTTTTTACAGCTGAAGTTATACAAGAGAACACAAAACAAATGTTTTGTGTGAAATATGCATAGCAACCCTGTGCATTAGCACAGTGCAAAACTGCTCAACTTGGCGACATGAAAAATGCCACATGTAATGTTATTTCTTGTACACAAAAGCTTTTGCATGTACAGCTTTTGTAGTTCCAGGATATTTTATGTGTTCTTTGTGCTTAAAATGTATATTTAGGTTTTTTTATGCTTATCCTGTTCAGAGCAGTGCTCATAGTTTTTTGAAACTTCTCTGTCCAGGTTACAATTTTTGTTTGCTTGATCATTTTTTTCGTAGTATTGTTTGTAAATTTCTGCTTTAAAACTGACTGAAAGATAACTTCTTGCTGTACAATTCGATACACAAAACATCAACATCACAAACTTTGCGTGTCATAAAAAATACCATTCTATATACTACATAAAAACGCCCAAATTTCTCGCAGTCACAAAAGTAATAAGGGGAGACCCGGCCCTTGAAAACCTAAAAAAATAGGAAAAAAGTGTTTGTGAAAAACCATATTTTTGAGTTGTATGTCACATAAACTACCTATTCTGTAAACATCAGCACCTAACTCAACCCCTAAATACAAATAAGTTGCCGATTTCGAGGCTTCTGCAGGGCCCAATGACGTGCAAAACCCAAAATCAAACCAAACTTTGTGCACGCACCATTCCAAGACCATGCGGCTGCCTCTTGCCATCTTGGTCTTGTTTTGACCGTGAATTCTTTCTCTCTTGTTTGCCCCTTTCAAAATGGTGTCAACGGCGGGGTTGAGATGCTATCCGGATTTCTACAAGATGCGATGCGGAGCGCTGATTGGCCAGAGCAGCTCATTCATATCTCGCAGGTGAAAGCGCGCCCGCCAGTGGCTGCTGCGCTGGAAGCAGGGGTGGTCCCTCTTGGAGATGGCACGTACGGCGCGCTCCTCTCCCGGTTGCTCTATGCTCTGTCTGCTTTGATAGACGTTTGCTTACGGGCCACATTTTGCCTTGCTTCGCTCAGCTTCTTTTTTTTTTTTTTGCACAATTTCTGTGCCCTTTATTTCTGTTGCTGTGCGTGATGCTGGCAACGAAGCCAAAGTGTGCTCGTTCGGAGCTTGGAAACGCGTTATGCGGATTCTACGAGAACGGAAATTCCGCTTTTCTGCTGCAAAGGCTCAGTACGTAGATGCTTGCACCGGCGGAACTGTGCTGTCGGCTGCCGCCAGTCCAGAATCCCACAAACCGTGTGTACCTGGAGCCGTGAATGCATCGAGCGTGTCCGAGATCGCCGGATCCAGCACGTGCTCTGAATACGTACAGTCGAGCGCGACACGAAGTGTTGCGAAGATCGCAAGACCCAGCACTTTGTCTCCGTAGGGGCCAATGGCGTGAATGGGTCGTCGACCCTTCATTTGAGGACGCATTTCCTAACTAAGGAAGAAATAGATGCCAATGCGAGATGTCGAGATTCCTTTCGCGCTGAACTCGAATCTATGCCAGTGATGCAGAAAAAATTTGAACTGAAGTGAGCTGTCGTTAGAGAAGCTAAGAACTTGCTGGTTCGCTTGGAAGACCAGACTTCTGCCAATTCGACCTCTATTATTAAATTAGACGTTCTACGTAAAGGGGCCATGACACCCAACAATTTGTGGTTTTCCAGCGTAAACTAGAATTAGAAGGCGTATACAAACAGAAAAAGAATACTTCAGTGAAAAACAAGCCCCACAAGTCCTACCGCAGATTTATTTATTTGTGAAAACCTTAGGGTACTTTTGCACATTATAGAGGGGAGGTACAGAAATACAGATGAACAACAAAATAACTACAGAATTATATAAACACATTTAACATGAAGATAAATATATAGATGAAGTATTACATGCAAGGAGTACACCTCATTAAAGATAACTGAACTAGAATCACAAAGAATACACTAAACAGTCAATAACACTTATGCCAATTAGTACAGTTCACGATTCAGAGTTCATTAGTGCATTCTTAAAACGAGTGGGGTCGGTGATGCGTGCTAATGATGCAGGTAGGTTATTCCAATCTATTGAGGTCTTAGGGAGGAATGATTGTGAACATGCTAAGGTGTTGTGACGAGGTACGCTGACCTTGTACACGTGATCATGGCGAGCAGAAAAAATGATACCGTATTTACTCGCATAATCCTCGCACTTTTTTTTTGCCAGAAAACCGATGCAAAGTTGGGGGGTGCGAGAATGATGCGGGGAAAACTTTCTACGAAAACGCAAAGAGCGAAAAAGAAAACGAAGTGGCCGCAAATCGGCATTCTCACACCAGCAACTTACAGCAAGCTTTAAGAAGTACTAATTAGAACTTGCCTCAACAATAAAAGCAGAGGTTCAACACAAGGCAAGATTTCTTCGAGACACAAAAAGTGTAAGAAAATAGTCGAGAATTAGAGTACCATACGCAAAGCTTGTGGGCGTTGCGGGCATAGCGGTAGCGATCGGCGTTCATCAGGAGCCCTCAAAAAGTAAGCGTAGGATGTCAGTATTGGGCTGATGGCTATTTAACAGAATCGTTCGCAGTTCCCTTCTGAAGAAATAAAGTTTACCATCGATCCCAGTTTTAGGCACACGGCAGGCCCAACGCGTCTTGGTGGCTTTCAGCTGCCGTCACCAGTAGCGAACACAAAACTCGTAGGCTCCGAAGGGCATAACGGCAGCCCTGTTGCCTTTGTATAGCGCATGATCTATCATTTGCAACTTGAAGCAGCCGTGTGGCTTCAGTATCGCCCCATAATGTGCCAAGATTACCGACACAAAACACGCCGCAGCGCACACTGGCCACTTCGGCTTGGCTTGGATTGGATTTTCGTGCAATAGTATGCTTAATGCTTAAGAGATGGCGCCAGATGGTGCGCGCTATCATTATCAATGGCTGGAACGAGCAAACGACATTATTGCGGCAGTTTTAGGGGGTGCGATAATTACTCGAGGAAAAAAAATATCTTTTCTTGGGCGATGATGTGGGGGGTGCGAGAATTATGCGAGTGCGAGGATTACGCGAGTAAATACAGTAGATGTCGGGTGAATCCAAAGCAAGCGAAGGAAAGGATTGCGGTGATACTTTTTGAAATAAAGAAATGCGTGATTTCTTTTTGCAAATAGAGAGTAATAGAATATGAAGTGTACTCTTCATTAATAAAACACAAACAGGGCGATGATAATTACCTAGAATGAAATGAACAGCACAATTTTGTACCGATTCAATTTCATTAATGTGACTTGATGAGGATCCCAGATGGATGAGGCTTACTCCAGTTTGGGGCGGACGTAGTTTATACAGTCGAATCTTGATAATTCGAACTCGAAGGCGAACAGAAATTTGTTTGAATTAAAAGAAGTTAGAATTAATGAAAGCTAAATAAACAGAGGGCTCTCCATGCAGTGGCACATGTGCATTTAGCTAACACACAAGGGGGAAGTTTCAGAAGACTTGCATTTCAGAAATCACAGGACATCCGTCATTAATTCAAGTAATCGACAGTGATGCACGTCTGCACACCTTTTCTTTGCAGCGAGTCAATTTCGCACGCAGCTTGCAAAGCATTTCTACTTCAGCTTCAGCATCCCCCTGGCAAGAAAGAGAAGTTGCGCGTGGAAATGTCCAGCGCTGACACTCTACTCTAATGATGACGACAACGACTGCGTAGCCGAGCCTCAGCATGGACAGCACGTGACGAGAAAGGAGGAGTGTCTCCACGCAGGGAGAAACATATTGGCATTTGAGAGAAAACCAACACTGCACGGCAGCTTTTTTTTCTGATGCGATTTTTAAAAAGAAAAGAAGAGAAAAGTTAGCATCGTAACTATCTGCATGAGAATGCGACACCTCAACAGTAGCTCACGAGGGAGATCAGGTTAAGGAGGGATTAAAAGGATAGGATTCAAAGGTAAACAGAGAGAGAAAAAGGAGAGAGCGAGGCACAGGGACATCAAACAACAAAAAACGATGAAAAAAAGGAGATAGGAAAGATGGATACCGTCGCTTTCCTTCCTCTGTGACGGGGCACCACTCAGCAAGAGCTCTTGTCGGCAGCAGGAGATGGTGTAGGGCGAGCCCATCTGCCAGAGCTGCGCTGTCGTTAGAGATCGCAAGGGCACAACCAGTCGGCAGGCACGAAATTCAGAGTCTTCGCGAGCCTCGTTGAAAGGAGGAGGGTTACGTGGCAGGGACAGGAAAGGGGTAAGCGTGGCACTGGCACGTGAGAGGTGGGGCTCCCGCAAGGGGCAACGGCTACAAAAGATAGTGTGCCTGTTTCTTTCAACTACACATTCATTCGACCCCAATACTGCTCTTTTTTTTTTCTCTCTCTATCTCTTCGCGCAAGGCATTAGAAGGAGAAGGGTCTTTACGTGGCAGACAGGGAAAAGGGAGAAACGTGACACAGGCGCGTCGCATATCGGCATTTGAGAGAGAGCAAACATGTTACCGCAGCCTTTTCTTTCCTTTTTCCTTTTCTTCGTGCGCAGCATTGAGATGTCTCAGGTGCCGCCGCGAGATTGGGCGGGTGCCGAGAGCATTTTGGGAGCTCGGTATGTTCGAATTAACCATCGAAAGTGCTTGCGCGTTCGAATTACCGGGCGTTTTCACCCATTGGAATACATATAGCATTGGTGGGACCTCATCGTGAGTTCGAATTAACCGGAAGTTCGAACTAAGCGAGTTCGAAATAATGAGATTCGACTGTATGTAGCAGTCCTTTTAGTTGTACAGGTGCAAACGAAAAATTTCTTTTCAATAGCCTAATGAGTGGTTAGCTTTTGATGTTATCTATCGCATATGCCACTTCCAAGAGGTCGTTGGTAATATGAATGCCTAGATAAGGGTAGGTGCTAACAGATTGAAGGGGGATTTATTTAGTGCATAGGATGAGCAGATTGTGGTAGAACGAGAAATGTGCATCGATTTACATTTAATTAATGTTGAGTTCCATGCACCATGTGAGGCACCACTTATATATGTTATTCAAGTCGGATTGAAGGGTTGCTATGTCAGACCCATCTGCAGTTTTGCGATATACAACGCAGTCATCCGCGAATAAACGAATTTTTGAGGAAATGTTGTCGGGCATATCATTAATGTATACAGTCGAGCCCACATAACAACCGCACTTAAAACGAACTTTCGCTTAAAACGAACAATATCCGCGTGACCGTGAAAATATACATTGGTTCCATGGCCCAAAATCGCACTTACAACGAACGTCTCCGAGCGCCGCTGATCGGTTAGAGCAAACAGACTCAGTGGTTTGCCGACTTTCCAAGAAACCACTTTCGACCCCCGATCAGGTATCAACGAAGCGCCCATACATTTTTATTTTTAAACGCCGACCTTGCCTCCGCGACGCTCTAGTTGCCGCTCTCCCCCGATCCATGGAGGAAGGAAGGCTGTTTTCTTCCTCCGTGCCCCGACTGCTTTTTGTTACGCACCCCTCAGTCATTTGTCCCCCCGCTACTCCGAGCACCCTGCATCGCCAGAGCAGGTTCGTGTTTTCACACTGCCACCGATCTTTGCAATACCGGTAGGCCATCTCCCCTGTTTTTGATCGCTTGTACTGTTGTTGGCGTCGCCGGCCTGGAGTGACCATATCATTCTACCGACTGTATTCGATAGTCTGCGTCTAGCGCACGCGCGTACGCTACCCCACCAACTCTGATACCCTGCAATTCGTTTCGTGTTTACGACTTGTTCCCGCTCACTTTGCACTCAACTCAGCATTCCTTATGCGCACGTGCGGAAGCGCGAAAACAGCTGTTAACTTGCACAAAACGAATCGCACAATATCGAAGTTCGTGAGGCCACGCAAACCCGCCACACCAACAGAACGACTTTTTGACGGCCGCCGATTGTTCAAACACCGCCGCGCGCACCTATACAGGCAGCCGTACTTTCAGTTCTGCGTGCGCAGGCACTTTTTCACGTTTTTCTACGTGCGAGTTTCGCGGACCTTTCAAACAAGCTACCCAACCTGCCTCCTTCCAGTGTGTTTTGGTTTTAAAGGTCGCCCTCCCGCAGCATCCTCCCCTCTCTTTATCGCAACTCCTTGCCCTTCTCTCGCAAATCTGCTCTCTTCTCTTGATCGCAACCCCTTTGCCCGTCTCCACAGCTCCATGACGCCAGCCACGCTGGCTCGAATTAGTTTCGTTTTCTGACTGGAAACGAGCCCAGAGCTGTTCAACGCGTTCTGGCACGTGTGTCGCGTGTGCGCGTCTTGCTCGCTTTTGGTGTGCTTGTGTGGCCATGATGGCAGACAAAAGGACTAGCACGCTTTTTCCTGCCACTCAACAAAACGTCGAAAGTGTAACCGCTTGGCTTGAGCGTAATTCGTGTGTTAGATGCCGCGTTGCAGAGTGCTTGCTCATAGCTGTTGACTACCTGGCAGCCAACTTGCCACTTCGGGCGTCCCGGTATTCAGCTGTGGCGATCGTGAATATTTCGTGGGTGGCGGTGACGACTACATGCACGTGAAACTGCTTTCGCAAGGCCGACTTCGTCGACGTCGGGCCCGATGCCGAGCCTGAAGCTTCTGCACAGGACCCCTGTGGCGGCGATTTGGGGCAGTGCGTCGTCGACTCCGACCTGGGAGAGCGCGTGGGACATCTGTTGCAATGGTTAAATTACGGCCGATGATGATGCCGACACTGCGGAACCGTGCACGGATTGGGCATTGTGAATGAAATATGTGGCGAGAGCGATTTGGAAGAATCGGACTGGGAGAACGGCGAAACTTTGGAGCCAGTGCCTTATGCAGCTTATGCCACGGGCCTTGGCGAACGAGCACCCTGCCGTTTCAAATGAACTCAAGATTGCCCTTATCCCTTCTGCTCTTCGAAACTCGTGCGTCACGGACATTTTGGGGCAAAAAAGTTTGTGCTTTCACTCTCAACTTTTTTTTAAAAGCTGTGTTTCATTTACTACGAACTTCGGGGTACAGTGAACAGATGCTGCGTCGCGCAGCATCGTTCGTTGTAAGCGAGCTCGACTGTATTAAAAATAAAAAAGGACCTAGGACAGACCCTTGAGGAACACCCGATTCGACTAGAGTCGATGCAGATGTGAAGTCATACGCAACCACAAATTGAGAACAGGAAGAACGAAAACTTTCTATGTATCCAAGTACTCCCAGATCAATGTTTTGTGCACTTAGTTTGTGTATAAGCAACACATGTTTAACCCTGTCAAATGCTTTTGAGAAGTCCAAAAAAAATACAGTCTGTAAAAAAGCCGTCATTAAGATACACGTGCAAGTCATTAGTAAGTGTTACCAGCCGAGTCTCAAATGAAAGGTGTTTGGGAAAGCCGTGTGGACACCTAGAAAAAAAAGTTGTTTTCTTCGAGAAACATAGCAAGGTTCTCTATATTATGTGTTCCATAGTTTTACATGGTATCGAACTTAACGATGTGGGCCTGTAATTAAATGGGTCATGAGTATGACCAGTTTTTGGAACCGGAATAATTTTCACGATGTTCCAGTCGGACGGTGAAGATGAAGACGTGTATGACTGCGATTCTCTGGTATTTTTCAGAACTTTCGCCGTGATTTCATGGATTCCGCATGAAGACGTAAGCTTGAGACTGTCTATTATTTTTGCTACGGCTGTGGAGTGAAAAATTATCGGATGCATGGGTAAAAAGTTGCAGCGCAGTAGCCATGGTGGTAGTAGTACATCATGTCTTGCAGGTGAGAAAGCCTTTACAAATGCATTGTTTAGAATAGTAGCACAGTGGTCCTGGGTTACAGGATGACCGGCAGATGAACTGAGCGACATGATTTTTGATTCCGTAGGTTTTATTACATTCCAGAAGATTTTCGGATTCTCGATAAGCCTGGTCGGAAAAGTGATGTTAAAAAGAATGAATATTTTGTATTCTTTACAGTAAATGTATAGGTAAAGGCTGCTTCTTTGTAAGCCATCCATGTAGCATCGCTTTGTCCCCATTAGCTGTGCAAAAGAGACTGTGCGAAAGAGCTGTGCGAAAGAAAAGGTTTGACAGGATTTAGTATACCATGGCACATTGTTATTCGAGAGAACACGCCTCGTTGGAATGAACCGGTTGACAAGATCATGAATTTTTTGTTTAAACATATTCCACTTAGCACCCAATGAGCTTTCAGTGTCATTAACGAGGAAATTATCGAGGAAAACACAAAGTTCATGGTTGATAGCAGTACAATTGGCTTTTTTGCGAATGGTTTTCATACTGTTATGAGACCGGAAAATTGAAAGGATAACAGTAAAATGCATGATGTCATGATCACTCAGACCGGGCGAGTGTGAAACCTCGGATATTATATATATTGACATAAGAACGAGATTTAAAAGGGATCATGTGGTGCTCGTTACATGTGTAGGCGAAGAAACAAATTGAAGTAGGCTGAAGTCTGCGCATATATCGATGAAACGTTTACCGTAATTACTCGAATCTAACGCGAACCTTTTTTTTCTGGTTAAGAGAGTTCATAAATCGCATGCACGTTAGAATCGAGTACGAAAAAACAAATGAATTCGGTCATTCTATTGCCATCAGCATTTCCAAAATGGCCGCCCCCTACGTGCGTCGGCATGGCGCGTTGGCCATTTCTGCCAATGTGTTTCCCATGTGCGGCACTTCGTACGTGTGCTGAGGAGTACGTCATCTTGTAGTGCATTAGCATCGACGGCATAGAAGGGCCGTCTCCGAAAACTTGAGTGCACCACAATGCCGCTTTTAACAGGAAAGTCATCGCGTGTGCAGAAACATACGGAAATCAAGCCGCATCGCGGTCATTCGGAGTTCCCGAAACGTGCGTGCGGGACTGGTGGAAACAAAAGCAGAAGATTGTCGACAGCAAAGCTTCACGCAAAGCCTTCGGTGGATCACAGCAGGGTTGCTTTCCGCAAACTGAAGAGCTGCTCGGCGAGTATGTGCTTGAGCAGCGAGCGGCACAGCGGCCCGTGACGACACAACTGCTCCCAAGTGCGAACTATGCAATTAGCCTTAGAAAAAGGTCTGTGGAGCCAGTTTCACAACCATCGAGAAGAAGGAGATGAAGCAAGTTCGCGTGCTGACATCGGCCCACGGTAAAAGTACAGTGACGGAAATGCTCTGTTACACATCAGATGGGCACAAGCTTCCCCCGTACCTCATATTTAATTGGAAGACGCTCCCGAAAGGAGTAGTTTTTTAGAGTGGTGTGATCGTGCGGGCCAGCAATAAAAATGGGTGCGCGTTGCAATCGATGTCTTACTTTTTTTTTTTTTTTCCGTCGTAGAATTCGGGTGCGCGTTACAATTGAGGGCGCGGTAGAATCGAGTAAGTACGGTAGATTCTGTGGAAGTTTATTCTAATGAAGGACACGTGCCTGAACACAAAATATTTGGAAAAACAAGTCTCCCTTAAGTAGAATGGGTGCACTGGGGAAAGGAGGCTTGGCGCCGAGCTCGTCGCGATGCGCAGATGCGGGCTTATTTCTCTTGTGTACTTTGCCCCATGGATGGATGCCTGTGCGCGCACGCTTATCCTTTGGGGGGGGGGGGGGGAATTGTGTGCCTTCGGCTTTCGCTGAATGAAAGCGTCAGCTGCCAGGCCCACAAAAGCCACTTTGGTCTCTGCACAGGCCCCTTTTGCAAAAACATAGCACTTTTCATACACAGCGCGGTATAACAACTGGAACACTTGTTAGTTTGTACTCAGCTGTACCTGTGATTACGAATCATGCATTGTTTGTTTGAACAGCATGTTACGTGTTGTGCGGTAGACGTACCGTATTTACTCGCATAATCCTCGCACTCGCGTAATCCTCGTACCCCTAACATCAGCCAACAAAAATGAGATTTTTTTTTTTTCTCGTGTAATTATCGCACCCCCAAAATCGCAGCAGCAGATTTGAGCCAATGATGATAATAGCACCCATTAGCCTAGCGCCATCTCTTATGCATCATGTATGCCGATGAAACCCATTGCAACCGAGTAAATTCCACGAAAACTCTCCTGCTACGCTGGGACCAGCTTAACAGAGGGGCCGAGAAAACACATCGGCCAGGAAAACTCTCCACACACCCTGCTCTTCTTAAACCCCGCGCACCCGCAACCCATCGCTCGATTCCAATGAGTCGGGGGCAAGCTAAAGTGATCCAACATGTGCCGATCTCAGAGTAAACATTCAAGTGCCGTTGTCAGATAAATTTAAACCACGTGAATGGAGCAGGTCATGTTTTTCTTTCCTCCATAGAGCAGGTGTAGAACACGGCTAGCCTTGGCTCGGCTCTACTTACACCGAACTATTGGGCGCTTGCTTGTGTGTGTGTTTGAGCGTTTGAGGAAATTCTGACGCGCATTAAGGAAACTGATGTGTGGCCAGTCGACGAATAGACCAGTTATTTATTTATTTACTTTTATTCCTGTGGGGCGTGATACGCGTGCCCTGTTTCAAAAGAGAAGAGAAACAATTACTAACTTGTTAGAACGGAGCTTTAATCTAATCCAAACCAAGCCAAAAGTTGCGTAGTAGCACTTGTGGCACAGCGTTTTGTGGCACGGCGCTAGTGTTAGTAGTGCGGTCTGTGGTGCGGTGTTCTGAGGTTGCGCAGTTGTGATCCGTGGCTAGCATTGTCCTTTCTGCAGCTACGCGATGAGCCGATACAAGAGCTATACTAATTTCAAGCTAAAGGTCATCGACCATGCTCTAGAACACGGCAACAGGGCCGCCGGCAGGCACTTCGGCGTGGACGAGTTCTGCGTGGGCTACTGGCGACGGCAGCAAGAACAGCTTAAAGCCACAAACAAGTCACGCAAGGCCTTCCGTGGGCCTAAGACTGGAAGGTACACACAGGTTGAGGCGGCACTACTCGAATACATCAAGAGTCTACACGCGGACGGGTGTGCCGTTTCGATCGAGCTGCTGAGAAATCAGGCGCGCATAATTGCCCGGAAGGAAGGCATCCCGGCGCGAGATTTCCATGCGAGCAACGGGTGGGCCACACGGTTCATGCGCCGAAGTGGACTGTCGCTCAGGATACGGACGACTCTGTGTCAACGGCTACCTTCGGCGTACGATGATAAGGTCATCGAGTTTCATCGATTTGTGATTAGGATTTGGGAGCAAAAGAGCTTCCTGCTCTCACAAATTGAAAACGCGGATCAAACTCCGCTCAACTTCGACATGCCGCCAAGCACAACGGTGGAGGAGAAGGGTGTGCAGAGTGTGCATATTAGAACGACGGGCGCCGAGAAGTAGAGGTGCACCGTCATGCTCGCCGTAACAGTGGACAGGCGGAAGCTGCCCCCATTTATTATTTTTAAGCGGAAGACCCTCCCGAAGGTCAAGTTTCCCCCTGGAATACACGTGCGTGTACAGGAGAAAGGGTGGATGAACGCCCACCTTATGGTCGACTGGGTAAAAACTGTTTGGGGACGGTGCGCTGGAGCACTTCTTTACCCGTCGCTGCTGGTTGCCGACAGCTTCCGCGGTCACCTGTTCGACTCCATTCGGGCAAAGCTGAAAGAGCTGCGGACTGACCTCGTTGTCATTCCAGGCGGTCTGACTTCGATGTTGCAACCTCTTGACGTATCCTTGAACAAGCCATTCAAGGATAATGTTCGGAGGCTGTATTCGGAATGAATGGCCGAAGGCGACCACGCAATGACCCCCGGGGGCAAGATAAAGAAGCCGTCGATGGAGATCCTTTGTTCTTGAGTGATCGAGGCATGGTCCATGATTTCGCCAGAAATTATCGTCCGCAGCTTCAAAAAGACTGGGATCTCCAACGCCTTGGACGGGACGGAAGACGACGTGGTCCACGAAAACGACGAGGGAGACCACGCTGAAGCTGGCGATGAGTCGATGACACTGCTATGAGCACAGATAGCAGTCTTGACTCGGGCTTTGAGTAGTTCGCCGAAGAGACTTATTAGCTAGTGACTTTAGTCTGTGCAAATAAACCTTGATTTGCGTTCAACATGTCGTTTCATTGTAAAGATAAGCCTTGTATCAGCACTTTAAGCTTTTAGTTGCTTGTGGAAAAACTGCAATTTGAGGCCGTTTTCTATTTTTTTTTCTTGCGCTGTACCTTTCCGCGGAAAATTTTCCCCGCGTAATTATTGGACCCCTAACTTTCCACGAGTTTTTTGGGAAAAAAAGTGCGAGGATTATGCGAGTAAATACAGTAGTTAGTTTGCTTTCGTTTTGCAAGTATCTTTTTCGTGCGTCATTTGTGTGTGAGCAGCGCACTGGACGTTTCGATCTGCTTGCCATTCTCAGCGTTACATTCCAAGTTGCTGTTACATTTATTGCTTCGTCTTTCAGTGAAACTAACTTTATTTTTTACGTAATTATCACCTTTAACCTACCGCTGTGTGCCCTCGGAGCTCCTAGATCGCTATCATGTCGCCGCGACCACGGTTTTGTGCGCAGTGGTTGTGGCAAACAGTAGTTCATTTTACAATCCGCATGCGCTTGGCTGCGCACGTGCCTTCAAAACTATGTCATTTTATGCCATCTACGATAGCATCTCCTGCAGTTTTGTCTGCAGAGTTTGCGGAAAGCAGCATTGCTTTGACTGGTTGAGTGCACTTTCGTAGTTTTTGTCGGTTACGTCATCGCCATACAGGATCGTGAAAGAGCGACCTCGGTTTTGTCCACAGCGGTTGTGGCAATGACAATCACACGCACTGTAGAAGACAGTGCGTGCGCCGGTCGCACGCGTACTTCCAAAGCTCTGAGTATGCTGCTCTTGGCCTTCGTTCGTCAGTTTCCGTACTAAATTTCGTATCACCCGTCGAGATTAGGAATGAGTTCGGAGCATTCGAACTGAGGCCCAATGAACATAGTAAAATTTGGCTGGCGAATTTAAAGAGTTCATATCTGCCGCGGTTCCGTATCACTGAGATTATACTGTACGTTTACATGAACGCCTCTTATACTTATTAATAAAATGGCGTAGGTCCGAAAAGCCTGGAGGGGATTGAGATGCTTTTTTGTCAATGCGGCCATATCACACACAGAAATTTCAACTTCCGGGAGATTTTCATGACAACCGTACAACCGGAAAAAATCGATGAAATATGAGAGCCTCCCGGCCAATCCAAGAGACTTGGCAGGTATGCAACTCTCAGATCACTCGCATGTTTATAAAAATATTGAATTGTAAATTGAGTGCACTATCACACGAGCTGAATTTTTGCTAGGTTATTTGTGAATGCTTAAGGATTGACCCACATAACATGGATTATCAATAATTGGGTGTCATGGCCTATTTATGCAAAACTATTCGAAAGGTCCCAGCAAAAAGAAACAAAAAGAAAAAAAACAGGTGTAGATAACTATGGGATGAAAACTCCCTTGGTACTAATACTGGTATACCGTGCGTAAATTACTGCTGTGGGTGGGTGCTGGCCACTATGTAATAACACCCTTGGAACTTTATGACTGTAGGAGATTGAAAAAAAAAAAAGTGCGATTATCAGTAGCAGGCACCGACAGTGATCACTAACCAGTAGTTACTACCAGATTAGCAACTCGCACAGCGCAAAATCTGAAAGCCCAATCAAGGCTTTTATGTTGGATTTATCCGCTATACTGAGTCCATTATTCTAAACACTAGTCATAAAAACGGCCATCAAGCTAATTTCAATAAATGCACATTAGGATCCTGTTACACGTGCACTCACATTGACGAAAAAAACTAACGCCAGAGGCACAACGAAAACACTGACCAGTTGTCATCCGAGGATTCTGTTTTCTGGTACTTGGCAGGAGCCCTCTCGTGTGCGCCTCGAGAACATTCGTCATAATGGTCGTGAACAGGCACATCTTAGAGCTGCTCCAGTAGAACGACTGGGATGCCACTTCCCTTTATTCCCGGAACCCCAGACAAGCTGAAAAACAAATATAACTTCATTATTCCAAAGCTCTCTCTTGAAGAGCTTTCTAAGCTCCCTAAACTTAGCCTTCACAATGAAAAAAGAAGCTCAAATGAGAAAGAAAAGCGAATTAGACTTCACAGCTCCCTTCTAGGACTCTGCATAACTTAAAACTATAAATAAGACCACTCCAAACACTCCTCGACCTCATTGTCTCTAAAGACATATAGCCAAGCACAAGAAGACCGGTCCCTTCAGTTGATTTTCCTTCTTTCTTCCTACACTTGGGCCAGCGTTGTACTTCTTTTTCAAGCAGACACTTCTAAATTTGTTCAGGGTTGAATAGTGTAGTCAACCTACCATAATTACTATGTCAATGATGTCGCCAAGTCTTCAGATTTACAGCACTTTTCGGAGAGGCAAGATTTTTTTCATTTGGAGCACTTTGAAGCAACAAAATCTCCTATTTCTGAAACAATTTGGAGCAGCAAAATTTTGCAATCTAGAGCAATCTGGAGCTGCCAACCACAAATCTTAGAGGAGAAGCAAGTTGCAATTACATTCAAGGAGCTGAAAAATTGTTTTGAGACTCTTGGGAAGAGCTAGAAATATTTAGATTCATTGCAAATTTCATGGAGCCAAACATCTTAGAAGCACTCCCCATTTCAGATGATGATGATGATGCAAGAATAGTGACGTCATGCAGTTAAACATTCTGAAAAAACTTTTTTAGTCATTATTTTTATAGTAAATAAATATAATACAGGTTCAATAAAATTGTACTTCATAAAATAATATAACCTAAGTGGTTATCAACAAATATGGTAGACAAACATTGTGACATACAACGCTAGATACTTACGCAGTCCCAAGAACATTTGTCCAAAATGAGTCCAAGAATAATAAAAAAAGGTTTCTTCTCTTCTCGACTAATTAGACTTCCCGGTGTAATATGAAATTCGGCTAGACTCGCAAAGCCAACTTTTTCCGGCACTCATCTCTGTGCTGAAACTAAACAATTTCACAAACTTCATTTTCCGTTTGCAGCAACATATTGTGTGGCTAGGGCGTTGTCTCTATATACCGAAAACCCCTTACCATGTCCTTTAGAAAGCAGTGCATAAAAAAAATCTCACAGGGTAGGTATCTTCCACATAGGCATAGCAATTATATGGACATTGTCGACTGGTTTTCGCCATTGTCAGGGGTGTAGCAAGAAATTTTTAAAAATTTGGGAAGGAAGAGGTCGCACCTTGACCTGAAGGTGGGGGGAGGGGCAGGTAAAGGGTCATTTTGCGCTATATATGTCACGGCAAAAAAATTTTGGAAGCGGGATGGGCACGTTCCCAATGTGCACCCCCCCCCCCTCGCCCTGGCTATGCCACTGGGCGTCATGCTTTCTGTAATGTGTCAATTGGGATCATCGAACGCAGCATCATGTTTTACACGCAGTTCTAAAAAACTGCTGCTAAGGCAGAGATAAGATGAGCTGAGCTATCTCCTTTTCACTGAGGGCAAGTGCGATAACATGACCCCACATGCCAAGCCTCCCATCAATTGTTACTCAAGATTCGTAAACGTGCAAGTTGCCTAGCTTCTTCCACGCGTTCGGTAAACGAGTCCACGTCCGGGACGATGGCGTCGTCTTCGTGAGGTAACATTGCATCTAACACTGTTCCTACTTCCCGTCCATAAACGAGGCTGAACGGTGTCATACGGGTCGTTTCTTGCTTGGCCATGTTGTATGCAAACGTTATGTATGGCAAGATTTGATCCCAATTTTTGTGTTCAACGTCTACGTACATCGAAAGCACGTCTTCAATGGTTTTGTTTAGACGCTCTGTCAGCCCGTTCAATTGTGGGTGGTAGGCGGTGGTCTTACGATGCGTTCTTCTACTCAGCATCAAGACATGGTCCAAAAGAGCTGCTGTAAATGCAGTTCCTGTGTCTGTGATTATGACGGTTGGTGCCCCATGCCTCAGTACAGTATTCTCGATGAAAAATCATGCCACCTCCGCTGCTGTACTTCTCTGGATAGCACTTGTCTGGGCTTAACGGGTCAGATAATCTGTCGCAACGATAACCCATCAGTTGCCTGCAGTAGAAGTAGGGAGAGGGCCCAAAATGTCCATGCCAATCTGGAGGAATGGAGCCTTTGCGACCTGTACGGGTTGCAGGAGGCCAGCTGGTTCAGTTGGTGGTGACTGGTGTCGCTAGCAGTCGAGACAGGTACGAACGTGGTTCTTCCCGGCTGTGGTTAGTCTTGCCCAGTAATAACTTTGCTGTACCCTGGCCAACGTTCTCGTGTAACCCAAGTGGCCAGAGGTAACCTCGTTGTGGCATGCTTTCAGTACTTCGGTGCGATGGGCTGCTGGGATGACGAGTAGATAGGCAGATGAAGTCGACGAAACATTTCTTTTGTAGAGTACTCTGCCCCGTAAACAAAATGATGACAACATTCTTGCGAAAACTCTTGGCGCCTTCCGAGATCTGCCATCCAGGTAGGTAATTAAGCCAAGCAACTCATCGTCGTCACGTAGCTGTGCAATGGTGGTCGTGTCGAGGACACCGAGAAATGATGTTTCCTCTCTCCTCTGGTAGGGTTGCCGACTCAATGGGTGAATGGGACAAACAGTCGCCGTCGATATGTCGCTTCCCTGACTTATGCATGACTGCCATATCGAATTCCTGCAGCCTGAGGCTCCAACACCCTAATCGGCCGATAGGGTCTTTAAAGTTTGTTAACCAACACAGTGAGTGGTGGTCGCTAATTGCTTTGAAGGGGCAGCCATATAATTACGGACGAAATTTTGTAACTGCCCATACCAGGGCGAGTCATGTCTTCTCAGTCGTGGAGTAATTAGCCTCAGCACGTGTTAACGTACTGCTTGCGTAAGCGATTACCCTTTCTGTGCCCTCTTGCTGCTGCACAAGCGCAGCTCCCAGACCAACATTGCTAGCATCCGTGTGAAGCATTGTAGGGGCTCTATCGTCGAAGTGGGCAAGAACTGGAGGTGTTTGAAGCCACTGGCGACAATCGTTAAAGGCAGCTTTATCTTCGTTATTCCACACAAAGGTGGCGTTTTCTCTCGTGAAGCGAGTTAACGGTGATGCTATGCGCGCGAAGTATGCGACAAATCGTCGATAATATGCAATGAGGCCGAGAAAGCGTCTGACAGCCTTTTATCGGTCGGCATAGGGAACTGTTCTACGGCTGCAATTTTTTCAGGATCAGACGAACACCTGCATATTTGACAACATGACTAAGAAATCCCAGCTCTTCGTAGCAAAAGTGGCACTTCTCAGGCTTCAACGTCAGGCCCGGGGACTGTATGGCTCGTAAGACCACCTCAAGTCTCTCAATGTGCTCGTCAAACGTTGCGGAGGACACTATAACGTCGTCCAGATATACTAAGCATGTTTTCCACTTCAACCCAGAAAGCACGGTATCCATGAGTCTTTGAAAGGTAGCAGGCGCGGAGCACAAACCGAATGGCAAGACCTTAATATAACCCATCTGGTGACTACAAAAGCGGTCTTCGGGTCCACCTTGGGTCCACCTTGATTAGCCAATATCCACTCCGCAAATCCATTGAAGAGAAGTATCGAGCGTGTCGAAGTCTGTCGAGAGAGTCATCTATACGCGGTAGTGGATATACGTCTTTCTTGGTCACCTGATTTAGCTTCCGGTAATCCACACAGAAGCGCAGGCTGCCGTCCTTTTTCTTAACGAGGACTACAGGCGACGCCCAGGGGCTCTGTGAAGGCTAAATGACGTCATCTTCAAGCATTCTGTGTACCTGCTGTAGTATCGCTTCACATTCTTTTGTTGGTGAATAGGTCTCGTTGTTTGGCTCTGGTGAATAGGTCTCGCCATTTCATCGGTAATTATTCGATGCCTGGTTAGAGGCATGCGGCGAACTCTTGACGTTGTCGAAAAGCAGTCTTGAAATTTGGCCAGTAGCTCAAGGAGTCTGCGTCGGTCATCTTTCGGCAAAGTAGTGCTAACGTCCAGAATAGGCGCTGAATCAAGTTTAACGACTCGTCGACTACCGCAAAGCAGCCTTCAGCATCTACGACATCTTCGAAGTAAGCGACAGCAGTGCCTTTAGGAAGGTGCCAGCACTCAGCACTAAAATTGATCAGCAGCAAGTCCATCGTCCAGCAGCAAGTCTGACGATACCTCGTGCGACAGAAATACCGTGGGTGAAGAGCAGCGAGCTTATTTGGTCTGCCACTCCTTCGTCGTCAAACTAAGCCGCGGCGACCACCGAAACAAGCGTGCATGACCTAGGAGGGAGAACCACGTCGTCATCAGTAATAAGCAGTTGGTTTGGTCGCAACTCTGGAGAATTGGATAAGCCGAACTGTTGCAAAACGTAGTCAAGCTCTCTGGTATGTTGACGACGGCACCATATTCCAGTAAAAAATCCATCCCAAGAATTACATCTCTGCAGCATGCGGTGATAACGACGAACGACGCAGTGAAAGAAGAACCTCTGATGTCAATTCTTGCGGAACATCTTCCAGAGGGCATCAGTAACTGGCCCCCTGCCGTTCTTATGCGAGGCCTTGTCCACGGCATCTTCACTTTTCTGAGGCTGTCGGCGAGGTCCTGACTGATAATAGAGAAGTCAGCACCAGTGTCGACTAAAGCTGTCACTTTCTGGCCGTCAAGAAAAACACTAAAGTCGGCAGTCACAATTTAATAGTTTTCACGGCTTATTGGCTGTACGACGTCATGCTGTGGGGACTTCTTGTCATCTTTATGGCCTGCAACCATGCCCCCGGTGGTCGCCACTCTCAGTTTCCCCGTCACGGGCTAGGTGACCATCTTGTATTAAGGTCTGCGTAGGTGCGGCGGTGCGATAAAGGTGAACGCGCGAGGGCGGAGAGCGGGATCGACGTCTCAGATTAGGAGGGTGAGTAGGCATTGCCTCCTCTGCAGTGGTACAGCCATCCCCAAAGTGAGAACGGGCTCCATAGAAAGAGGTGTCATCACGGCGTGGTGTGTATTCGTCGTTGGCACGTCGACCGTCAAACCAACGTCAATGAGGACGGAATGAATCCCCTCGATGCCAGAAATAACGGGCAATATGGACTGCACCTTCGCAGTGAAAGCATAGTAGACGTCTGCCCACTGTGCGCCATGCATCGGTTTTTTGGGTCGGTGGGCGTCTGAGCATCTCCCCTGGCGTCACTGCCCATTGGGTGGCTGTGGACGGCTGGTTGTATGGGTGTAGTGTGGGTGGTTGATGCAGCGTCTGCTCTTGCGGCGGAGACCAAGGAACCATGGTGGTACAGCGCCGGCATAGCTGGTGGTGGACGCCGGAGAGCGGCAGCGTAGCTCGTACGACGCTGCTGAGTATCAGGACCAGCCGTAGACAACGCTTGGTGGATTTCGTTGCGTACGACTTCAGCGATCGACGCGATGGGATTTTCAGCAACCGGAGTCACTAACCTCTACAGTTCTTTGCGAACTATCTCCCTACTCAACTCTCATAAGGAGCTCCGATGCTCAGACATCATGACGTTAACGTTGATTGGGACAATGCTGGACATGCGGTCATATTGCCGGTAGCGTTAATGAAGGACCCGCCATAGCCGTAGCTTCCTTAATGAAGTCAATCACGGTACTTGGACGGTTGCGCAGTAGCCCGGCGACAAGCTGTTTGACACCGCGCATGAGGTAACTCAACTTTTTATCTTCCGTCATGTGCGGGTTAGCTCGATGAAAGAGACGAGTCATGTCCTCGGAAAACATTGCAACGGTTTCGTTGGGTTTTTGAACCCATAGCTCCAATAACTGCTGCGCACGGTCCCTTCTATCGACATCGGCGAAACTATCGACAAACTTCTGTTGAAAGCCGTGCCAAGCTGACAGATTGCCTTCTCTATTCTCATACCATGTACGAGCACCGCCGTCAAGGTAGAAATAGACGCGAGAAAGCTTTTCCTGTTCTGACCACTGATTGACCTTACAAACACGCTCGTAGTTGTCAAGCCAATCGTGAACGTCTTCATGGGCACCGCCACTAAAGCGATCGGGACAAGGGGTTGAAAGATGATCACCTTAGATGGGTGCGACTGAAAGCTGCCTTGGGGCACCTGTTGCGGGCTTGGCTTACGTTAGCCATTGGTTGAGGTGTACGGTGCCTAGCAGGTTACGGCGAGTGAGTGAGCTCTGGCGCGAGGCCTCGCAACAGTCGACTGAAGCGATGCACCAGAATTTCTACCGGTGACAATGATCCTGGACTCTAACGGCTCCCAGCAGGCGTGTGGAGCATCAGACAAGGTTGCGGCCCAGCACCTCCAGCAATGTCGCGGTACAACACGAATAAAACTCGCGTACACCTTGAGGCAACGAAAGCAGCGTGTTCTCAACAGCTGAGCCACAAGATCACCTTCTTTGGTCTCGAGTAAAGCTAGAGGCCCACTACTTCGTGTCCACTAAGTCCCCCATTATCGTTTTCGTCTACATGTAGACACGCGGCAATAATATGCAAAATGAATATTTGTCACGATTCTTTCTTAGATGAGTTGCACAGCAGCATTAGTTCTGCCATTGAAACTTGAGACGCTCTCACGGTTTATCTATTCGGTGATATTATTCTACCCTTTATTGACTGGGAGCAGCTGTCATCTTCTTGTAAGTACTCAGCTGCCTTCATTAACTTTAGACTTCGATTTGGCTCAGGTTGTCACTCCCTCAACTCTCAGTTCGAATACACTTGACCTCATTCTTACAATTGCACCTAAACCTATAGACCACAAAATGGATTTTATGACCACAAACTCCGGCAAGTTGATCTTTTTATGCTGCCACCTTTTGCAGAAACCATATGAAAGAAAATTAGATTATAGTTAGGGCGATCATGAAGCCGTTGACAAGAAACTTGAGGTTTTCCTTGACAATGTGCTACTGCCTTCCTTTTACAGTCGATCAGTTTATAGCTGCTCAGTGTACAGGTGCCTTCGGCGGTATACCCTCGCTTTCAGAGATGCCAAAATTTGTTTGCAACTGCCAAGGCACGCCTCGCTAGCATGGCATGCAGTGGTTCAGGGAGTTTAAAATGCGAAAAAGTGCCTGTTGACGCTGTGCCCGCTAATAAAACGTCATTTGGGTACCACTGAACTGTCATCTGATGCGGCAAAAACCAGCATAAAAGGAAGAGATTGCAGAGCACAGCCTGTGAAGTTCACAGCGCAGCGCCGGAATCCTGCTGGTTCGGCGTTTTGCGATTGTTCAGATTTCCGTCCCCAACAATAAACACCGAGCTACCCCGCCTCAGGATAAACCCGCTATTAGCAGAAAAACCAACGAGTCCAGTGAAGTGTACAAGTAAGTATACTTATTGCGTTTATTCAAACATGCGTGGATGCACGCACCGCGCATGTTTAGTGCAACTGCAACAGCCTATTATGGCAATGCGTGAACGACACGGAAAGCATGACTTTCGACTCAGTCGAACTGCGAGATGCTTCGACTGTCACTAGGAGAATCGACACGTGCTTTCAGCCGACGTCACCATAGCATTTTAGTATTTTGTTCTGGCTCGCACCTTTGCAACGCGTGTGTGCTCCGAGTGCCAGGCAGGACTGACACATGCGGTGCATGAGCGCAAGTTGGATCCAGATTCTAGCGCTACGTTGACGCTGGCTTACAGTATAAATTCTGTCTTGTCACAGCCAAGGCACGCCGCAGTTGAAAACAACGCTTTTGCTGTTCATTTTTCTTTCAATCACAATAGTTTGTATCCGATGAAGCTGCTTCCGTAGACTACAATACACGTGCTGCAGACATTCCGGACTGTCGTGGAAGGTCTCCTTGACGTTTCACACGAAATCCGCATAAAATTCCACCACAGGACCAGCGTGAAACAAGCTTACAGCCGGACTCGAGTTGTGAAGTTTCACGTTTGATCTGCAGAGCCTATGCTTGCCTGGCAGTTGAGAGTGTTGCTTCGCGGCGCTTGCAACAAACGGCGCCATGCTCTTTTCAATATGGGAGCAAGCGCTGAGCTCGCTGTGCTCTAGTGTATAGGTCCGCGAAAATTACAGACTTCTTGGGATGGGTACAAGGAATGCCTGAATACATATTGCCACGAAATTACAACAACGAAAAATAAATACTATTCAGCATTTGCCTTGACTCCTGAAATCTAAAACCAAAAAAATTCTGGAAAGTAACAAGTCTTGATTGCGACGATAACTTTATTTCATTGCCTGATGAAAATAACACTCCTTTTGCAGACACTAATTGTCCTCACAATTTAATTCATACTTTTCATCCACGTTTCTTAGCGAACATGATCATCCTCCGGAAATTGTCGAATGCGAATACTCATTCATGTCACAAATCGATATCACTATCAAAGGTATATCTAAAATTACTGAAAACCTAAAGGTGTCATCATCTTCTGGTATTGATGATATCAATTACAAAATATTAAAGAACACTGTTTATGTCTCTGGCATCCTGTCTGACATTTTTCAGCAGTCGCTCACTGCCGGAATGTTGCCTTTTGACTGGAAGATAGCAAAGATAGTGCCAGTCCATGAAAGTGGTAGTAAAAGTTCACCTGGAAATTATGGCCCCCATTACCTTGACATGCATATGTTGCAAGATGCTTAAGCCTACCATAGCTTTTAACGCTTATGCACATCTAAAATCTAATAATTTTTTTTATTCTAACCAGCACGGGTTCCTAAAGGGTCGTCTTGCAAGACTCATCTCTGAGTTCACCAACGGCCTACATTCTAAGATGAACACTGTCTACAGAATGATTATTTCTTGATTTTGCAGAGGCAATCAACTGTGTTGCTCATTGTCGCTCGAGTTTAAAACTCATCACTAAAGCTAGATTCACTTACGCAAACATGGCTCAGAAACTTCTCATATAACCGCCAACAATTCACCAATGCCAACAATCGCTCTTCATCACTTTGTTACGTTTCCTCTGGTGTTCCACAATACAGTGTTCTCGGTCCCTTACTTTTCCTCATCTACATTACTTACCTGCCTGACAACTTATGATATATGCGTATATTTGCCAATGACAGCATTATCTATCGTCCAATCCGCAACAGTAGCGATCATTGAACCCTTAAAAAAGACCTCAGCATATTATTGAGTGGTGTAAAACATGGCAGACGACACTTCATGTCTCCAAATACAAGCTAATCACCTTTAGTCGCAAACGTGATAACTTTCATGGTCAATAAATAATTGCAGAACGCACTGACCATTATAGATACCTAGGCATTACCTTAAATTCTATGCTATCGTGGTCCACACATCACTTCTAGGCATTAACCTAACTTCTATGCAATCGTGGTCCACACATCACTTCCATCTGTGCAAACACATCAAGATCATTAGGTTTTCTGCACCAAAACCTATACAGTGCTCCCTCCAATGTAGGTATACATGTATGTATACGATGTATGTACAGTCGAATCTTAATAAGTCGAACTCCAAGGGGCCCGAAAATTTCTTCAAATTAAAAGAAGTTCGAATTATTGAAGGCTAAGTAAACGGAGGGCTCCCTATGGAGTGGTGCATGTGGATTGAGCTAACACACGAGGGGGAAGTTTCAGAAGACTTACATTTACTATGTAAAACAAGGAACGTTATGGAATCATACTTCATATAATCATGAATCCCCTACTCAATCAAACTATTGCCCTGGCAGTCAGTTGAAGTATGCGGCCGTTCCTACGGCTTTCATTGTTCGTGCCTGCTAGCACTATCTACACCTCCCCATGCAAACGGTGTAAGTTCATAATATACTTACGTGGGGAAGCCCTCGGGGTGTGCGGAGCCACTCGAGGTGCCCTCATGGCACAGCCGTGGTGGAAGGCCAAGCTTTCCATACGTCGGTCTCTGTGGAGACATGGCGCCTGCTGCGGAGCAGAGCGTACTTCGGTGCGACAATCTGCAGAGGACCTATCAGATGATGGGGTTATCAAGAAAGCTTCCCATATAAAAAAAAACGGGAAACTACAGGTCCTGCGTTTTCCCCTTCTTGTATTAAGGGGTGGAAGTGGACTTAAGTGCTTTGGAGCAGCTTTGGTGCCGTAAGAGGGGAGTATTAGAGCAGGTTGAAATCATCAGGAGGTGTGTTTTAGAGCAATGCAAGTTACCTTTGGAGCAACTTTCTAGCATCAAGCATCATTCTCAATCAAAATTATTTTTTGTAGGTAACAATTCCAATGGCTGTCATTGAATACTCAGTACTAATGAGCTGACCCTGCCCACTACCCACAAATGTGTGTGTGCATGTATATGTGTGCACACATATTCGTGTTCAAATCATTGAACGTTACAACTGAAAGAAATGACTTGAAAAAAACAAGAGATGAGCAATGCTTATCTCTCTTTTCTCATTACTGCTAGATAATCGCGGTGCACCTCACTTGGCGCAGGTTTGTTATGCTCAAGCTACAAGCTACTCTGCTGATCTATGCTTGGTCTGGAGTGAAGTGGGGACGGACAACTCGCACAGCTAATCCGCACACACGGTACAACTAGCCGCCCGGTAGTGACGGCGTGGGCAGCCTAGGCACCGCACAGTGTGCAACGTAGCTGGAGATGAATCCACGCAACCGCTCCCTGTTTACATGAAAATGTCAGTCTTCGCTTAGTGTCAGATCGCTGTGCAGATGTGTTGAACAATAAGTGGCATAAAGATTGTTTGGGGTGAGTGTTTTGTACACTAGGAGTGAACACAAGGAGCAACAGAGCAAATTTTCATAATAACGCATGTACCGGACAAAAGAGAAAGAAAACACCACAAATTCATACTTGATATGTTGTGCGATTAAAGTAAAAATAAATACATAATAAATACAAAACAATAAACACAATTATTTTCCCCGTTCAAGCCAAGAAAGTAATGAATACATAAGTATACAATAAGTACAGCACATACAAGATGAAAAAGCAAACGAAAAGAAAAGAAAAACGCTGTAATAAAAGATCGGAAACTTCAATTTTCAGGACAATGCTACTTATAGCGAAGGAGAAATAATTCTCTGAGGATGCCCGAGTTGTTCCGTTGCAATCCGAGACCGTGCGTGGAAAATATGAGAACTTATAAGCGTCTGTCCTGCAGAAATAGGGTGTTGGAGATTCGGCAGGATGATGCCTTGTGGGTCTGGTTGATAACGATCTCAGGTACGGCGATGGCTCAATCGCAAGTTTGTGGTTCAGAAGAAGAGAAAGAAGGTCAATTCTTATGCGTTTTCGACGCATGCCAAGAAGAGCAATGCCATTGGCCTTCATTATTTCAGAAGGAGAGTCGACTCGTGCGAACTTCTTAAAAGTGAACCGGATGGCTTTCCTTTGTATTCTTTCCAGACACTTGATGTTAGTTTGAGTGTATGGGTCCCATACTGCACTCGCGTATTCTAATTTAGGTCTTATTAAAGAATAATAGGCCAGCAATTGAACATTGCTTGGGGCATTATGAAGCTTATGTTTTAGAAAGCAAAGTTTTCTGAATGCAGAGGAGGAAATATTATTTATATGTCTATTCCACGATAAGGTAGTTGTTATTGGAACACCTAAGTATTTATAGCTATCGACTTTCCTATGTAGCAAAGAACCAAGCTGGTAAGTAAAAGACAGGGGTGCTTTTTTACGCGTTATAGGGAGCAGTACGGTTTTATCGGCGTTCAAAACCGTGCCCCATTTTTCGCACCACTGCAATACGTTATTTAAATTGCTATTTACCTCAACCCGATCATCAAGATGAAAAATTTCTTTGAATAATACGAAGTCGTCTGCAAATAATCGAATGTGAACACCAGGCCTTACTAGGCTAACAATATCAATAATATAAACCAAGAAAAGCAGGGGGCCTAGGACACTGCCTTGTGGCACCCTTGAAGTGACTGCCCAACTTTCAGAATGTTCACCTCCAATGTCAATATTTTGCTTCCTGCTAGTCAGGTAAGCAGAAATCCATCTGTGGAAGTATTCAGGAACGCAAAGAATTCTAAGCTTTATGATTAGTTTACTGTGCGGAACTTTGTAAAAAGCTTTGCTAAAATAAAAAAATATCACTTCTACTTGGCCATTAGAATCGGAGATGAAGCGAACGAGTGAACTATTGTTATTAGTTGGGTTATCGTTGAATACCCTTTTCGAAAGCCATGCTGATGTTCTGTTAGTGCAGCATTATTTTCTGGAAATTCACGAACACAGTTGGCTATAATATGTTCCACAAGTTTGCAGCATTGGGATGTCAGTGAAATAGGACGATAATTTTGTATAAGTGTCCTGCACTTTCTCTCAACCCCCCTTAGGATCCCATGCATACTGAATTAAATTTGCGCATCCATTGTGAAAAGACAGGCGAGCGCCATCTTTCTAAAGTTTTTTTCACACAAACAACAATACGGATCTTCTCGCTTTCACCGCCTAGGTATGCTCCAAGTTAAGCCCTCTTTCCACTTTTTTTTTTTATTTCTTTCTGTTGACATAAGAGCACTCTCTGTAGTCTGAAGCGTACCCAATAAGATCGACGGCTCATCTCTTTCGTCACATCTTCCTTGGACATTTCAATGCTAAAATTGTGTAAAGGTCGTGGCCAAACATAGGAGGATAAGCCCAGATATCGCTTAGCTGCCATCGCATCAACAAAAATGCTTCAGATGTGCACATATATTCGTTGGTCGCTGTGCTTTGGCAAGTTTTGCGATGTCAAACCTCTTGCATTGAAGGTCTTTCATCTGTGGTGCCTTTGTTGCCTTTCCTTTTTAAAATCTTTTTCTGACTATAAAGAACATAATGCATGGTTATTGAACTAAGTTTGTAAGAAGTGGTGAAGACAACTGAAAGTAAGGTAAGATTATAATGTTTAATTAGGCCATATACTGTTACAATTGGCAAGATTTCTTGCAATGATGCTGACACTAACATAATTAGCACTCTTGATTGTATTTCGTCACTGAATATTCATTGGATACATCATTACAGTCTATCTCTTCCTCCCACATAACAGGCTGTTATGGCCAAGACGTAGGAATAGGATTCTGAGTGAATAGATTCTGAGTGAATAGGATTCAACAGGGTTCATAGCACCTGAGTGAAACAAAATGCAAGGGCTTTCAAGGACTTTCAAGAACTTTACAAGTACCGTATTTACTCGATTCTACCAGGCCCTGGATTGCAACGCGCACCCGGTTTCCACGACGAAAAAAAAAAAAGTACGACATTAATTGCAACGCGCACCCATTTTTCTCGTTGGCCCGCACGATCACACCACTCGGGAACACGACTCCTTTCGGGAGCATCTTCCTTTTAAATATGAGGTACGGGGGAAGCTTGTGCCTATCTGACGTGCAACGGGGCATTGCCGTCACTCATTTACCGTGGCCCAATGTCAGCCCGCGAACTTGCTTTGCCCCCTTCTCGACGGTTGTGGTGCCAGGCATGTCGAAGTAAAGAGGCGTCAGATGGGCATTCCCGATTTGCCCAAGTAGGTAGCCGTTGTTGTGCCGCAAGTTTAGGACGAACCTCTGAAAACTGTGAAGCTTTTCATCGTACCCCTCCGGAAACTTTTCGCATATGCCCGTTAGCCTTCGGAGGGAAAAGCCTTTCCTCTTCATAAAGTTAGTTATCCAGCACCTGCTCGCTTTACACTGGCTCCGCATTAGCTCTTTTTCTAAGGCTAACTGCATAGCCTGCACATGGAGCAGTTCTGTCGTCGCAGGCCGCTGTGCCGCTCATTGGTCAATCACATACTCGCCGACCAGCTCTTCAATTTGCGGAAACCGATCCTGCTGTGGTCTACTGAAGCCTTTATCTTTGCTGTCGACAATCTTTTGCTTTTATTTCCGCCAGTCCCGCACGCACATTTCGGGAACTCCGAATGACCGCGATGCGGCCCGATTTCAGTCCGTTTTGGCACACGCGATGACTTTTCTTTTAAAAGCGGCATCGTGGTGCACTCGCCGAGTTTTTGGAGTCAGTCCTTCCATGCCGTCGATGCTAATGCACTACAAGATGACGAACTCCTCAGCACACGTACAAAGTGCCGCACATGGGAAACACATTGGCAGAAATGGCCGACGCGCCATGCCGACGCACGTAAGGGACGGCCATTTTGGAAATGCCGATGGCAATAGAATAACCCTATTGATTTTTTTTTTCGTACTCGATTGTAACGCGCATGCGATTTATGAACTCGCTTAACCGGAAAAAAAGTGTGCGTTAGATTCGAGTAATTACGGTACATTTCAAGCACCTAAAATAACACTTGAAACTGCAAGAAAATGAGAATGCCATTTCTTACAGCATAAAAGTTTGTACTTAATTTTGTACGGTTGGTATCATGAACGCACTCAAGTTACCATGAATTGTAGTCCTTTTTGTGTTCTCAATGTGTTTCGTACTCTTGTGACTTTCAAGGGTAGAACTCCCAAATGACGGCACAACAAAGCTCTTCCCACGTGGGAAAACTTTGCCTGATGCGAACTTGACGAATCAGGTGCAATCCACTTCCAACAGGCAGCAATGCATAACCAAGACAGCTGTAATTTGCACTTGCCCGGCATGGTTTCACCGTAAGCAAGGCGACTGCAGATATACGCGCACACTTGCACAGTCTCCACAAAAAAGCCAGGCTTAGCGATAGTACACTGTAGTTGTGGCAGCGCTTGTGTGGTTATAGCAGTCGTTGCTGCTATAACCACACAAGCGCTGCCACAACGACAGTGTACTAGAGACAGTACTGCAACACCGCAATATGGCTATAGAAACGGATTTGATTGGATGGTTTGCTGGCTAAAGCCCATAGTTGCCAGGTGAGCAAAAATATCTACTAGATTATGGCTGAACAAACTTCGATCGACGAAACTCAAAGACTTAAGGACTTCAAACAAATTTAAGGGTCTTCAAGGCCTTGAAAATGTACTTTCAAAATTTAAGGGGTTTCAAGGACTGCTAAAACCCTGTTGAAGACGCAAAGTGGCAGACATAATCTCGCAGCTTCACTCCAAATCATTTGCAAACCATGCCTGTGATATGCTTCGTCGTTAACCTCGTCATGAAGAGTTTATCTGCGAGGCTTTCATTATTTCAAAAGAGTCACGAGAGCTCGTGGCAATAATACCTAGCACGGCTCTAAGCATAACAGTATTGCATCATGATTGCTGTACTTCATCTTTACATACTCGGTTGCAGAGTCCGGAAGTCGGCAAGCGACACACCTGCCAGCATGTACAGATGACAAGACGAGAGAGCTCAAATGCCTCCATTGCGTAGCAATGAATCAAACACCTTTGGCGGGTTTTCACCGCCCCCACATCACGTTCTGCATCGAGTTCAAATCGATAATATTGCCTCATGCATTTCATGTTCGACACCAAGCCGAGTGCGCAAGCACTCATTGAGATGCAGGCGGCTGAAACAGGAATGAAATTAGCCGGCTATCCGGTTTTCGCGAAGGGTAACGTGACCCCGCATTCAAGGCCTACCTTTGGGCAAAAAGAAAATGCCCTGTTCCGTTTTGTAGGGAGAGGAAGAAACAAAGGGGGAGACAGCCGCCACTAAGATTTTGAGCGTAAAGGTGCAGTTGCTGGTGGGTTCACTATCTCAGCAGACGTCAGCAAATTGCCCACTTCGCGTTGAGATTGCAGAATAGAAAAACGATTTTGCTTCATGGAGCAGCCATATTTTCTCGCCCACAGCATTTCAAAGTGTTACACGAGATTGTATCCAAAAGAGCCGGCTCAAAGCCTTACTTGGTATAACACTCAAATTTGTTGTCATGGCATTTCCCATTTCGCTCTTGCGGCAAAACTGATTGTTTTGCACGGACACTGTAGTCACGGAGAGCACGTCAGGTGATGGCAATGATAAAAGCTCGCTTGGGCATGCAACATAGCAGAATACAGCATATGAATGCACCAAAGAGTGCGTGGGAGCAGTTTCAGGGCAAGGTTACCATTAGGAGGAGGATGGCACGGCAGGAGCAGTTTGGCCTGTACGGTCCTTTCAAGCATTTCACCCAACAAAAGTCTGAATTCTGTTGCTGCAATTGTAACCATTGCTTATGGTCTTGTCCCAGCCCACTGAACTTGTAGACCTTGCATATACAGTGGAATCTCGACGACACGAATGTCACGGGGTCACGAAAAATATTCGTATTAGCCGAAATTCGTATCATCGAAACAAATAAAACTAGCTAAATTAACAAAGAGTCAGACGTGAACTCATCCAGGCACAAGTACGTAAAAAGCATTTCTTCTTTGATGAAAAAGTCTCTGATGTCCTTCTGTCTCTTTTTCTTCGCCAGGTCACCTAGCAGACTTTGTTCGAAAGCATAAAAACGCCTGCACGTGTCGTCGCTGACTTCATCCGCGGCCACAGCGCGCCTCAGAACGTCGAGCGCGTGCTGCGTTTCAGCCGCCGGTGGTGGTCCTTCGCCGTCGCCCACGTCTATGTCGTCGCCATCATCGCTGGAATCGGCAGCCCCGCACGCGATCTACTCAACGATATCTTCGACCGTGTGTGCACCACAGGTGGCGAGATTGTCATCTGCCATGCAAAAATCATCAGATGCGCGGTGGCGAGATTGTCATCTGCCATGCAAAAATCATCAGATGCGCACTCGACGTTGAGCTGTTGCCAGTCCTCAATTGTAGGATCATCCGGCTCTGGGGGCACCTTTTCTGGACTCCTGAAGAAGCCGCATTTGCCGAAGCAGTTCGCTACGGTAGTCGGAGTTACCCGATCCCATGCCATAGCTATAAAATTGATGGCGTCCAAGAGGCTTATTCTCAGGTCACCTTCGTCCTTTCGGTCAATTTTTGCGAGTAGGCGAACAAGAAGGCACTTAAAATGGTGCTTCACATTCTTAATAATCCCAGCGTCAAGGGGTTGCAGGTGCGTCGTCGCGTTTGCGGGTAAAAAGACGAGTTTGACGTTCCGAAGCGTTACTTGCCTCGGGTGGGCGACGCACTAGTCAAGAAAAAGAAGAATCTTCCAATTCTTACAAACCATCTTTCTGTCCAAAAGTGCCAAAAACTCTTCAAACAACGCCGCCGTCATCCACGCCTTTTTGTTTGCGCGATAGACGCACGGCAAACAACTATCGCGCTTGAAGCACCGGGGCTTTTGGAACTTTCCGACTGCGGTCTGAAGCTTTTCCGATCCGTCGGCGTTACAGCACAAGGGCACAGTAATACGCTCTTTGCTTTTTTTTGCCTCCTCCGCATGCTTCGCCTTTTAAACAAAGGCTCTTTTTGGGTTGCAGGTTAAAAAAGAGACCTGCCTCATCAGTATTAAAAACATCACGAGGCTCATACTCTGCAATGAGTGACGGCAGCTACTCTAACCAGTCGCTGACAACTGTCTCGTCAGCTTTTTTCGCTTCACCGCAGACGCTTTTGTGAACGAGAGCGTGCCTAGTCTTAAAGCGCTGCAGCCACCCACCTGAAGCCTAAAATCCGTCGATATGCAGAGCAAGTGCAAACTCGTCGGCTTTCTCCCGCAAAACTTTGCCATCGATATTCACGCCAGCTGCGGTTACCTCTTTAAACCAAGTCAGGAGAGTCTTTAAGTTTCACGTGCTGAGCCGTCTTCACTTACTTTGCGTTGACGTTGAACGAAAGCACGTTTTTCATTATGGTCTCTCGCTGTCCAACAACTGTGCTCAGTGTTGACATTGCAAGGCCTAGCTCCTAAGCCAACTCCGTCCGCTTTCTCTTAGGATCCTCATCGACCTTTCGAAGGATGTCTAATTTCTCCTTGAGCGGTCTTCGCTTGCTTTGCGTTGACGTTGAACGAGAGCACGTTTTTCATTATGGTCTCTCGCTGTCCAACAACTGTGCTCAGTGTTGACGTTGCAAGGCCTAGCTCCTAAGCCAACTCCGTCCGCTTTCTCTTAGGATCCTCATCGACCTTTCGAAGGATGTCTAATTTCTCCTTAAAGGAGAGCGCTTTTCGCTTGCGAGACATAGCTTGTTGCGACTAGGCAAAATGGCGCAAACACAAAGAACGCGGCCCGAAGCACAGCACTGCAGCCACTCCGTCCAACGCCACGCAGAGAAAGAGGAAAAGCACAACAGCAACAAAAGCGTCACCGCCCCACTTGCCCCGCGCAGTCCACCGCGTCGTCGCGTCCGCGCCGCCGCACCCAAAAAGAGAAAAAGAAAGGAAACCGTGGCCAGCGCCATCTCTAAACCTAAACCGAAATCAAAGGGCGCAAGCGGTCTCTGAGGTCTCCGATATTGCGCACGCCGCGCGCCGATGTTGGAGGCCGCCACGCGCTGCTGGCAGACACCGTTGGCAAAATGCCAAATCGGCGGTGCAGCGGGAATTCCGGCGCGCGGCTGAGCGCTGTTCTATTTCGTGACCGTCAGTGGGGCGGCGTTCATTCGTATTAAACGACGCGGGCAGAAAATCAATTCGTAACAAACATACCCTAGCGCATTGCAAAGTAATGGGGCTCGGCAGGGACCACAAAAAAATTCGTATCATCCGGAAATTCGTATTAGCCGTGATCGTATCATCGAGATTCCACTGTACTTGTAGTAGTACAGGTGGCCATCTTTGCTGCACGTATTCACCAAGGACTAAGCCGCTTTTGCGTCCTGCAATTCAAAATTGACTAAAAAAGACAGAGCTATGTTGCGCTTTAAGAACTCTCAGGCGACAATGTTTTACCTATAGCCGAGTTTCAGACACAGGCCGGCAGGGTAATGAATGCAGGCTTTCCAGGCAATTTGCCAAAAGCTGTGGGGGGAAACATTTTTCAAGAAGAAAGAGGGCCTTGAAACGAAAAAAAGGTGGTAAATGTAGAAAGCAGATTAGAAAACGTACCTTACAGGCTTTCCCATAACTTGATGCAAGCCACAACCTCGAAAACTGGCTAGTTTGTGCAAGAAACAAAACTAAAAAACAATGCATGAGGTACTGCGACCACACCATGAATTTGGTATTCTGCACGACAGGGGTATTCCTGTTTCATGTGGATACACACATCAGCCAAACAGGCAGAGGTATCAATGACCTCCCGAGAGAACATAAGCCCTTTCCTTTGACTTGTGCTGGAGCACATTTGCTGCATTATGGACGAGTGGGTGCACATCGATGCTGTATGTAGCACACGGGTATTTTAAGCAACATCACAAGCAAGCAAAATGAGGCATTTCAAAAGCTTTGTTTTTCAATGCTGAACACCCGCACATAAATGCCAACTCTGTAAGCCTCTGTGACAAAGAAGCACTAGTTTTGGTGATAAGCGAGTGCTTGTGCTTTTTTCATGAATGGTCATCACTTTTCTGGTCACTGCCATGCATGTGATTGCTGGCAGTTTTAAAGGACGCCTCACTAAGTCTGACCATTTTGAGCTGACGAGAGCAATGTGGTGCAGATTGGGTTTGCAGGATAACATCTGTTTCATAGCAAAATTTTACTCCCCAGTGAAATTTCATCTCCAATCAAATATTTCCAAATATTGCACAAAGTATCAAATTCAAATGTAATATCAAGTAGTATATTTCATAAGATGAGCATCACCAGTTATGACAAGACATAGAAAAGTTAGTTGCTAGGGCATTCTGACAGCGCTATTACGTAAACACACGTTAGTCTTTTTTTTTTTTCCAGCTTTATTTGGGCGCACAAGCGTGTCCATAGAAGAACTGCCATTTCATTTGGTAGCGCCACTCCTATTATCATAAAGGCTAACATATGGAATATGGTAGACTTTCTTATGCCCTGTGGTAGGAAATACGGCTCATCTGACAAAGGTTTAAAGTGATGGGTGCTGCAGCGCCCAAAAATCTTCGAGCACATTTACAGCAGCGTTTTAACGGTGTGCCAGAATTATGGGAGCTTGTGAACGAGTGTACAGCAGTGACAACTGCAGAGCAAGAACAATTTTTCACTGGTGACATATTTATCTGTGGGGTTTAAACGCACCAAGACCACCATACGATTATGAGCGATGCCACCGGTGACACCAGTCACCAAGAGTATCGTGGGTCCAAGTCGGGACATTTTACATAACTTGTGGTGTACATGACTGAACTACGTGTGAAGTCCATGCCTTCATTTGAGAAATGAAGTTCTGGAAGGTTCGACAGTTTTCTTAAGCGTCTTATTAGGTGCAGAAATAGCGTAATCTCTTTTAAAAATAACAGGCACTCGCTTTTGAACCACGATATCAGAGTAAGATGTAACGAAAGGCCTTCTGCAACAACCTTGGCATTTGTTTAAGTCACACACCCCGATCAAGTTGCACTAGTGGCTTTTGTCACATTTTGGATATGTGCCCAGTGCAACTTTTTGCATCTTCAAATGGCAGCTATTCAAAGTCCCATCGAATTATTTGATAAAGCATTTTTCTATTCGTACTTTAAACACAAATATTCGCGCACCCATAACGAAAACCAAAGTTAGCGATGTGAAAATGGGGAGCTCCCTTACCTCGCAAACGTAAAGCCGTCCTCATTGCTTGTCAGCCTCACGAACCTCATCTTCCAAGAACGTTCTGAAAGAGTAGCTCGACATCAGTTTCACGCCCACTGCAGCACAAGGGCATCGCGGACACGAAATGGCTGAAACCCACTGTAGAAGAAAAATGAAGTGCCACATAAGTGCACGCATATGGAGCAGCTCTCTCTGTTCCCCGACTATGGAGCAGTGTTGCTAATCCAGAATTTGAATGACTCCAAAATCATTTCCCCTTTTCACCGCCACGGAATAGAATGAAAATGGAACACTTGGAGAAATGGGATGGGAATCCAGTTAAGCTCCTTCTGCATGAAATAGAATGGAAACAGGACTACATCTTATCCCCCAAAAAAAAGAGTCAATCTTCATTAACGTGCACTTTCTAAAACTTTGGACATTACCAAGTGAGAGCCATTAACGTTACGATAATGTATTTTAAAGTGGCTGGGCTGATTACTAGCATGGTACTGACACGCCTGCCAGAATTCTGTCCTTATAGAGTGTTTTGTTCATAAGTTGATCTCAGTCCTTTGCGTAACCACGGTTCTATCCCATTCGTATCCGTCATGCGGAAAGTTGCATACGTCCACCCCCCCTTTTGCGCCTTGCGCCCCATTTATCTGCAGTATCCCCACCCTTGACTTTTCTTTTTTACTGGGTTGGTACACAACACAATATTTGACTGAAAATTTAGGAATTTGGGAAAATTTAGGCTCGAAGTGCGGTCTATGCAATTAGTCTTAGAAAAAGGTCTAATGCGGAGCCAGTTTAAAGCGAGCAGGTGCTGGCTAACTAACTTTATGAAGAGGAAAGGCTTTTCTCTCCGAAAGCGAATGGGCATGCGCAAAACTTGCCGAAGGAGTACGAAGAAAAGCTTCACAGTTTTCAGAGGTTCGTCCTAAACTTGCGGCGCAACAACGGCTACCTGCTTGGGCAAATCGAGAATGCCGATCAGGTGCCTCTTTACTTCGACATGCCTGGCACCGCAACCTTGAAGAAGAAGGGGGCGAAGCAAATTCGCGTGCTGACATTGGTCCACCGTAAAACTACAGTGACGGCAATGCTCTGTTACACGTCAGATGGGCACAAGCTTCGCCCGTACCTCATATTTAAATGGAAGACGCTCCCGAAAGGAGTCGTTTTTTCGAGTGGTGTGATCGTGCGGGCCAGAGAGAAAAATGGGTGCGCGTTGCAATTGATGTCTTGCGTTTTTTTTTTTTTTTTCGCAGTGGAAATCGGGTGCGCGTTACAATCAAGCGGTAGAATCGAGTGAATGCGGTATAACTGCAAACTGTACCATAGGCGGTGTTCAAGGAGTTCAGCCCTGCAGCGCCAGCTAAAGCTTACATCTTTACCTATCTTTGGCAACCATTGCCGTGGTTGTTCAGCGATCCATCCTATGATGTTCTCATGTAGGCGTAGTTGTAGCAAGTGAAGGCTGTGCAGATCCTGACGTCACTGGCACAGTCTTGGCCACACCAGCGACTGACGGCCAGCTTGCTGGCAGCGTCAGAAATGATGCTACGGACAGTGTTCCAGCTCTGCTCACAATAAGTCTATGCTTCTTACTAATGACGTGGCTTGTCACAGCTCTTTGCGACGTTACTAAGTGAAAACTGTTTTCTGCACAGCACACAGTACGCTGCACTCACATTCTTTTCAATGGGCCTTACCCGAGCTGCACACTCGAAATGTTTGGATTCGTCCAGTCCTTCACGAAACTACACTTGAATGCCGTCATACTTCTCAAACGAAAGTTGCCTGCAGCACAACTGCCGTGTTTAAAAATCAGTCAGTTTGGATTAGTGACACAAAAACAAGAGACAGTTCGTCACTTTGCAAGTCTGTCATTGTCGCAAAACGAGAGTAGGCAAGAGCGTTGCCTTCGACCGACGGAAAGCAGACACGCTGCCAGCGGGTTCCCCTTCAGAGCATGACACAATATAACCAGTACAGACGATGCGACAACACATCAAACACCAAGCGGCGGCGCGGCGACCTCCTGACCACCTGAGAATAGCCGCCCGCATCGCCTAGAAAAACCGAGAAGAATCGAGAGAGAAGCAATGACGCTGCGGCT
This sequence comes from Rhipicephalus annulatus, assembly GCA_013436015.1. Taxonomy (NCBI): domain Eukaryota; kingdom Metazoa; phylum Arthropoda; class Arachnida; order Ixodida; family Ixodidae; genus Rhipicephalus; species Rhipicephalus annulatus. Next base: position 471,808 of record WOVY01003909.1, on the reverse strand, counting down.
TGTGACACCACCGTCAACGGGATGTTATAGAAAAGACTGGAAGCATCCGTAGCTTCCACCGCGAACATGGGCTGCTTCGAGACGGCGGAAAGACTGCAACTTAGCTAGACTTTAGGATCGTAATCGAGCGAGCGACAAGCCTTGGACTGGATTTCTGATCAATATTATTTGCCAGACACCGTAACGGCTGTGCCATTTTAATACTGAAACTCTCTGACGCATTATTCAACACCGCTTGTTTTCATGGTCATTTGTAAACAAGAAAGACTGAAAAAACGTGACTTTCAGAAATATGCCATTAGGTTCTCCCAGTAGGACATATTCCGCAGAATATTCAAGGATTACAAGGAGTTCACAAGTACTGAAGGAGTTTTAAGGGCCCTTGAATTTATGCTCCCAATATCAATGATATTTAAAGATTTCAAAGGACTATGCGAACCCTGTTTATTGCAGCACTTAAGATCATGAGTGCAGCTAAGCACTTTTTACGATGTAATCATTGCCAAAGAACTAGTGAGCAATCGCGAGACGTGTTGTAAGAACATCAATTTGAGCTGATAAAATACGTGTTGGTGGCCTCGCCTAAGTTCAGAAAACTGCAACCGACCTATGCCATTATTGGTCGGAAGGTCAGGTGTTTTCAAGTCTCGAGCTGGTCAGCTCGCACTCTCCCTATTCTGGAGAAGATATCATTTCATTAGTAGCGTTGTTTTCGTTTAGCATATTTTCTCTGCTCAGTCGCCACAACATGGCACATACCCGTGTGTTTGCATCGCCAAGAAAACAGGGCCTTGTAGATGAACGTATTTTGCTGCACCCTCCGATCGCTACCACTGTAATATCATGCTCAAATCAGTCAAACAGGCCTGAGTACAAGTTTTTCCGAAGTCGAAGGTGACAACACGTTTTCTAGGTCCATTTTTTGTAACCAAAGCCAAGAGTGGGCGTGGTATAAATGTGTGAACGATCTGCCAATTCGTAAAAGAGAAACCAAGGCATAAGTTAGCGCTACAATACAAACAAATGTTTTATCCCAGCAGATACTGAAAAGAGAAACTAATTATCCTTGCGCATATATATGTTCCCTTTGATAACCCTACGCGAAAGTGGCAATTACTCAATCCACAGCCTGATCTATCTCACGAGCACTTTAGTACTCGACACATGTAAGTAACCTTTGCGATAATGAACACATTGCAGACCTGCACACAGGCAAAAACGGGAAGCTCTCTCCCCTTCCATGCTTGTTGGATTTACCCGCTATACTGAGTCCATTATTCCAAACACTAGTAAAAAAAACGGCCATCAAGCTCATTTCAATGAATGCACATTAGGATCTTGTTACACGTGCACTCAATTTGACGAAAAAAACTAACGCCAGAGGCACAACGAAAACACTGACCAGTTGTCATCCGAGGATTCTGTTTCCTGGTACTTGGCAGGAGCCCTCTCGTGTGCGCCTCGAGAACATTCGTCATAATAGTCATGAACAGGCACATCTTGGAGCTGCTCCAGTAGAACGACTGGGATGCCACTTCCCTTTATTCCCAGAACCCCAGACAAGCTGAAAAACAAATATAACTTCATTATTCCAAAGCTCTCTCTTGAAGAGCTTTCTAAGCTCCCTAAACTTAGTCTTCACAATGAAAAAAGAAGCACAAATGAGAAAGAAAAGCGAATTAGACTTCAGGGCTCCCTTCTAGGACTCTGCATAACTTAAAAACTATAAACAAGACCACTCCAAACACTCCTCGACCTCATTGTCTCTCAAGACATATAGCCAAGCACAACAAGAAGACCGGTCCCTTCAGTTGATTTTCATTCTTTCTTCCTACCCTTGGGCCAGCATTGTACTTCTTTTTCAAGCAGGCACTTCTAATTTTATGCAGGGTTGATTAGTGTAGTCAACCTACCATAATTACTATGTCAATGATGCCGCCAAGTCTTTAGATTTGCAGCAATTTTTGGAGAGGCAAGATTTTTTTCATTTGGAGCACTTTGAAGCAGCGAAATCACCTATTTATGAAGCAATTTGGAGCAGCAAAATTTTGCAATCTAGAGCAATCTGGAGCTGCCAACTACAAATCTTAGAGGAGAAGCAAGTTGCAATTACATTCAAGGAGCTGAAAAATTGTTTTGAGACTCTTGGGAAGAGCTAGAAATATTTAGATTCATTGCAAATTTCATGGAGCCAAACATCTTAGAAGCACTCCCCATTTCAGATGATGATGATGATGCAAGAATAGTGACGTCATGCAGTTAAACATTCTGAAAAAACTTTTTTAGTCATTATTTTTATAGTAAATAAATATAATACAGGTTCAATAAAATTGTACTTCATAAAATAATATAACCTAAGTGGTTATCAACAAATATGGTAGACAAACATTGTGACATACAACGCTAGATACTTACGCAGTCCCAAGAACATTTGTCCAAAATGAGTCCAAGAATAATAAAAAAAGGTTTCTTCTCTTCTCGACTAATTAGACTTCCCGGTGTAATATGAAATTTGGCTAGACTCGCAAAGCCAACTTTTTCCGGCACTCATCTCTGTGCTGAAACTAAACAATTTCACAAACTTCATTTTCCTTTTGCAGCAACATATTGTGTGGCTAGGGCGTTGTCTCTATATACCGAAAACCCCTTACCATGTCCTTTAGAAAGCAGTGCATAAAAAAAATCTCACAGGGTAGGTATCTTCCACATAGGCATAGCAATTATATGGACATTGTCGACTGGTTTTCGCCATTGTCAGGGGTGTAGCAAGAAATTTTTAAAAATTTGGGAAGGAAGAGGTCGCACCTTGACCTGAAGGGGGGGGGGGGAGGGGCAGGTAAAGGGTCATTTTGCGCTATATATGTCACGGCGAAAAAATTTTGGAAGCGGGATGGGCACGTTCCCAATGTGCACCCCCCCCCCCCCTCGCCCTGGCTATGCCACTGGGCGTCATGCTTTCTGTAATGTGTCAATTGGGATCATCGGACGCAGCATCATGTTTTACACGCAGTTCTAAAAAACTGCTGCTAAGGCAGAGATAAGATGAGATGAGCTATCTCCTTTGCACTGAGGGCAAGTGCGATAACATGACCCCACATGCCAAGCCTCCCATCAATTGTTACTCAAGATTCGTAAACGTGCAAGTTGCCTAGCTTCTTCCACGCGTTCGGTAAACGAGTCCACGTCCGGGACGATGGCGTCGTCTTCGTGAGGTAACATTGCATCTAACACTGTTCCTACTTCCCGTCCATAAACGAGGCTGAACGGTGTCATACGGGTCGTTTCTTGCTTGGCCATGTTGTATGCAAACGTTATGTATGGCAAGATTTGATCCCAATTTTTGTGTTCAACGTCTACGTACATCGAAAGCATGTCTTCAATGGTTTTGTTTAGACGCTCTGTCAGCCCGTTGAATTGTGGGTGGTAGGCGGTGGTCTTATGATGCGTTCTTCCACTCAGCATCAAGACATGGTCCAAAAGAGCTGCTGTAAATGCAGTTCCTGTGTCTGTGATTATGACGGCTGGTGCCCCATGCCTCAGTACAGTATTCTCGATGAAAAATCATGCCACCTCCGCTGCTGTACTTCTCTGGATAGCACTTGTCTGGGCTTAACGGGTCAGATAATCCGTCGCGACGATAACCCATCAGTTACCTGCAGTAGAAGTAGGGAGAGGGCCCAAAATGTCCATGCCAATCTGGAGGAATGGAGCCTTTGCGACCTGTACGGGTTGCAGGAGGCCAGCTGGTTCAGTTGGTGGTGACTGGTGTCGCTAGCAGTCGAGACAGGTACGAACGTGGTTCTTCCCGGCTGTGGTTAGTCTTGCCCAGTAATAACTTTGCTGTACCCTGGCCAACGTTCTCGTGTAACCGAAGTGGCCAGAGGTAACCTCGTTGTGGCATGCTTTCAGTACTTCGGTGCGAAGGGCTGCTGGGATGACGAGTAGATAGGCAGATGAAGTCGACGAAACATTTCTTTTGTAGAGTACTCTGCCCCGTAAACAAAATTATGACAACATTCTTGCGAAAACTCTTGGCGCCTTCCGAGATCTGCCATCCAGGTAGGTAATTAAGCCAAGCAACTCACCGTCGTCACGTAGCTGTGCAATGGTGGTCGTGTCGAGGACACCGAGAAATGATGTTTCCTCTCTCCTCCGGTAGGGTTGCCGACTCAATGGGTGAATGGGACAAACAGTCGCCGTCGATATGTCGCTTCCCTGACTTATGTATGACTGCCATATCGAATTCCTGCAGCCTGAGGCTCCAACACCCTAATCGGCCGATAGGGTCTTTAAAGTTTGTTAACCAACACAGTGAGTGGTGGTCGCTAATTGCTTTGAAGGGGCAGCCATATAATTACGGACGAAATTTTGTAACTGCCCATACCAGGGCGAGTCATGTCTTCTCAGTCGTGGAGTAATTAGCCTCAGCACGTGTTAACGTACTGCTTGCGTAAGCGATTACCCTTTCTGTGCCCTCTTGCTGCTGCACAAGCGCAGCTCCCAGACCAACATTGCTAGCATCCGTGTGAAGCATTGTAGGGGCTCTATCGTCGAAGTGGGCAAGAACTGGAGGTGTTTGAAGCCACTGGCGACGATCGTTAAAGGCAGCTTTATCTTCGTTATTCCACACAAAGGTGGCGTTTTCTCTCGTGAAGCGAGTTAACGGTGATGCTATGCGCGCAAAGTATGCGACAAATCGTCGATAATATGCAATGAGGCCGAGAAAGCGTCTGACAGCCTTTTATCGGTCGGCATAGGGAACTGTTCTACGGCTGCAATTTTTTCAGGATCAGACGAACACCTGCATATTTGACAACATGACTAAGAAATCCCAGCTCTTCGTAGCAAAAGTGGCACTTCTCAGGCTTCAACGTCAGGCCCGGGGACTGTATGGCTCGTAAGACCACCTCAAGTCTCTCAATGTGCTCGTCAAACGTTGCGGAGGACACTATAACGTCGTCCAGATATACTAAGCATGTTTTCCACTTCAACCCAGAAAGCACGGTATCCATGAGTCTTTGAAAGGTAGCAGGCGCGGAGCACAAACCGAATGGCAAGACCTTAATATAACCCATCTGGTGACTACAAAAGCGGTCTTCGGGTCCACCTTGGGTCCACCTTGATTAGCCAATATCCACTCCGCAAATCCATTGAAGAGAAGTATCGAGCGTGTCGAAGTCTGTCGAGAGAGTCATCTATACACGGTAGTGGATATACGTCTTTCTTGGTCACCTGATTTAGCTTCCGGTAATCCACACAGAAGCGCAGGCTGCCGTCCTTTTTCTTAACGAGGACTACAGGCGACGCCCAGGGGCTCTGTGAAGGCTAAATGACGTCATCTTCAAGCATTCTGTGTACCTGCTGTAGTATCGCTTCACATTCTTTTGTTGGTGAATAGGTCTCGTTGTTTGGCTCTGGTGAATAGGTCTCGCCATTTCATCGGTAATTATTCGATGCCTGGTTAGAGGCATGCGGCGAACTCTTGACGTTGTCGAAAAGCAGTCTTGAAATTTGGCCAGTAGCTCAAGGAGTCTGCGTCGGTCATCTTTCGGCAAAGTAGTGCTAACGTCCAGAATAGGCGCTGAATCAAGTTTAACGACTCGTCGACTACCGCAAAGCAGCCTTCAGCATCTACGACATCTTCGAAGTAAGCGACAGCAGTGCCTTTAGGAAGGTGCCAGCACTCAGCACTAAAATTGATCAGCAGCAAGTCCATCGTCCAGCAGCAAGTCTGACGATACCTCGTGCGACAGAAATACCGTGGGTGAAGAGCAGCGAGCTTATTTGGTCTGCCACTCCTTCGTCGTCAAACTAAGCCGCGGCGACCACCGAAACAAGCGTGCATGACCTAGGAGGGAGAACCACGTCGTCATCAGTAATAAGCAGTTGGTTTGGTCGCAACTCTGGAGAATTGGATAAGCCGAACTGTTGCAAAACGTAGTCAAACTCTCTGGTATGTTGACGACGGCACCATATTCCAGTAAAAAATCCATCCCAAGAATTACATCTCTGCAGCATGCGGTGATAACGACGAACGACGCAGTGAAAGAAGAACCTCTGATGTCAATTCTTGCGGAACATCTTCCAGAGGGCATCAGTAACTGGCCCCCTGCCGTTCTTATGCGAGGCCTTGTCCACGGCATCTTCACTTTTCTGAGGCTGTCGGCGAGGTCCTGACTGATAATAGAGAAGTCGGCACCAGTGTCGACTAAAGCTGTCACTTTCTGGCCGTCAAGAAAAACACTAAAGTCGGCAGTCACAATTTAATAGTTTTCACGGCTTATTGGCTGTACGACGTCATGCTGTGGGGACTTCTTGTCATCTTTATGGCCTGCAACCATGCCCCCGGTGGTCGCCACTCTCAGTTTCCCCGTCACGGGCTAGGTGACCGTCTTGTATTAAGGTCTGCGTAGGTGCGGCGGTGCGATAAAGGTGAACGCGCGAGGGCGGAGAGCGGGATCGACGTCTCAGATTAGGAGGGTGAGTAGGCATTGCCTCCTCTGCAGTGGTACAGCCATCCCCAAAGTGAGAACGGGCTCCATAGAAAGAGGTGTCATCACGGCGTGGTGTGTATTCGTCGTTGGCACGTCGACCGTCAAACCAACGTCAATGAGGACGGAATGAATCCCCTCGATGCCAGAAATAACGGGCAATATGGACTGCACCTTCGCAGTGAAAGCATAGTAGACGTCTGCCCACTGTGCGCCATGCATCGGTTTTTTGGGTCGGTGGGCGTCTGAGCATCTCCCCTGGCGTCACTGCCCATTGGGTGGCTGTGGACGGCTGGTTGTATGGGTGTAGTGTGGGTGGTTGATGCAGCGTCTGCTCTTGCGGCGGAGACCAAGGAACCATGGTGGTACAGCGCCGGCATAGCTGGTGGTGGACGCCGGAGAGCGGCAGCGTAGCTCGTACGACGCTGCTGAGTATCAGGACCAGCCGTAGACAACGCTTGGTGGATTTCGTTGCGTACGACTTCAGCGATCGACGCGATGGGATTTTCAGCAACCGGAGTCACTAACCTCTACAGTTCTTTGCGAACTATCTCCCTACTCAACTCTCATAAGGAGCTCCGATGCTCAGACATCATGACGTTAACGTTGATTGGGACATTGCTGGACATGCGGTCATATTGCCGGTAGCGTTAATGAAGGACCCGCCATAGCCGTAGCTTCCTTAATGAAGTCAATCACGGTACTTGGACGGTTGCGCAGTAGCCCGGCGACAAGCTGTTTGACACCGCGCATGAGGTAACTCAACTTTTTATCTTCCGTCATGTGCGGGTTAGCTCGATGAAAGAGACGAGTCATGTCCTCGGAAAACATTGCAACGGTTTCGTTGGGTTTTTGAACCCATAGCTCCAATAACTGCTGCGCACGGTCCCTTCTATCGACAAACTTCTGTTGAAAGCCGTGCCAAGCTGACAGGTTGCCTTCTCTATTCTCATACCATGTACGAGCACCGCCGTCAAGGTAGAAATAGACGCGAGAAAGCTTTTCCTGTTCTGACCACTGATTGACCTTACAAACACGCTCGTAGTTGTCAAGCCAATCGTGAACGTCTTCATGGGCACCGCCACTAAAGCGATCGGGACAAGGGGTTGAAAGATGATCACCTTAGATGGGTGCGACTGAAAGCTGCCTTGGGGCACCTGTTGCGGGCTTGGCTTACGTTAGCCATTGGTTGAGGTGTACGGTGCCTAGCAGGTTACGGCGAGTGAGTGAGCTCTGGCGCGAGGCCTCGCAACAGTCGACTGAAGCGATGCACCAGAGTTTCTACCGGTGACAATGATCCTGGACTCTAACGGCTCCCAGCAGGCGTGTGGAGCATCAGACAAGGTTGCGGCCCAGCACCTCCAGCAATGTCGCGGTACAACACGAATAAAACTCGCGTACACCTTGAGGCAACGAAAGCAGCGTGTTCTCAACAGCTGAGCCACAAGATCACCTTCTTCGGTCTCGAGTAAAGCTAGAGGCCCACTACTTCGTGTCCACTAAGTCCCCCATTATCGTTTTCGTCTACATGTAGACACGCGTCAATAATATGCAAAATGAATATTTGTCACGATTCTTTCTTAGATGAGTTGCACAGCAGCATTAGTTCTGCCATTGAAACTTGAGATGCTCTCACGGTTTATCTATTCGGTGATATTATTCTACCCTTTATTGACTGGGAGCAGCTGTCATCTTCTTGTAAGTACTCAGCTGCCTTCATTAACTTTAGACTTCGGTTTGGCTCAGGTTGTCACTCCCTCAACTCTCAGTTCGAATACACTTGACCTCATTCTTACAATTGCACCTAAACCTATAGACCACAAAATGGATTTTATGACCACAAACTCCGGCAAGTTGATCTTTTTATGCTGCCACCTTTTGCAGAAACCATATGAAAGAAAATTAGATTATAGTTAGGGCAATCATGAAGCCGTTGACAAGAAACTTGAGGTTTTCCTTGACAATGTGCTACTGCCTTCCTTTTACAGTCGATCAGTTTATAGCTGCTCAGTGTACAGGTGCCTTCGGCGGTATACCCTCGCTTTCAGAGATGCCAAAATTTGTTTGCAACTGCCAAGGCACGCCTCGCTAGCATGGCATGCAGTGGTTCAGGGAGTTTAAAATGCGAAAAAGTGCCTGTTGACGCTGTGCCCGCTAATAAAACGTCATTTGGGTACCACTGAACTGTCATCTGATGCGGCAAAAACCAGCATAAAAGGAAGAGATTGCAGAGCACAGCCTGTGAAGTTCACAGCGCAGCGCCGGAATCCTGCTGGTTCGGTGTTTTGCGATTGTTCAGATTTCCGTCCCCAACAATAAACACCGAGCTACCCCGCCTCAGGATAAACCCGCTATTAGCAGAAAAACCAACGAGTCCAGTGAAGTGTACAAGTAAGTATACTTATTGCGTTTATTCAAACATGCGTGGATGCACGCACCGCGCATGTTTAGTGCAACTGCAACAGCCTATTATGGCAATGCGTGAACGACACGGAAAGCATGACTTTCGACTCAGTCGAACTGCGAGATGCTTCGACTGTCACTAGGAGAATCGACACGTGCTTTCAGCCGACGTCACCATAGCATTTTAGTATTTTGTTCTGGCTCGCACCTTTGCAACGCGTGTGTGCTCCGAGTGCCAGGCAGAACTGACACATGCGGTGCATGAGCGCAAGTTGGATCCAGATTATAGCGCTACGTTGACGCTGGCTTACAGTATAAATTCTGTCTTGTCACAGCCAAGGCACGCCGCAGTTGAAAGCAACGCTTTTGCTGTTCATTTTTCTTTCAATCACAATAGTTTGTATCCGATGAAGCTGCTTCCGTAGACTACAATACACGTGCTGCAGACATTCCGGACTGTCGTGGAAGGTCTCCTTGACGTTTCACACGAAATCCGCATAAAATTCCACCACAGGACCAGCGTGAAACAAGCTTACAGCCGGACTCGAGTTGTGAAGTTTCACGTTTGATCTGCAGAGCCTATGCTTGCCTGGCAGTTGAGAGTGTTGCTTCGCGGCGCTTGCAACAAACGGCGCCATGCTCTTTTCAATATGGGAGCAAGTGCTGGGAGCAACATATGGGAGCAAGTGCAAATCGATATCACTATCAAAGGTATATCTAAAATTACTGAAAACCTAAAGGTGTCATCATCTTCTGGTATTGATGATATCGATTCCAAAATATTGAAGAACACTGTTTATGTCTCTGGCATTATCCTGTCTGACATTTTTCAGCAGTCGCTCACTACCGGAATGGTGCTTTCTGACTGGAAGATAGCAAAGGTAGTGCCAGTCCATAAAAGTGGTAGTAAAAGATCACCTGAAAATTATGGCCCCCATTTCCTTGGCATGCATAAGTTGCAAGATACTTAAGCCTACCATAGCTTTTAACGCTTATGCACATCTAAAATCTAATAATTTTTTTTATTCTAACCAGCACGGGTTCCTAAAGGGTCGTCTTGCAAGACTCAACTCTGAGTTCACCAACGGCCTACATTCTAAGATGAACACTGTCTACAGAATGATTATTTCTTGATTTTGCAGAGGCATTCGCCTGTGTTGCTCATTGTCGCTCGAGTTTAAAACTCATCACTAAAGCTAGATTCACTTACGCAAACATGGCTCAGAAACTTCTCATATAACCGCCAACAATTCACCAACGCCAACAATCGCTCTTCATCACTTTGTTACGTTTCCTCTGGTGTTCCACAATACAGTGTTCTCGGTCCCTTACTTTTCCTCATCTACATTACTTACCTGCCTGACAACTTATGATATATGCGTATATTTGCCAATGACAGCATTATCTATCGTCCAATCCGCAACAGTAGCGATCATTGAACCCTTAAAAAAGACCTCAGCATATTATTGAGTGGTGTAAAACATGGCAGACGACACTTCATGTCTCCAAATACAAGCTAATCACCTTTAGTCGCAAACGTGATAACTTTCATGCCCAATAAATAATTGATAATAGCATTGCAGAACGCACTGACCATTACAGATACCTAGGCATTACCTTAACTTCTGTGCTATCGTGGTCCACACATCACTTCTATCTGTGCCAATACATCAAGATCATCAGGTTTTCTGCACCAAAACCTATACAGTGCTTCCTCTGATGTAGGTATACATGTATGTATACGATGTATGTACAGTCAAATCTTGATAAGTTGAACTCCAAGAGGCCCGAAAATTTGTTCAAACTAAAAGAAGTTCCAATTATTGAAGGCTAAGTAAACGGAGGGCTCCCTATGCAGTGGTGCATGTGCACTGAGCTAACACACGAAGAAGAAGTTTGAGAAGACTTACATTTACTATGTAAAACAAGGAACGTTATGGAATGGTACTTCATATAACCATGAATCCCCTACTCAATGAAACTATTGCCCTGGCAGTCAGTTGAAGTAGGCGGCCGTGCCTACGGCTTTCATTGTTCGTGCCTGCTAGCACTATCTACACCTCCCCATGCAAACCGTGTAAGTTCATAATATACTTACGTGGGTGAAGCCCTCGGGGTGTGCGGAGCCACTCGAGGTGCCCTCATGACACGGCCGTGGTGGAAGGCCAAGCTTTCCATACGTCGGTCGCTGTGGAGACATGGCGCTTGCTGCGGAGCAGAGGGTACTTCGGTGCGTCAAGCTGCAGAGGACCTATCAGATGATGGGGTTATCAAGAAAGCTTCCCATATAAAAAAAAACGGGAAACTACACGTCCTGCGTTTTCCCCTTCTTGTATTAAGGGGTGGAAGTGGACTTAAGTGCTTTGGAGCAGCTTTGGTGCCGTAAGAGGGGAGTATTAGAGCAGGTTGAAATCATCAGGAGGTGTGTTTTAGAGCAATGCAAGTTACCTTTGGAGCAACTTTCCAGCATCAAGCATCATTCTCAATCAAAATTATTTTTTGTAGGTAACAATTCCAATGGCTGTCATTGAATACTCAGTACTAATGAGCTGACCCTGCCCACTACCCACAAATGTGTGTGTGCATGTATATGTGTGCACACATATTCATGTTCCAATCATTGAACGTTACAACTGAAAGAAATTACTTGAAAAAACAAGAGATGAGCAATGCTTATCTCTCTTTTCTCATTACTGCTAGATAATGGCGGTGCACTTCACTTGGCGCAGGGTTGTTATCCTCAAGCTACAAGCTACTCTGCTGATCTATGCTTGGTCTGGAGTGAAGTGGGGAAGGGTAATTCGCACAGCTAATCCGCACACACGGTACAACTAGCCGCCCGGCAGTGACGGCGTGCGCAGCCTAGGCACCACACTGCATGCAACGTAGCTGGAGATGAATCCACGCAACCGCTCCCTGTTTACAAGAAAATGTCAGTTTTCACTTAGTGTCGGATCGCTGTGCAGATGTGTACAGAGCCAATAGTGTCCATTCTGTCTCTATTTCAGTCGCTGCATATCCCGGGCCCTGTGCCTCGTACACTGGTATGGTGGCGCCATTGCTCGGTTTGTCTAGTAAGTAGTGCGGAAAAAGTGGTTTTTTATTTTATTTCTTTTGTATTTATTACATACTGCAGACCCTTAGGTCCAAGCAGGTGGGCAGTTACAAGAAAACATAGTTAAACAATAAGTGGCATAAAGATTGTTTGGGGTGAGTGTTTCATACACTAAGAGTGAACACAAGGAGCGACATAGCAAATTTTCATAATAACGCATGTACTGGACAAAAGAGGAAAAAACACCACAAATTCATACTTGATATGTTGTGTGATTAAAGTAAAAATAAATACATAATAAATACAAAACAATAAACACAATTATTTTCCCCGTTCAAGCCAAGAAAGTAATGAATGCATAAGTATACAATAAGTACAGCACATACAAGATGAAAAAGAAAACGAAAAGAAAAGATCAGAAACTTCAATTTTCAGGACAATGCTATTTATAGCGAAAGAGAAATAAATTCTCTGAGGATGCCAGAAATGTTCCGTTGCAATCCGAGACCGTGCGTGGAAAATATGAGAACTTATAAGCGTCTGTCCTGCAGAAATGGGGTGTTGGAGATTTGGCGTGATGATGCTTTGTGGGTCTGGTTGATAACAATCTCAGGTACGGAGATGGGTCAATCGCAAGTTTGTGGTTCAGAAGAAGAGAAAGAAGGTCAATTTTTATCCGTTTTCGACGTATGCTAAGAAGAGCAATGCCATTGGCCTTCATTATTTCTGAAGGAGAGTCGACTCGTGCGAACTTGTTAAAAATCAACCGGACGGCTTTCCTTTGTATTCTTTCCAGACACTTGATGTTAGTTTTGAGTGTATGGGTGCCATACTACACTTGCGTATTCTAATTTAGGTCTTATTAAAGACCTAAATTAGAATTTTCGTACAGACCTGGCATTTTTTTTTCATCTCTGTAGCAGTGTTGCGAAATGGGAACCTCCAATCAATTCCTATTCCATTCCAGGGAATTGCAACTTTCTACAATTACATTCCTTTCAGTGCCTCAGAATAAAAGAATTTGGCCCATTCCTACTCTGAGAGTGTCAGGCAGTTCAATTCCATTATTGAGATTTCTTAACGCATAAAAGGTATCTTCGTAGCTTTACAGAATTACATGGGAATGCCTTATAAAGTTGCCTTACAAATGATGGGAATATAAAGGGAATGCCTTACAAATGATGCACAGAGGGAAGAAAAAAATGAAGAAAAAAAAAAAGACCGCGAACACAGCGCGGGCTCGCTGAATAAGGACCAGTTTACGCCAGCTGCAAGCATGCCTCGCCGTTTGACGTTTTACTTTCTCAGGTAGTGGTGCGCGCCTGTTTGTTTCGCGAATGTCTGCCATTCTTCGCCGTTCCAAAATGGGTCCGAGACCCATTTTTGTGTCGTTTGCCAGAGAGTGGTTTAGCCAATCAGCGACACAAGAGCCACATGACTGAGCCGCGTCGTCTGCTTTCGCCTCTCCGCATTGTCTGCGTCAACGCGGGACATTTCAAGCTGCTTGTTTCTTGCTCCGCGCTTTTCTCAATATGTCGTATGTGTTGTTCCCTGTTATGACCGTCGTCAGCAGGCGCCATGCTGTGGCTGAGAAGCGTAGCCGGGCAGCGTTCCCACGCCTGGAACCCTGTTTTTTCGGAACCAGCGTCCAGAGATGACGGGGGAGCGGCGCTCTTGTAATCCTCAAACAAGTAGCCGACTGGCCGGCTGCCTATGCCCGCCAGGTATTGTTCCCGCTTGCCAGAGGATGAGACGTCGTGTCGCCACGACACCGTAAGCCGTTCCAGAGAGGACAACAAAGACAGAGTCTTCCTTGGAAGAAACCGCGGCCGCCGCCACAAATTGCCCTGCTAATTGAGCGGACAAATCGGCGGACCGTTTGATGTCTGCTGTCAGGAGCGTGGGACCCCTCGACCAGCGGCACACACACGACGAGGAAGAGCCCCTCTGGCGCCACCTTGCAGTGCAGTGATCACGACTCAATATTGGATGTTCATGTGCGCAGTGCATGCTCGTACCCCTCGCTTGTTGTGTGTGTGCGATTGGTGTTCCACTCAAGAAGGAGGAGCCAGACAAAGCTTATAACGACGCCGCAGAGTGCGGGACGTCGCTCTGAACCATGTAACGGTTCAACCACCACGTTCGTGGTTTGTGAAACTCTTAACCTTTCCATGCTGTAAATAAGTGTAAATAGTGCTATAAACCTGTTTGTTTTTCGTATCCCCATTTTGTCAGCGTTCGTTTCCTCAACCCGAATCTACACCACGCTACCAGAGGAGACCGGGCAGCCCCCGATCTGCAACAACTGGTGAACAGCGCAGGGATCCGCAACAACGGGTGCTCAGAGCTGGGATCCGCAACATCCCAGACTACGTTCCAGCATTGAATAGAGCATTTTCACGTGTCCGGTTTTTAAAAAAGGGCACAGCAAATAAAAATGACGTCCACAAAGCAGGAGACAAGCGAGCGCAGACTGAAACTTGGTTTATTCAAGAAAGATAATTTATACCAGAAAGACAAGAAGGGTAAGGAAATACAAGGAAGAAGGTTCTATCTTGATCCGGTGCCATCCAGAAACGAGATTTCACAATCTAACAGTGTTATAAACGGGGAGCTGAGACAACTATCAATATTCTTTTTTATGAAAAGGCGTTCGTAATCTTTCTAGTTTTTGTGTCACGATGGGTGTATAATATGTACATGAGCCAACAAATGTAAACCTGGGGCCCACTTAAGGTGGCGGTCCCACTCCAGTGGCAAGAGCTCGACATTTTAGTCGTTGTTTACTGGCTCACTGTGCTTGCTCTGCTCAATGGAAGAATACGAGTTCTATTGCATTCGAAAGTTTACGTTCTCCGCTTTCTAATGAAAACTAGTATTTTCGCCTAGTCTGGAGTGTTATTTCATGGCAATTAAAACAGTGTGAGCAAAAAACAGCGTTTTTGCTGTACAAGCCTCCGTTGTACTGCCAGTGCAGCAAAACTGTCCAACATAACGAAATGAAATTTGCTGAGCCTTTTAACGAAGCGTTATGCAAGGTTTCTATGAAGAGATATTGCCAGTAAAGCAATTAGAAATTGATGCACGCTCTAATAAAAATGGGCAAAAGAATGAAAGTTTATGAGTAAATAACTTTTTTTCTATTTTGTGCAGAACAACAATATTGAATGGGTTTCCAGGCTACAATGTACAGTATGGGTACGCGAAGTTGTTTTGTGTTCTGATGAACAGTTCTTGAATTATTACTCCTTCAATACGGCAATTTATGGCGCTACTTGGTCAGGCATTACCGACGAAGGTACAAAACTATCCAAGCTGAAACTGAAATCTTCAATAATAAATCAGCAAGCCTTTCCCTAGGTTTCTATGAAGAGAAAATTGTCGTAAGTTAATTAGAAAATTTGTAGGACAGCAGTGAATTTAGCTCATTTTTCTGCTTGCCAGGTTCGTGCAAATTTCCTTTTTTTGTCTTTTGTAGGCTAATTCACAACAAGTATTGCACATTAGCAGGACCATGTAGTGTCTTGTAATCACCAGTACTCACTAACTTTACAAAGCGGTGCTTGAAACAAAAGATTTTTCAAAAATAATAAAGCTCGCAAACACTTTTTGATGGTGGCGCCATCTGTCAAAAAAAACATCAAGTTGTTTCACGTCAGTTCCGACGTTCGTCAAAAGTAGCGCTCCTTAACATAACTAAGCCGCCAAAACACGGATGGACTTCTTTAGACTTCAGTGGCTAAATCCTGCTGAAAAAGAACGAAAGAGAAGGAGAGAGAGAAAGGAAGAAGGGAATAAAGCATGTTGCACTGTACATCAGGAATGCATAGCCAGCAGGTTAGGCTATTGTGCCAAAGATTCCAGAAATTGCTTGGTTGCTCGCCTTTGTACTCAGGTGACTGTAGAAGTGTTTTTGAAGGACACAAAGAACTGGACCTTGCCTCCACATATTTTTGAAGCCTGTAGGACATTATCTGACGCCCGCTTTCCCATCGCAGGGAGGTGACGAGTGTCTGGCAGTGTATGTGTGTTTGAATATTTCACGTGACCCCGGTTGAACTAGGATAACAATGGACTTTTTTTCGGGAGACTAGCCTGCGCATGCGAAGTGGTGCAAGTGATGGTGACTTGACGCCATGTTTTGGGGGAGTAACAGAGCCAAACAGCTTCTATAAACGTTGCACAGGGCGGCGACAAGTGCGAACTGAAGGGCACCTGGCGTCGTTTGCAAATTATCCCGAAAAATACCAGGCCTACGAGATTTTTCTACCGGGCCGTGGCGGATAACTTCGGAGGCCACGGACTCCCAGTTTCGATTTCGGTGATCTCCACTGGAGGCGCTGTTCGGACCTAAAAAAGGCCCATTGACTCTGATGATTTGAGGCTGATCCCTTTGTATCGGGCGGGCAAGATTAATTCGCCCTAACCAGAGAACAAAAAAAAACACCTATCAAGTAAATAAACTAAAACACTCCACAGGCGTACACACCCCGTACCAGTTCGTATAGTTAGTCTGCACGCCTTCAATTTTTGTCCACGTAAATCACTACCTCTGCGTCGCGCGCCACCACTGTAACAGCCTTGTTGGATGGATGGATGATATGAGCGTCCCCGTTATAATGGGGTGGTGACAAGTGTGCCACCTGGCTCGACAAAAAATCTTTCTTTTTTTCTTTTTTTTATGTTGGCCTTTGCAAAATAGTGAGCGACCCCTGGCCAATACCCTCTAGACTAGCTGAGGCATCTTGACGTCATCACACTACGACCTGAGCGGATGCCGTGTTCTCAGAAATGCCCATTGCTACGCGCTCGTTGTGTACTCAACGGCGCGCTGCGAATCCATTCGTTCATGCTGTCTCCCACTTCCCGAAAGTGCCGACAAGGCAACTCCGTCGTAGAGGGTGTTGCACCTGGCACCCACTTTGCAAACACCTGTAAAACTTCTGCTTCCCTGACTGCTTTTCTCGCTCTAAACGTGTTCACCACTCCACATTCATATGAAGGGGCAGGATCAGCACCAAGATTTCTCAAAACGTACTTCAGGAATGTCACGCCTCATTGTAAGTTTCCTCTTCCACTGAGAGAAAGGAGAAAACGAAAGAAAGGAAAGACAGGGATTAGTGGTAAATGGGAAAAGATTATTCGTCTGCTAGTCTGTGGTTGAGGCTTTCATGTGGAAAACAAGCTTACTCGCATATGCGCAGTAACTCTTTTGCAAGCCGTTAGTTAGCGAGCCATATTTCCCCGACTGCAGCGAAAAGTGCGGATGGCTGCGTGAACTTTAGCGTTCCCAGCCGCGCACAGCAAAACAAACGTAACGCGTCCCGACGCCTACTGAAGTTTGGAAACACAGGAATAAAGCTTGCACTGCGCGAAATCGACAACACGCGCACAATTTATAACAACCTATGGCAAAACTAAATTTAGCAAATAATCCTTTTTCTCATGTAGATCATGTACTCACGTAGATGGCGACGGGCACTTTTCGCGCTAGATGAGGCCTCTAAACTTTCCCAACCATGTGTACTGTGCTGTTTATTTTGTAGGGGAGCGCAAATATTAACTTTTCACATTGAATCGAATACTGCCGAAGGCAAGTCAACTTAATTAAATACCTCCTTTTTCGATTAGAAATCTAATCGAATATGGTATTATTAGAGTTCTTGTTCAAGGTTCGCTCTAAATTCATTTCCATAAAAGTTATTTCCGAAGCACACCAGGAAAGTGCTGCTGTTTGCGTGATAGTTGTATGAGTGGAGTATACTTGGGGAAGCAACCAAACAAATAGACATGGTCACATGGCCGATTGAGAGATAGCTCTAAAGTGTTGAAATAAACCCATACGGTAAAGAATTTATATATACGCATATACGTATCTTCATTATTTCACTGAGTGACAATCACTTATCTACAAAGTATACAGTCACATGTAAGCAGTGTTCTTTGAGTTGCATTACTTGCTTCACGTGTTCTCTTGTGAATAAAACAATTTAGTCTCTTAGGCGGTGGTTGCAAATGAAGCACGGCTTTCCGTTTTACGTGGGACGCACTTGTGCTAAGCGATACACAATCAAGGGGTGCATTATACAAGCATCGATATATGACTACTACGAATACTAATGTGAAAAAATGGAACTGCGACTGTTGTGAATTTATCTGAACTAGATGATAAAAACTGTATCCTTCTCAAGTATATAAGCACATGGACGAAAGGATGGGAAATTCCGCTCGATGCTGAAGTCTATTCGGCACCTGCAGCCTTCTCCAGTCTGTGAGAAAGGGATAAGCTGAAAAAGCTACCGGGATTCCTGGGAGTGTAGGATTCTAGAGAAGGATCGAATTCGCGAACAAAACACGTTCTTGAGAGTGGGAACAGTGTCGGCGGGGGTGTCACTATTCTCACCTCTTTCAAACTGGAGACACAAATCCATTTACAAATCAGACGAAACGAATTGTCTCCCTCTCCATCCATATATCTATTAGTGTTTGTGCTCCAATCGGGACTTCCGAGACGCTACGCCATGCTCCCTCAAGGGCTGCATAAATAAGCGTCTGTTCTCCACACTCATCACCACCACTTCGACGTCGACTCAGCCAGTCTGGTTCAGTGGTAGCTCGCTTGTGAGTTTTGCGGCTTTCAACGCCGTGTTTCACTTGTGTTTGACGTGCGTCCTGCGAGATACTGCGGTATTGCGTGATTTGGCGCCTTCGAGCCCTGCAGTCAAACTGCGCTTCCATATCATGGGGATGCTGAGAAAGGTCCTTTCGCGAAAGCCAACGGTACTATCGGGGAAACGCCGAAAACATCTCAACACCTTGCGAACGAAAAGGTAAGCCTTGCATTCTTTCGTACCTTTCTCGCAGTTGTATGTCATATACTGCTCATATGCATGGCACGGGCACAGTGAGCCCTTTTTTTTTTTTGCTCTCACTTCACTTCGACAAATAAGTTTACAAAAGTTTTATTCCTGTACGATAATGGAAACAAGCACGATGACGCGCTTACGCAACAATGAAAATGCTGATCTTATTTTCTATCCTGAGTATCGAATGGTTTGTTATTTAATTTTTACAGAGAGAGGCCACAATCCATTTTTGAGAGCCCAAACAGCGACAAAACTGCAAATGAGGGTACCATTCCTCGTACGGAAGTGTCTGCTGACGTCTGTGATGAGGTTGCTGCAGACTACTGGGACGGCCTAGGGGTGGACGAGCACTTGCCAAATCTCTGCTTTTCAAATGCTTCGAATGAAACTGCGTCGCAATGCATGAACATCTCTGGAAGAAGAGTTGTCTCAGTTGTTCATTTTATAAAGGCCATACAAGAACTCGGCAACCATCGCTGCGCCAGTCCACATGGTGGGTTCTTTGAACTGCAGACAGAGCGTAGAGTAGGCTTCTGGTCAGAATATACATTCAAGTGCAATGGATGCGCCGAAAACAGGAAGGTCACCACTGATCCTGTAGCAGAGCCAACACCCCTAACAGAAAAGATGACACTAGGCGTCAATGATGCTGCAGTGTGGGGTTTTATGAGCATAGGTTCTGGACACTCGCACCTAGAAGAGGCAATGTCCGTCATGGAAATTCCTGCAATGAGCAAGGGATCGTTCCTGCGGCGAGAGGAAAGCATTGGCAAGGTAAGAGACACATTTTGCTATACTGTATATACATCAAGACATCGATGAATCACCCAGTATCCGATGTATTCTAATTCACAAGGTGCCTTAGAAGCGCAACCTTTCCTCTATACTTTTGAGTGAACCACTTGCTGAATTCTGTAAGGTGGCTACAGTGCTGTTCAGAAGAATACCTGCGTAGACCCATTCAAATATCCACGCAGAAAACGGTGAAAAGCGGTGTGAGGAGCAGAGTCTCGCATAGATACAGTACTTGTGCAGCGGTAAAAACTTAGAAAGACGCCGACAAGGTGAATAAATATTTAGCTGCGTCACCGCAAATATATCTTCATTCATATTAGTCGGCGCCTTTGAAAGCTTTCAGGGATGGTTTGTCTCGATCAAACGAATCGTGAGTAAGCTTCCGTTTCATGCACTCGGTTAGGGAGTCGATGTCATTTTGCGCTTCAAAACTATTCGCAGCTGCTAGGGCACCACTTACGCGCGAGTAATTTTCATTGAAATGACAACACTGTAGCAATTTTTTAGTACCCTGCAAAATGTGGTGCTTAGAGGCGAATGTAGCCGCCAAAGGTAACTTGAGACATAGCTGAAAGCTCTGCCGTCTTTTTTTCTTGTTTTTCAGTTGTGGAAGGTAGCCCTCCTGAAGGAAATTACTGAGGCTGGCGAACAAGAGAAAAGGCTCGCAGAGGCTGCAGGAGACTTCTGCGAGGATGGCAGTACCCCATGGATCACCGTAGTTGTGGATGGCGGTTGGTCCCACAGGAGTCATGGCCACAGGTATTCTGCCAACTCAGGTCTGGCTGTCATCGTAGGAAAGCGCACGCAAAAGCTGCTTTACTTGGGCGTGAGAAACAAGCTGTGCAGCACTTGCGAATATTATTCCAAGAAAGGCCAGACGAAAGAGCACACATGCTACAGAAACTGGAATCAAAGCTCTGGCGCCATGGAGGCCGATATTCTTGTGGAAGGGTTCCAAAGAAGCACTGAAATGCATGGTGTGCAGTATCGCACTTTCATTGGCGACGAAAACTCGTCAGTATACTACCAGCTTCAGACTAAAGTAGAATATGGCCGTTTCATAAAGAAAAACGTGTGCGCCAATCATGTGGTCAAGTGCTATACTTCTCGACTTTATAGCATCGCTAAGGAAAGCAAGGGCACTCGCTCGTTGCTGTCGGCTCCTAGAATCAAGCGAATTAAGAATGGAGCTCGGAAGGCTGTGAGCCACTACGCCAAAATTCTGCGCGATTGCAATGGCAGCACAGAAGACCTGAAAAAAGAAAAATCACGACTTATTCAAGAGCTAGCTTCAGACCTCAGGAATGGGCCGCTACATGTTTTTGGAAGTCACGATGGCTGCAAAAGCTACTTTTGCAATGGAAGCAAGGCAGATAACGTGTATCAAGCAGTTCCTAAAATACAACAAGTGAAGCTGATGTCTGCAGCCAACATGATTGCGGACAAAGCAGACCGTCTCATCACAGATGACACGAGCAATCTTGCTGAAGCCATTATGTCCCTTGTGGCTAAATTTTCTGGAGGAAAGCAGATAAATCGTTGCCAGAAGGGCTCCTATGAGCATCGCTGTCAAGGTGCGGGGCTTCATTTTCAACTGGGACCTGAATGGCACGTGAAAGCAAGCAAGGCTGTCACTTGCACAAGCCCAGCTGCAACCCTAAAGAAATACACGCAGAGGAGATACGAAATGAAAAGGCAGACGATGTCACGCAAAAGGCGGCTATTTGAGGAGAGCGGCCACCGTGAGCGCAGATACGGCAATCATGCAGCCAGCAAATCGGCACCCCATTATGGACCAAGTTGTCAAAAGCCAGACATGTCGGCTGTCGTATTGTCTGCGAACACAGAAAGGCAGCTGCAGGACCTACAGGTGGATGACAGCAAGCGAGCAAGCATCGAAGAAGAGACACGTGGGCAAGCCAGCAGTCCCGAATGGCACGAGCAAAGAAGGCTCCGCCTCACCGCCTCCAATTTTTATGCTGTCTGCACAAGGGAAGACAGCACTCCTTGTGATGCGCTGGTGAAGCGGCTCCTTCAACCCAAAGGCTTCACAACCGCCGCAACAGAGCACGGGAAGCAACACGAAAGTGTTGCACTCCAACTGTATGCAACAGAAAAAGAAACGGTTGTTCAGCCATGTGGGCTTTTTATTGACCTGAAACACGGGTTTTTGACAGCTACCCCGGATGGGCTGGTTGGAACAGACCGAATTGTGGAAGTCAAATGCCCGTTGAAGTACAAGGAACATGAACCACTGGAAGCAGCAAGAAACTTCTCGGAGAAAAAACTAAGAGATGGCGCTCCGGTTCTCTCTAGGTCACACAGCTATTTATATGAAGTGCAGGGCCAGTTGCACATCACCGGGCGGATTATCTGTGACTTTGTAGTGTACACCACAAAAGGTATACACGTGCAGGAAATACGCAGCGATGATGCTTTCTGGAGAGCGAAAATGGAACCATTTCTTTTGCACTTCTACAAGGACTGCATCCTTCCAGAGATTGTAGACTCCAGACTTGCTCGGTCCAAGGACGTGCGCCGTCCGGAGTGGAACAGACTTGCCATTGAGGCTAAGGAGAAAACGAAGAATGGAGAAGCACCGAAGGCCAAAAGAGCCAAGTACAAGAAGGACTAAATATGCCTGTAAGTAACTGAGCTTGCAACGGTATAAAGCGGAATATAAGCGGTGATCTTCCCTTCGCGCTTTATCAAAATATGAGTGGTAACTATCTTTCCGTGTCGCTGCGTTTCCTTGTTTCAGCTATTCCGAGTGTAATTTGTTTGGGATCAACTTGCTGTGATAGCATTAAAACAAATTCACTTTCTAGACCAGCCTAACTCGTCGCTGTTCATAGCACGGAGCAATTTGTATTGATGCCCGAGAAACACCGTTCCTAAAGACATTTTTTTAACGTTTTATCTGAGCTCCTGAAAAAGTAGCTCTCTCTGCGCCTGTCATGTTGTAATTTATTTGAAGCATATTGTGAGAAATGTCGCAGAACTGATGGTACAACCACTGCACTATATTTATGCAGTGATTCTAACAACATCGAAATATAAGCCCATTCTAGAAAAAAGCATTATTTCAGCAGTTCGTATCATGTTTGTGTGTTTACAGGGAATAGGAGCAGCGGACGCCAACGCAAGACACTCGTGCCCGGTGTTACAACCGTGCATGGCAGTGTGCCGTTTCCTAACACGGCGAAAAAGGATGCGGCGATATCCACCACCTCTAGCAGAAGCAAGAAAGCAAGAAAAAAAAAACGGTCCTTATCGGGACCAACCTTCTCGATGCTTCGGTGGAGATTTCGCACTGAATGCGTTCTTCGTTCAACTGCCGTCTCTCTCTGTGTTCTGTTTTATTTATCTCTTACTTTACGTTGCTGAAAATAATGCACATTGCCCAATGTTGCCCGACTTTGCCATTAGCAGCCAACCTGCGGGATGAAATTATAATTTTAGTACAAGAACAATCGCTTCCGTGTGCCTTATTGGACAGCCTCTTGGAAAAGCTGAGCTAGTTTTCGGGTGTCGACTCTAGGTCTATACAGATAGGTTGGGTTTCGCCGAGAAAGAGCCCTTACGCATTTTATTATTCAATACTCCCAAAAGGACGCAATTCACATCTGTGTTACGACTTGCGCTCTTCGGTGCGGTGCTAGGAGGACTCGTTTTATAGATGAAAAAATTGTCTCTCATATGTTTCGCTAAAGCTGAGCAGCGCATTCGTGTATACACCTTGTGCACCGCCTATAGAGGCGCCACTGATAGCCACCTGCGCCCCATACATCTGTTTACAGCTGCGCCCCATACATCTGTTTTGGGATGCATGAGGCTCATAGTGTTCTCGCTAGCAAAAAGGCAAAGCCCTTCTGTCGTTCATGCATACAAAATCACCATTTTTGGCTCACTGCAAGGCACGGAAAAGGGGCTTTGTGTAATGATAGCCAGGAAGTAGTGGAAAGGAGCTTCCTGGGTAGCTTCTGAATGTAGCGACATAAGTATCAAGCGGACCATGCGCGACACGCACACTACATTCACAGTCGAACCAAAGCTGCTGACAGTGGAGAAATCTATAATTACTATTCACGTGCACAAGGTCGGCGTTGTTCCACGCGACCCAACACTGCCGGTATTCAGGGCCACTGAAGAAGTTCCTAGAGAACTACTCTTTTTCTACTCTTTTTCTTTCTGCTCTTTTTTAGCGAGGAAGAGAAAGAGTCGGTTCAGAAACCAAACCATTATTTCCAGCAACCCTTGGGGCAGAGCAGTTCAGCGCTCTATTGTAAATAGTTATATGTTACCAGGAGAGAGAGAGGCACTTCTTTTCCGGACAGTTGCATGGGAGTACAAAGGCTCTCCGGAGGGTGCCTTTTTTTGTTGCTGTTGTTGTTATTAAGGAGCGGGGGGGGGGGGCGTCAGGCACATTTGAAACGTTTCAAAGGAGATATGGGAGCAGCCGCACCCCCGAAAAGAATGGATTAGTTCCAGCAGGAACAGGCTCTTCACCACTGCATGCTACGACGGCGGAGAGTGCATTTTCCTCCCTTTTTTCCAAACGTGACTTAGTGGCGTCTTCTGGTGGCTCAAGCAGAAACTACTCGCAAGATGGCGACGGTGGTACCGTCACCTTACCACTTAAGTGCATTGGAGTGTTTTCGCAGGCATACGGTCAGGGAACGCCCTATCTGCCCAATATATAACCTCCCACAAGATGGTGGTATACAATAAGCCACGTTTGACTGACAATTGGTAAAACAATCGGTATTCTTAACACCACAGCTTCTCTTCACGAGGCCTGCCTTCATTCTGCTTTTGAAGTCAATTTTAGAACACATTTGCAGATTCTCCACCGGCAAAAAATAGGTCAAGATTAATATTTTGGCACATTTTTTTTTTATTTTATGCAAGAACCCGTGCATATACGGGACTATCACAACCTTTCATTGTTCATCCTCATTTTGTGGGGCATTCCATTCCTTTCTTCATTCGTAATACCTTCGGAGCAGCGAAAATTAGAACATTACCAAAAGCCTGCCTTTTGCAACCTAATTACTTGATTTGAAAAAACGCAGGCCAGGTTAGGTCGAGAGAGGCATGCTTTCTGTCTAATGTTCCAATATTTACCGCTCAGGCGGTATTGCGAATAAAGGGATGCCCCATAAAGGATGCAGATAAACGACGGTAGTCTCGTATGTGCACGAGTTCTCGCATAAAATTTTAAAATGTGCAAAAAATGTTAACCTCGACGTATTGGCGCTGGTGGAAAATTGCTGCGAATGTGTTCTAGCATTAACTTGAGAAGCAGAATGAAGGCAGGCCTCGTGAAGAAAAGTTGTCGTGTTAGGCATACAAACTGTTTTACCACTTGTAGGTCTAATGTTGTTTATTATATCCCACTGTCTTGTGGTAGGTTACACAGTGGGCAGACTGGGCGCTGCATAAATTTTCGCCTGCGAGAACACTACGATGTGCTGAAGACAGCCCCGGATTTACATTTGTCCACCCATTGCACAAGTGAGGCTGCGTACCTGAATTTTCGCCCACAGTTATACACCCATCGTGACACAAAAACTAAAGATTGTGGACGCCTTTTAAGGGCGAAGCTCCTAAAGGCGTGGGTCTGTCCATCCTTTGTATGTAGGTACGTGATCCCTCATAGTTTTACCTTTGCCAACTGCCCACTACTTTGTCCTTGCAAAAATCCCACTAGGCCCCATCACCAATCCACCACTTCACCGGCCATAAAGACATAATGAATGGAGAAGGGAAGAGACTTATAGCTTCCACTTACGGATAATACAATTTCTTGTATAATGATATACAGTGTTCGTTGCTTCTTTTGACGATGTAGTGGGCTATATTCGCGGCTGGTTCACAGTTTAGCAATAAAACCCTCCAGTGCTTCGCCCCACTCATTATCTTTCACTCCGTGATTATGCTGCGATTTTTTTCCCCAAAAAAAATATTGATAGTTGTGGTGTCAGCTCGCCGTCTATATCTATTATATTCTGAAATCTCGTTTCTGGACCGGTGATCACAATGAAACCTTGTCCCTTGTATTGCCCTTTCCCTTCTTGTGTTTCCCGTATATATTACCTTCGTTGAATAAACCAAGTTTCAGACTGTGCTATTGGAAGCAGTTCTGGGGAAAAACACCTATTTTTTTGTCACAAAATACAAATTTGAAGAAGTACAAAAAAAAAACAAGGCTTACATTCAGAAAAAAAAAAAAGTATGTGCAAACCAACATATGAATTGAGCAGAGTGAAGATGTGCGATACTATTTCAATAAAAGTGGTATTTTGAACCACCCGCCGGGCAAACAATGGTAAAGCCCACATTAGCAATTGCTGTATTTTTCAAATATTGCGACAGACTTTGCAAATTCGAATGTGGATCTGCCCTGCTGGCGACCTTGAAAATCAGGATTAGTAATAAATAGGAACAGCAGTATATACCTCATTCCTAAGAAAAATATTTAGTCAATTCATTGAAGAATATTGCAGCACCTCACACACATAGAATTCAGATAAGGCCAGTAAAATATGTAATTGACATTATTTTACCACTTCTTTGTCACATTTATAACTTAGTGCTCAGCTCAGGTGCCTCCCCCCCCCCCCCAAATGCCGATATTAAAACTTCGGATACAGAGGTGTAACAGTCGAAATAGTTTAGAGCAATAAAATGTTACTTTTAGAGCACTAAAATCAAAATTGGGATGAACCAGGTTCCAGAGAAATAAACATGCATTTTTTTCATAAAATACAAAATTTACAGCAGCTTTAAAAAAGGCTTACATTTAGACTATAAAAAATGTGTATAAACGATTCAACATCACCTAAATCATGCAGTGTGAACATGAGCACTGCTATTTCAAAAAAAGTAGTATATTGAACCACTCCACTGAGCAAACAATGATAAAGTTCATATTGGAATTTGCTACACCTGTCAAATAATTTTACAGACTCTGCGAATTTAACTATCGATCTGCAAAGCTTGCAATCCTAAATGTTGGGAGATTCCTAAAAGCGATGAGTAGAGGTGGCAAAAAAAAAAAAACGGCACACAATTTAGTTTATTGATTTAGGAAACAGAAATGTCATACACTGCCTTCAAATTATTGCCAATAGCGTATTTAGACGTCAGTGATTATACTGGTACTCAGAATTGTGTGGCGTATAAACGCATGAGTAACTGAGGAGAATGTGCATTGTCCCACTAGCCCTAACAGCCCCTTCTTATTCTCGATACGCTTTTCCACAGAGTATAGGTGAACTGCGGCGAAGGTCGCTCAAGCAGCCTTAGAACCAAAGCCAAGAAATTTTCTAACCGCTTCACCCCACACCCTTTCCAACCTTTTTTTTTTTCCCGCAGACAGTACCGGATTTTGATCGCCAGGACCACGGCCGGAACATAAATTCAAGACAAAAAAAAAGAAATTAAATGTGCCACTGCTAAGCCAATCAATGTGGTCGCTGTCAACGTCTGTGTTCGCAGCACGTCGAGCTTGTTCACACGAAAAAAGTGCGGCATATGCTTTCAGGTTAAGTTTTTAACAAGCGACAGCAGCGTTTTCAGGCTAGGAAATTTACATTTCCCGCAGAGCTGCGGTGACTACGTTGCTGGCTACAGCAGCACACGGTTTCCTTTAAGTTCAGTCGTCTCATCGATAGGTATCTCCTACAGTCAGTGAACCAATGGGCGCACAGAGTTATTACTTTATCTGGCCGATCACGTTTCACGAGCGTAGGGCGGGAGCCTAGAATATTTTAAGTAAATGTAGGCACTATAGTTGGAGTCTAAACGCTTTGACTGATGGTGCAAGCTGCAGGTGGGCAACATGGCATGCATTTCTCACCGAAATCAGCACAGCTGAAAAAATTGTATGGCTGACTGCGCATTTTGGTGCAGCGTGACACAATTTCAGCAAATTTCATGGTTTTGGCGCAGCTCAGAGCAACAAATGGGAATTGTATCAAATTAGCGCAATTGGCACAGCTGTTGCACCCCTGCCGATATTTAAAAGAGGAGACAAAAATTTCTAGCAACCGGCCAATTTATCTTATACTCGTGTTCTCTGAAGGCCTAGAAAAAACTAGACAAGGTTAGCAAAGTTGGTTAAGAAATTCAATATACCCACAATGTTCGGTTCTGTTTTCCAAGTGGTCATTTCACAGAGCTCGCACTCCGAAGTAAGAAATACTTCATTCGGTATTAGGCATTTACTAACTTTTCAAAGGCATTTGATAGGCTGAATCATCATTTATAAAACAAAAAAAGGTGCGATGTTTGTGATTTACCATTACATCTCGTAGCATCATACCTCCAGGATCGAATGAAAGGGTAGAAATAAATGGCTACGTATCCTCGTGTAAGCGCATCCCTTACTGTTAAATATTGACACAAATGATACAGCTATAACAAACCAAAATACGTGCAGATGATACGACACTAATATACCATTTACAGATTTTACAAATTATAACAAGTGAGATAAGAAAGTTTTCAAATGTCTCAGCATGCAGTGTAACTTGAACTCATTAGAAACCATCTTGAACAAAACTAATGCTACATTTTCAACACTCCAAAGAATAAAGCAATGAGAGATTTACTTTTGAGCAGTCGCACCACAGATATTGTTGACGCCAAACTCTTCAAGTGCACATTCATAAAAATTTGTTGTGGGACACACATCAACCATATTGTTGGCCACATGTCTAAAACCATTGGTATACTCACAAATTCACTATTTCTGCTGCCGAGTAGTACTAAAGTGCAGCTCTATCATGGTTTGTTTTCATCTGAAATGAGCTCCTGGTTCCTTGTTTGGGGCACCACAACCCAGATTACACGTGTTACCACAAAGGAAAGCTATCCCTCATGTGGTTGGAGTGAACTACAAAGCACACACCAAACGACTGTTTACATATCTTGCCATAATTTCTGCACATGACTTTTAAGCAAACAATTACCTCTTAAAGGGGCCCTGAAACACTTTTTTGAGTAATCATGGAATTAATTCACTGAAGTATAGCCTCACAAATTCAACTCCACAAAAATTTTAAGACTCCGTTCAGTACGAGCGGAGTTAAAAAATTTGTCACACGCTGCAATAGCATTCTGTCTTGTCCCGACGGAAGCCCTGGCAGCTAAGTAGGGAGGAGTGGGAGGGGCAAACCAACAATGTGACGTGCACGTTGCGACTTTGAGCACTTTTTTATTTTCCGTTTCTTCGAATACGTGGCCTTTTTCCAGAGCAATCGCGCACGTGGACAATAGACGGCCT
Source organism: Rhipicephalus annulatus (assembly GCA_013436015.1). NCBI lineage: Eukaryota > Metazoa > Arthropoda > Arachnida > Ixodida > Ixodidae > Rhipicephalus > Rhipicephalus annulatus. The sequence continues at coordinate 442,906 of WOVY01003909.1, read as the reverse complement.
CCCGCGGCGATCTCTGCAACGACAGAGTACGCCATGTTCAAATCGGCCAATGGCTGATAGATGGGCTTACTATGAGTGATTTTTGGGCCTATTGCGCGATTTGTCAAGAGAAGAGAAAGCAATTTTCAGCCGACTGATAATTTAGTGTGAATTTCAGGCCGCATGCTGCGCTATAATATTTGGCTCGCGTGTTGTCGGGAGCCTCTACTACCCATCGGCAGCATTTTCTGACTATGCTCAAAAAGTATTTCAGGGCCCCTTAAAATACAAACAATGTCAAAGTTTCTCATGGAACAATCCGTTTATTTGAGCTGCTTAAAAAAAAAGCTTGCATACATCCCTTCTGAAATATAGAATACTCATCCATTCAATATACACACATAGGCGTGTCAGGTAGGGGGGGGGCGCAAAAAAAAGTTGGGGTTCTGAGCCCCCCCCCCCCCCCCTTCCGACAGTGGTCACTGTCTGCTGCACACTGGGGAAAACCACCACTTGGGTGAAATTTTCCTTCACCACTGTAATCACTCGATTATATTGTTACAAGAAAAAGAAAATATTTCGGTGGCAAATGTACAAGGTAGTGATATTTTCTAATATTTCAGCAGTGATGACTTTCTTTAAAGGGTCTTTGCAATGCTTTCCTCCCTGTGCAGTAGCACCGCAGAGCAGGCTAGCGCTGAACACGGGCCCTATACATTACATCGCCTGTTCATGCTTTTATTCTGCTGCGACTGGCTTATGCAGTTATGGATGGGAAAGAGCAAGCTTTTTGTGGATCGGTCAAAGCATTTGCTACTTCAGGAAAACATTTTCTTTCATCAAACCAATAACCATCCCTGCTGCTCTGTCTAAACTGCTGTGAGCAGATCATTGCAACTAATCTTTCTAAATAATTTAGTTTTGCCGTACTGGAAATGCCAAGAAAGGTTTCAGCTTCAATCTTTGGTAAATCTGATCAGCGTTGCCTATGGCAACTTGGAGCAATGAAGGCAGCTTGCAAAACGGCGACGAATAAAGCAGTGAACTCATGCTCAATGGGAAGCTAAAGTAGATAGCGATGCTCAAAATACCTTTGGTTCCTCAAGGACTGCTTCAAATTTAAAACCTGTATTCCTTGTGAACTGTTGTTAGTCATTATAAATTTCATTGAATATCAAATACTTACTGTTGAGGAGGCCACCATCAACATATTTGTAGTCATGCCAAAACTTGTGACGTAATGCATAAAAAACGTCGTGTGTAATATTATTAAATGAATCATGCATGACAAACATATACATGTTGTCCCAGTGCAAGCTGCTTAGAACTGACTGTCCTTTTTTTTTTTTTTCACACTACTGAACAAGTGCTCTGTGTATGAAAAATCACATGAAAGTGCGAGCGCGTCGAAGTTGTCTCTCTCTATATATATATATATACACGTGTGTATACACACATACACCAACACACCAGGTAACGAGAGCAGTAGGTTATCCGCCCCCCACTCGTGGAAGAGTTGGTACGCAACTGTATACACGTTTAGTTATGAGAGAGCAGATACTCTATCACAGACTTCCCAAACTTCTGAACGACTTAATAGAACATGAAATTTCTATCGAATCTACCAGTAAGAAAACAAAACAACTTTTTTCTAGAATCAAACAACTTTTTTCTTTCTCAATATGTTTGGATTTCTATATTGGTTATCTTACTATCCTTCATTTCCAAAATGTAATTCACATATTCAACATGACTAATTTCAGAAGTAGAGCATACGATTGTGTTGTCAGATGTGGTTATCAAGTAACTATATTTATTACAAAAAAAAAACACTATTTACAACCTAGCAGTGTTTGTTAGCCCAAATGCATGTACTGTACATTTTACTATTATTACCGTGTCAACTGTGATACTGTATGGGGAGCCTAGTAAGAGGAGCAGAGCCCCAACATCAAGTGAACAGTGTCACATTTTAGAAAATTGGAATAAAATTTGAAGTGAATGCAGAATTTAACAGTTTGAGTACTTTTATGAAGAGATACTGTAGGACGCGTGCATCGGGTACAGAACACAAGAACAGACGCTGTGTAACAGAAGTTACAACACCGCAAACATTTCAACATTCGCAAACTGGAGAAAATGCACATCACAGACACACTACTCTGTTCTCGCAATGGCGCTGCTGCCTGTACCACCCCTTCAGGCGCATGCACAGTCCTTGACAAACGGAGCTTCGGTTATTCTACAGGACGTCATGTAACTACGATCGCGAGCAATATAAGCTCGAACACGCCAGCACGAGGCAAAAGCTTCAAAAACGAGATAGCGCGATACGTGGAAAGCACTGTCAAATGATGAAGAGAAAGGAGGGGCCCTCTTCGCTGACTGTCGGCACTCCCGTTGCTTTAGTGTTAAGCAGTGCGTCGTGTCGCCCAAGAGGCAGACAGAAACACAGACGTATCGAAGACTCTTGCCATCATCACCTAGACATAATACAAGCATGGCCCGAGCATAACGGCAGGGTACTGTTAAGGTTGGAAAGGAAGGAATGTCGCTGATGGCATCCGGATGGAGCCGGGTGGAGGAACTGAACGCCGACAAGAGGATACGAGAAACATAACAGGGTTTATGACATTATTTACACATATTTACAGAAAAGAAAGGGATAGTGGTTTCACAAACCACGAGCGTGGTGGTTAAACGTTACATAGTTCAGAGCAAGGTTCAGAGCTACGTCCCGCACTCTGCCTCGTCGTTTTATACCCTGTCGGGCTCCTCCTCCCCGAGTCGAACACCAATCACGCACACACAGGTGAGGGGGGCGAGCATGCACGGTCCACATGCACACTGCACTGTGGTGGCGCCAGCAGGGCTCGTCCTCGTCGTGGGTGTGCCGTTAGTCGAGAGTTCCCACGATCCTGGCCGCATACTTCAAAGGGTCCACTGAACAGCTCGCCCAATTAGCGGGGCGATCTGCGTGCGGTGTCCGTCGCGGTCTCTTTCAGGAAGACGCCGTCTTTGTTGGCCTCTCTCGAACGGCTAACGGCGTCTTGGCGACACGACGTCTCCTCCTGCGGCCAGCACGTACAATGCCTGACGAGCATAGGCAGTCGGCCGGTCGGCTTGATGATTGGGGATCAAAAGGGAGCGCCGCTCCTCTGTCAGCTCCGGCGCCGGCCACGCCAGCCCTCCTGTCGCCCGACGAGTCGACGAGGCCATCAGTCACGCTGCTGCTCGAAGGGACGACAAAGGGTCCGCACTTGAAGGACGGGACTCGCCTCTGCCCGCCGCCTGGTCTGGATAATCACTCAAATACTTCGATAGCGTCTGGCAGACTAGGCGCCGAAGGGATTGAGAGAAGTATCTCTAGGCCAAAGCTAACAGCTCCTCCGCCGCCCGGAAAATCTCGGCTGGCCAGCGCTCCCAACCGCTGGGCATGAAGAGAATGGTTGGTGACGAGGACGATGGCCTGGCTTTTCTCTCTCCAGCTGCGAACTCGAAACCAACTCCCAAACCAGCTCACAATGACTGACAACAAACAGCAAGGCGAACCACACAACACAATACCATGCTGAAGTCAAGCACATTGGACCCGCTTAAAACCCTCCAGGCTTCTCAACACAAAAAAGGAAAACCTGTAAGCTAAAATTTTGAGACAATTTGGTGCCGCCAAAGTTACAACAATCATGGATGTGGAGACGCTTACTAAAGATGGAACAAATTGCCATGTGAGAAAAGCACACAAAGGCAAATACAATTTGGCCCCATTTATCCGTAATTCCATTTTTACAATACTGGCTTTCTCCTACCATCCGCACTACTATGTTGTAACTAATCTTTAACTTCATGACTAATTTCATGAAAGAACCAAATACAAAAGTTTAACACGAATGCTGCCTGCATTTACACAAAATAACTGTGCGCATTCTTCATTCTCTCGTTACAAACTTAACGTAGTCGGGAGTGCCTACCTGTAGGACACCCTGACGCCAATGACAACTCACTCACAGCAGATCAAACTGCGTCTTCTAAATTCTAGAATTGTATCTAGCCTCAAAATGTGGCGAACGCAGTGCTTTCAGCTCAAGTGATCATATGAGCCTTATAAACAATCACTAAACAAAACCTTGTGTGCTAACATGCTCATCCGCTGGATGTAGTTTCATGTCAGCCCATGTTTTTAAAGAACGCACATGACTTTGCTGTGTGCTCTAGCACGACATCATACTATCATCCAAAGAACGCTAGCATACCCACACACACCTTATCATAGGTCATATCGCTCTACCCTATAGCCACCACTCCTTCAAATTTAGCGGGCGTACCAAAACTTCATTTGCGTCATGCGTGCTCTCATCTTAAAAACTCCTTTCACGCAGTCGGTTGATTGAGGCGGGTAATTGCTTCCGCATACCGCTTAAGAACTGAACTAAAAATTTTGACAAAGCTTACACACAAACAAAATTTAGAGGGAAGAAAAAAAGTATCCAAGCAAACAAGCTGTGGAGATGACACAGGAACACCACTTTAAAACCAAATATAAACAAACAAATATGTTTCCAAAAAAAAAAAAAAAACTCCTGTGTCCGACTCTCCAGCCTACAGCTGTCACTCCCTCTTCAGTCGTACACGCGGAGGTCGAGGTCTTGGTGAATTTCCGGGACGCCCGGGTCCACAACGAGCACGTGCTTCCAGCTGAACAGCAGCGTTACGCCTCCTTTGCGATTTCGGCCGGCTTTTGTCAATCTGGCGGAGGGAACCCGAGCAATCCAAGGGAAAGAGTGACGGTGTCCTATTTGGTCTAGCCGAGCGGTGTTTAGCTATTGTGGTCTTTCTTCTAGGACCACGTCGACACTCCCCTCCATGAAAAGCCCTAAATCTCCTCCGCGCATACCGTCGCGAGGATGCGCGCTGTGGCCTACCACCTCGCCGCTGGCGTTTTGTTGCACGACACAAAGGCCTCCCCGTCGAACTGGCCGATAACCCACTTTTCCGTCGTTCGCCCGGCTGATTGCTACCTCCTTCATCCCTTCGCTTTGTCACTCGCGTACGCTTCTTCCTTTTACGGCGGCGCTTGCGACTAACCGTTTCCCCACTACTAGGAAGTTCGCTTTGGGTGGCGTCTTTAGAGTTCAAGGGCGCTTCTACATGCGATTCTATTCTCGAAGAACGTGCTGTTCTTTTTCGTTTCGTCCGGTTGCTCGGACGCATGCAACTTGACTTAGGCTTCGATAAAAAGTGCCTAGTACTACTAGCCACACTCAAAGGTTTTTCGCCTTCTTTTACACGCTTAGAGCTGCTTGTCTCACTCGTGGCTTTGCGACGTCTCTTTCGTCTGCGCCGCTTTTTGCGGCTCGTTGCCATGCCTTCCGCTTTCATCGCAAGCTCGTCAACACTCTCACAGCATTCCTCAGCTGTCGAACTCGCGCAGTCTAAATGATTTTCAACGAAATCATCTCTTTCACATTCTAGACTGGCGGACAGTGAAGAACACTGAAGAACACTGAAGAACACTGAACACTGAAGGTCACTGAAGAACAATGCCGCTGTTTCTCACCGAAAAATCTCGCTCGCCTTCATGGGAGCTGTCTACAACCGCATGGTTCTTATCTACTTTCGCTGCTTCTCCTGAGCTTTTTCCGGTGTTCTTGACTACTTCAACTTCATTTGCAAGACCCACCGTCGCGACAAACACAGTTGAGGTCTGTACCAGCTTTTCTACAGCTATCCTAGCTGTTTCTCTAACAGCTGACTGGCACAGCACCTCGTCGCACTTGCTCTGGCCTTCGTCGGCCTCTCTAATCAGTGCAGCATCTTTAGCAGCACTCAAATTTGGTTCTTCATCGAACCTGCTGCTGTCTTTAAACGTGCTAGCCTTCTCTACAACTCTGGGCTGCACCTCGCACTTCTCGTGCACTACACTTACGGATGGCTGAAACTTCCGCCTCATTGCCTCGATTTTCCGTTCCAATTGATCGAGCCGCTCTTTTCTATCCCTTATTTTCTTTTCTTGTTTCTCAATTTCCTGTTTTTCAAAAATCTCTACTGCGTTTTTAATATCCTCCTCACTGGCTTTTTGCGAGATCAGCATCCAAATCGCTGTCCTGCCCATTCTTTCCTCTATTTCAATGCCTAGATGCTTACTCACACACAAAAGTTCATCTCTTAGCATTGCCTTCCACGACATGATTGCCGTTGTACTTTGGTCCTGCATCTCACACATAATTAGGGGATCCCTACAACTCAAAACTCACAAACGGTAATCTCCCTAATCCACACACAATCCAGCTTCTAATAAACTCACACAATTGAAGCCTGGAAAGTCAAAGCAAAGACCAAGCACTCACCACAGCACAGCACCATGCCGGGAAGTCGATCCCACCGCTGCCAACCAGTTGTTAAGGTTGACGAAGGAGGAAGCTCGCTGATGATGGCATTCCACCGCTGCCATCATTTGTTGCTGCTCGAAAGGAGGAACGCAGGAGGATACGGAAACAGAACAAGGTTTATGACATTATTTACACATATTTACAGAAAAGAAAGGGATAGTGGTTTCACAAACCACGAGCGTGGTGGTTGAACGTTACATAGTTCAGAGCAAGGTTCAGAGCTACGTCCCGCACTCTGCCTCGTCGTTTTATGCCCTGTCGGGCTCCTCCTCTCCGAGTCGAACACCAATCACGCACACACAGGTGAGGGGGGCGAGCATGCACGGTCCACATGCACACTGCACTGTGGTGGCGCCAGCAGGGCTCGTCCTCGTCGTGGGTGTGCCGTTAGTCGAGAGTTCCCACGATCCTGGCCGCATACTTCAAAGGGTCCACTGAACAGCTCGCCCAATTAGCAGGGCGATCTGCGTGCGGTGTCCGTCGCGGTCTCTTTCAGGAAGACGCCGTCTTTGTTGGCCTCTCTCGAACGGCTAACGGCGTCTTGGCGACACGACGTCTCCTCCTGCGGCCAGCACGTACAATGCCTGACGAGCATAGGCAGTCGGCCGGTCGGCTTGGTGATTGGGGATCAAAAGGGAGCGCCGCTCCTCTGTCAGCTCAGGCGCCGGCCACGCCAGCCCTCCTGTCGCCCGACGAGTCGACGAGGCCATCAGTCACGCTGCTGCTCGAAGGGACGACAAATGGTCCGCACTTGAAGGACGGGACTCGCCTCTGCCCGCCGCCTAGTCTGGGTAATCACTCAAATACTTCGATAGCGTCTGGCAGACTGGGCGCCGAAGGGATTGAGAGACGTATCTCTAGGCCAAACCTAACAGTACGTCACAGGCGATATTTCAGCTGCTACATACCCTGATGGGTCATTGCGTCCGGGTAGGTGCGTGGAGGTGAATTCATGTCACTGCTAGCAGTCACTGCCAAGCTCCCCCTTTGCAGCAAGGTAATTGAGGCAGGAGGACCCACAGCAGAAGCGCAGAACCCTTTCCACTTTGTTTCCGACAGCGGCCACTGCAAATCGGCCGACGTAGGATTCGAGGTTATTCGACACGCGCACGCGTGTTCGAACCAGGGCTACGGAACTGGGCTATTAATAGTCAAATTGGGCTACTTCTTGTTCGAGTTGGCATCGAAATTTTCTCTTTGGCTACGTGGCTATTTTTGGGCTACATTGTTATCGATAGGCAAGAAGTTACAGTGGTGGAGAATTTTCGAATCGGGGACGCCAAACAGCTTAAGCATGCACCTGTCCCTTTGTAATCTCAGCCGCCCCTAAGGATATACGAAGAACACAAGACCCCAAGATCTTCCCCCGCGCTGCTTGGGGTCCTGCGACCAAAATGGTCAAATGTGTTCAACGATCCCTGCACTTGGAGACATAATCAAGGAAAGGGCTTGACGTGTCATCACTTCGAAAACGTATTTTGAGAGAGAGAGCACTTGCCTCCCTTTAGCCCCCCTCCCCCCCCCGGCTCCCCTTGATTATTATGGGACTGAGCAAAGGGAGCCTTTAAATGTAGGCATTAGACAGAAGGTAGGTGAATTCAGCAAAACTATTTTAACTGCAACCAGTGTCAAATACGTGAAACCGCGTAAGAACCCCAAGCATCGGAACGAACTTTGTGCCTTTGTTCCGAGGGACCAATAAATGTTTTGGGCCGTTTGCTGTAAATATGCGACTCCGTCGTAGTCTTCTGCTCCAGTCAGTCTCGCTTTCCAGCATGGTTGTATGGTTTATATATACCTTGTCGATCGTCTCACAATATTTGATGATGGCTCTGCGCTCTTTGTTCAGCTTCAGGACATGCTTGGTGTTGTTGTCAGACCCATTCCGATAGGCTTTTTGTCTCGTCAATTGACGAAGAAGGGTCCTCGGCCCATGGGATTCAGTAAATAATGCCGGGAGTCTTCTCAGTTCTTTTTTTCGTATGTGTTCTGTGTTTGTATAACGAAATGTAACAATTTTACAGGCCCTCTTCACAAGTCCTATGGGAGTGGCTGGGCTGTATTATCATCTTAACGAGAATAAAATGTTGGTTGATAATTATTAAGCTAATATAGTTTTCCAGGAAGTTCATAATATGAGCGGAAAAAAAAATGTAGGAATAACAATTGACTTGGGCTATGTTTGGGCTATTTCGAAGTCCAATTTGGCAGTTTGAGGCTCACGCCATCTGGTAACCCTGGTTCCAACTCTCATTGCTCACGATAGTACGGTTAGGGTGGCTAGAATGAGGAGGTGTGAAAAGCGGCCGCTGAAACCTGTCCCCAAAGCCCGCCGATGCCGCTTGGAGCACTGCACGCAGAGGTGCGGATACCCTTGCGCAGGTGACATACGAATGAGCGCGCACAGCTCTCCGCAGAAATCTCTCACGCAGTTAGACGCAGGCCCGTATGTGGGGGGGGGGGGGGGAAGGAGCTAGTCTTTAGCAAGTGCCCCCCCCCCCCCAAAAAAAACAATTTCTGGCTACGGGCCTGCTCTCACGCTATATGGCGGTCACCCATTTTCGGTGAAAACCTTTTTTATTCAGTCAATGTACGACAATACTTAAGATACTTAAGCCACGTAATGTCTTACGTGGCTTAAGTATCTCTATATTTTTTCGTCTCTGAAACAATTCTTGAGAAGGCATGTGAGCGAGACCCGACACCCACTTTTGTGGATTTCGTGATATTGCGGTTACTCACGGCAGAACTGCAGGGGTGTTACGAGATGTTGCGATTACTTGAAGGCTTCACATTACTTAGAGCATGTTAAGTTCCTTCATCCACGCGCAGAAACCTCGATACAAGAGCCTCGTTTTGCGGCTCCGCCGCGAACGCATAATCTTGTGCGAGTCGCAGCTTAAATTCTCACTTGGCATTCAATTATCGGTTACCGAGCGTAGAAGTGTTAGCAGCCTACAATTGCTCATTAACTTAGACGAGTAACGCTGTAAGAGCGCTACTGTAAGAGCGCTACAGCAACACAGCTTCTTGAAACAATGACTGCCATTACGTGAGACAAAAAGAAACAGATAAATGCCATCTGTCTTGATCTGTCGAAAGCATTCGACAGAGTGCTACATGCAGAACTGCTTCTGAAACTGGCAGCTATGGGAATAAACGAACAAATAGTAAAATGGATAACCGCGTTCCTTCGGAGCAGAACGGCGGAGAAGGAAGAGCCAGCAAATTTGGAAGTAGAAGTAGAACACATTACGTAGAAGTAGAACACATTAAATCAAAACCGTTGAACGTGACGTCAGGTGTTCCCCAGGGGTCCGTGTTAAACCCAGTGCTATTCCTAGTCTATATTAATGACACCGCCTCTGAAATTGACGAAAGGATCACTGTCCGGCTTTTCGCTGATGATTGTCTATTGTACAAAAAAATTGATAGCCCGGTTGATCAGGAGTTACTCAGTGACGCTCTTAGGACAGTAGAAGATTGGTGCGACAAATGCAAAATGAAAATAAATGAGAATAAAACTGTTTTATTGCGCGTAACAAATAAAGTAAATAACATCTTCTACTTTAATTACAAAGTGAATTCCTTGGTGCTTTCTACGGTTGACGTGCTGAAATACTTAGGCATAAATATATCCACGAATTTAAGCTGGTCTTACCATGTTGGCAAAATATGCGAAACTGCGGAAGAGAAGCTCTGGTTCTTGCGACGAAAACTGCAATTAGCCTCACAGTCAGTAAAACTAAAAGCTTATTTGACCTACGTTCGGCCCATGCTAGAGTATGGCAGTATAATCTGGAACCCTCATCAGTCAGAGTTAATTCAGAGACTGAAAAGAGTTCAACGACGAGCAGCAAGGTTTATTCTAGCGCGATACTCTCGTACAGATTCCGTCACCGAAATGCTCGGTTTACTAAACTTGCCCACGCTTGCTGAACGCAGGCACATAGCAAGACTAAAGCTTTTTTTACCTTCTCTCTAAAAACAAATTCAAAATCGATAGCAGTCAGTACTTGATAGCACGACAAGGTAGAGCATTGCGAAGAATCAAAGATGGCACTTTCGAAATACCTCAGATGCACATTAAGAGTTATGAGATTGTTTTCTTCCCAAGAACCATTAAAGAATGGAATCAATTGCCACTACAAATGCGAGAAAGTAATAGTGTAGAACAGTTTGAAGAAAACCTAGTAGGTCATGAAAGACGCACGTCTTCACGCATGCTGTCTATTTAGTGGTTGTCAAAGTTCAGTTGTTGCATTGTGTGGTTAGCTTTGTATTCTTTGATCGGTGTATGTACAGATTATTTCGCATGTACTGCTGTGCGTTTTTGTACGGTAATGGTCGGTTATATTTTCTAACAACGCTTGTTAACTGTGCATTTATGATGTCGCATAATTTGATCATGTATACAGGAACTATTTCGCTTATGTACGCTTATGTTTTCTTGTGTCTGTTATCTTATGTACGGTTTCTTATGTAGTATGGTTTCTTTCTTTTTTATGTATGCTTGTTTTTTTCCTTATGTAATATGGATTCTTATTTTTTCTCTTCTCAAGTCACACGATGTTGACCATGCAAATGTCCTGCTTTGACCCACCCGTAACGGCCGACAGGCCAACAGTATGAGTAAATAAAACACATATGCCGCGAAGCCTGTGACTTGAGAATTGTCCCCAGCATCAGAAATAGAGGAGACACTTCTTTAACAAAACATAACTTTATTTTCATGCATGCCAAGGTATTCAAGCTCTGCCACTAGAGTACATATGGCTTAACTCTCCGCCTTTTCTTTTCGTCTTCTTTTTGGTTCATGCCTTTCAAAAAAAAAAAAAGTGGACACGAGTGAGGCAATGAAATTGCACCACACTTTTGGTCAAGAGAGCACCGTGCTTTGGGCAGCCAATTTGTTGTGTCTCGCCAATCCCCTTCAGCATCTCATGGCCGACTTGGCGTGAAGACGTACTGAGCTCAAGAAACGAGTGATTTTGTCCTCAAGGTTTAGATGAGGGTATAAAGGGAATTCGACGGATACAAAAGTCCACCCAGATCCCACAGTTTGCTTGCCTGGGCTGGGAGATTTCCTAGCACATTTTCTCTTGAGACAAGACAGGCGTCCTTGCACTCATCACAATTATTGCTAAGTATACGCTTTCTTACAACATAGCCTACGACATAATATACAAGGCGGGAGTCACTTCGCTCAGCAGTGTATGATGCAAGATCTATCGACACGGTCGGCACCCAAGCACAAAGCACTGGGTCTCTTTTTTTACCGTTGACATCCTCGGACATTTCAGAGGGACCTAGCGCAAACACTGACTGATGGCATACTTGCAATGTAGCGACTGCTTGCGAAGAAAATCCGAGCGCACCTGCAGCAAACACAGGGAAGTGCGCCGCTGCCATCAGCGCCCCTTGCGGCATCGGCGCGCCGAGTGACCCTCTCCGACAAGCGAAAAGCGCCCCGCTCATCACACCTCCACATTCGAGCCACCCTAGTACGGTCGTAAGTGCAGCAGGTATATACTTCGACCTGCACTGCGCAGGTGCGCGTTTTGCTTAACCTATGTCAAGGCGCTCAACAATGCGGCTTACATAAACTAGCTTCAGAGCAGTCCAGTGACAGGCGCTAGGAACCGGCTTCCGAAGGCGTACCACAACAAACAGATTGTCAAAGTAGCCCCGAAGGTTGCGACTTGTGAGGAAATACAGTGGCACACAGCAGCCTCGCATTTCGAGCGACAGCGTTCACACTTTCCTGCAAATTAACGGCACGCGGTAACCGCGTCGTAGCAACTTCGCGACGCGCACGCTCGGCGTGAAAATGGCAGACAGTGCTACGTTTAGGCGGCAGAAGCTCAGATAGAAGGTCGCTCCACTCCCGACGGAGAAGCGAGGTCATTAATGCACTAACCCCCGTATCTATAAATGCTCCCCGACTAGACTTACCACTACATGCAACGCAGCGCGTTCAAAACACGCGCGTACTGTCTTGGCAAGAACAGCCCGCGAAGACCAAACGCCCGCGCGCTCAAGCACCGACTGAAGCAGCGCGTTCGAAACGTGTTTGTACATGCGGTGGCAGTCAAGTTCCAGTCAGGGAGCGTTATGAATACGGGGATAAGAGCGCTGACGTACTACGAGTACTCGCATCTGCACTACTAATGTTTTCTAGTAACTAGCATGATATGTGCACGTGGGATAGCCGCACACTTCGAGTTTCGACCTCGTTCTCCTAAGTTTTCGTGCAGCTACACGTAACTACAAACACGCAATGAAGTAAGAGGTGTAAGTATACTCACAGCTGAGGAGGGTTGCTCTAGGACAACCAACAGCTTCGCAAAGAAACGTCAAGCGCAGTCGCCACGAACTACGCAGCACAAATTTTTCGTTCAACTGGCAGTCTTTCACGTAAAGAATGCCTTTACAGGTGGTACAGTGTCTAGAATAGGAGAAGTGTGCAGACCGCGCCGCCGGCTCTGAGGCCGCTCCGCGATGCATCGAAAAGAGAACTCTAGGGAGCGCTGACACCCGCTTACACGTCCGCTCGCCGTGTAGTCGTCTGCTTGTCGCGCAGCTAATCGGCCGTTATTTAGCACCGTGCGTTTAAATTCCACTGTCTTCATTCTGCTACGTGCACATGTAATTGCATCTCCATTTGCCAGCTATGATTGTTGGGCCAGTGTGAATTAGGAATGTCGGGAAGCAATGTTTTTTTTTTTTTTTTTGCCATGACTTGTTGAAACAGATCGCTTTTGGATCTCGCGCTTTTATTTTTTAATCGCGGTTTCTATAACTTGTGGACACGGCAACAATTTCAGTCCAAATTTTAATCGCAGACGCTATCAAGCTTCTGGTTCATCCAAAGATCCATGGATTGTAGTGCCGAAATCGAAGGTGACGGTGCTTGCCGAGCACGCGGCGTTCGAGAATGAGTGATTAAAATGTGCTCTTGTTATAGCTGCACCTTCGTTTGCATGCTTTTTTTTTTGCTTGAAGTGTTTATTCGGTTGTTCTCCTTTTGTGCGCTAAACGCAAGCCTCTGCTGCAAAAATATTTTACTCCACAAATGAGAGGCAATGAAACATCGAATGAATTGCGAAATTGCAGTCTGAACTGTTTTTTTTTTCAATTTAGAACAAACCAGGGGCGTAGCCAGCGTGTGGCACTCCGGGACCGTGAACCCCCTCACCATCCGAAATTTTTTGGAGCCCGTTCCTGCGTTGAGCGGCGTCGCCGTTGGCGATGTAACCGATGGACATGAAAAAAAAAATAGATGAAAAGGAGAAAATAATACCGAGGCTGGAATGAGATTTGAACCCAGGCCCTCTGCGTGGCAGTCCAGTATACTACTACAGAGCCACGCTGGGTTTTGTTTTCTTTATTGGCCGTTTTGACTTATAACAAACACAAAAGAAAAATATATTAACAATAAAACAATCGGATGAAAAAAAATCAGTCTTGAGAGCTAAACAGAGAAAAAGGAAAAGACGAAAGCCTGAAACGCGTTCACGAAAAAGACTCTATACAGGCATGGTGTAGAGCAAGGAGTCGCATTAGATAACAACCAGTGATCACACAATGCTAATTGCGCAACGAGTGTTGCGCAACTAATTGCGCAACTTGAGGCTCAGAAGGCACTGTCGCAGACTCATCTGGCTCCTCACCTAGCAGTGGCTGTAGCACCTCGCTGAGCCGTTGCCGCTTTTCTGGCAGATCAAGCGGTGGGCACAACCTCTCCTTGGGACTTCTTTTCCTGGGAACGGGCTTTGATAAGTAGGCAGGCACATTGGGAAAGATCGTGGGTACGGCGCCAGGCAGAAGGACCGGTCGCGTTCTCTCAAGGCGTACAGTTTTCCCGTCAATAATATGTTCAAAGTGTCGTGATACAAACTGTTTGTCGAAATGAAGCTCGCAGACAGCTGCGTTGGACTCAAGCGGCTTATCTGCTCTTGGAATGTTGCGCTGCCACTGTTGAAATACGTCCGCTTCTTTGGGCACGCCGAACAACGAGACTTTTAGATGCGGAGCATCTAATACTCGAGGCTTGTAGTGCGGCGCCGTCCGCAAGCTTCCTCCTCCTTCTTCCACCATCTGTGCATCCCTTCCTCTACACACCGCGCGCGCTTCACTCCTCCACCATCTGTGCACCCTTCCTCCTCTACACACCCAAGGAGGATTAAAAAAATTGCTGGAGTGGAAATGATTGCGCAGATGTGAAGCCGTTCCTCTGGCAAGATGGCGGCTGTGGCGGTCATCTTACTAGGGGCATGATAAAGTGTCGCCGTTCAGCGATCGAAAACGAAGCGTTTCCCTCACACGCCCGAGTTTAATGCAACCAACATTTTTGGGGCCTCATAGTGCTCCAAGTGCGTCTTAATGTCACTAGTTTTCCGTAGTGAGCCTCTAATTGGAGGCAAAGTTCTTTGAAGATTCAGTCATCCATATTTGTTTCTGAGTGTTATTTCGTCAGGAACAACCATCCTATAATATAGAACTGCCGTAGTATTTACATAACGTATCAAAGCCACTTGATCTTTAAGCGGGCACTATCAGAAAAGAGTATGTTTCCGCCATCTTGGCAGTGGCAATAGGTGGCTTCACTTCTGCTGGCAAGGCATCGCAGGAGCTTCCACTCCAGCAACTTTTCTTTAATTCTCCTTGTACACACCGCGTGCGCTTCTCCTCTTCACGAACATTCGCTAGCTGTATAATGTAGCGCGCATGCGCCGTCACGCTTCGAGAACATCGGCAGCTGACGCGCGCGCATGCGCCGTCGCGCTTCGAGAAAATCGGCAGCTGACGCGCGCGCATGCGCCGTTGCGCTTCTCCCCCTTCTCGAACATTCGACAGCTGACAGTGCATGCGCCGTCGCGCTGTATATATACTCAAGGTCGGCGCTCGCTCGCTCAGTTGCCGCTCGTCGGTTGGTTTGTACGGCGCGTCGACGTCCAAGGTCGCGGTGAAATGAATTCCAACGAATCCACAAACACAATGATCGACGTCCCTTCGACCAGCGCCGCCCTTTCGCATACGTGTGTACGTGTTCACTCATTTAACACCCCCTCCTACAATCAAGTTAACCAATTTAGCCATCGACCCAAGTAAGTCGCAATTTAACACCCCATTTCACAACCACGTTAACCAATTTAGCCATCGACCCAAGTAAGTCGCACTTTAACACCCCGTTAACCAATTATATGCTCCGCATCCTCCTCAGTGTTCCCCCGAGGGAAGCTGCGGGCAATTTTTTTCTTTGCACGACTTGTACCCGCTCTTGCAACCGGGTACAAAACAGTGACTCTGTCGTCGGCTCATCACTGCTTCTCAAGGCATCATTTAAATGAAGAAAACAACATGAAAGGCACGCACAACGCACGCAGTCCAGCATGCACACATGTGCTTCTCGTGGTGGCCTAACGTGTAAGCGGGAGAGCGCGCCACCTAGCGGATACATTGCCAAGCTGCCTCAAGGGTTCCCATACGCGCCGCTTGGCGGTAATCACACTTCAAATATTCTAGGCACTGTAGCTTCGCGCAATTAAAAACCGAAATCGCGATTTTCTAAGCATCTTTGATTGACCTGTCATTTGCGGGCGCCAACCGTCCATGCACAAAACAAACTTTTTCTATAAGGGAAAAATTTATAACTGTAAAACATTTGGCGAAGCTCAAGGCGCAGAAGTAAGAGATCTTACCCCCGTATTCAAGAACCTCCCTTCACTCAACGCTTCGCCTCAAGGAGGATATAAAATGTGGCAGCTTGGGCTAGTTGGTATGGCATGACGATAGTTATAGCGCGGGAACAAAATGACGGCACAGAGACAAGACAAGTTCATCTAATTTTTGGTTCACTTAGTATTACGGCTTGGTGGCGTTAGCTACCGCCACATCTGAAGGTAGGGAAGAAGCAGGCTGGAGACCAGGCAGTAGGAGATTATGGCATTGGCACTAGAAACGCCAGAGGAGAGCTACTAGTAGAATTCGCAGAACGCAATAATCTGCGTATTTTGAATACCTTCTACCGAAAACAAGAAAACCGCAAGTGGACATGGAGGAGCCCTAATGGCGTAAATAAGAACGAAATAGACTCTTTTTTTCACACGGCGATATGCAAGACCTTATTGTGCTGAGGATGTACGCGATGCTTTGACACACCAGGGTATGCCGACTGGGGTAATTGCTTTGGGCGCATTATGAATCCCATCTGGGCTGTGTTTTTCAGTACAGCACAACCCACGAAGAACATGTTAGCGCTTAGCGACGTAAAGATCAAGGAAAAGCGTCCTCGTCATTGACTCGAACAACCAGGATGTGTGGCTAAAACGTTATTGGCTACTACACAATGTACAAGACGAAGACGTGCGCACCGCGTGCTAGTGAACCATGGAAAAGTGACCGAAGTAACGGAAGAACTATGGCGCGTCCACGGAATCGCTGGATCCTCGGCCAGGAGAGTAAACCTGCAGCTGAAAAAGGGCGTGACCATCAAAGACATGCCACCTGCAAAGCCTTCACGCCAAGAGGGTACTAAAGAGGACGCAGGACAACACAAAACGATTGGATGTGAGCCGGCAGCCAAATCACCAGTACACAGGCGACTCAGTTCCGGGTTCACAAAGCCGAACATCGCGGCGGGTGCGCGTACACCGCCAAAGCCACCCTTCGTAGCCACGGGCGCAGACTTTCAATGAGGGAGCAAAATCAGTAGGTGGACAAGAATGCGACAAAGATGGCTTCATCATTATGTAAAGCGTGTGGAGGGGAGTGAACTTTTTCGTGTATACCCATAAATTCAACCGCGAAAGCCAGGGTTCTATCATGTGGGGAGGTAAGAACCATGTAGTCTGCACTATGGTTCGCATGGCCTTCACAGCATGAAACGGAGTTACGTGTCGCTACCTTAAATGTTCGTGGCCTACGCTCTAGACCAAAGAAGTACAGTATCAGGTTAGTCGCCTCTTTCTCGAGGACGACTTCGATATGGTAGCGGTACAGGAAACGAAGGTCGGAAGGCAAGAAGAAGCGGGCTGTATGGTCGAACCTTTTAGGCCCCGTTATAATGTTTGTATTTCTCACTTTGTTGGTACCTGGAAGGGGGGGGGGAAGTGGTGCGCCCTCTTTTTGAGCAATTCTTTAGGGTTAGTTGAAGAATGCATCCATACTACCGATAATGGCCGCCTTGTCTCTTGTGATTTTGTGTGGTTTGGTGTGAAATGGCGTATCATTTGTGTATATGCACCGAACAGCGCAAGTGAGCGGTTACCCTTCTTTGCACGTGTCGCAAAGTGTTTAAAATGTGAGAGAAATGTGATACTGCTGGGCGATTTCAACTGTGTGTGTTTTTTGAGAAGATAGGATCAAAAGTCTAACCACACGTGATCCAAGTGCTTTGTTGTCAGATATTATGCAAGATAGGGGGTTAGAAAATGTTGGCAATGTTTTGCTAAATGAAAATGACCTTAAGTACACGCATTTCCAGCACCATTGCTGTGCCCGATTAGACAGAGCGTACGTATTGCAAGCACTTGTGCCGGTATGTAACACTTGTAAGCATAAACCGGTAGCCTTCAGTGACCATAGCGCCGTAATGTTTACGATAGGCGCGAAAAACAAAAAGCCAATCTTTTCGTGGAAGTTTTAGAAAGTGAACAATAAATTACTTAGCGATGAAGTCTTCGTGGACAAGGTTAAAATGCTCATCGATAAAA
The DNA here is from genome assembly GCA_013436015.1 of Rhipicephalus annulatus. NCBI lineage: Eukaryota > Metazoa > Arthropoda > Arachnida > Ixodida > Ixodidae > Rhipicephalus > Rhipicephalus annulatus. The sequence continues at coordinate 424,821 of WOVY01003909.1, read as the reverse complement.
TACTCTTGACTGAGTCGGGGCGATTGGTCTCTGCATGGGAAGAGTTCAAGCAAGAAGTTAAAATTGCTCTTGTTGCTCAAACTCTTGTTGTCACTTAGAGCACGTGACCAGACACCTTAGCGAAAGAGATAATAGAAGTGAAAAACGAGCTCGAAAAAACGGACGTTGAAAAATACGAAGGAGCAGTTATACGCGCACACGCAGAGCACGTTTGGATGGACTAAACACCGACGAAACGCTCACTGTGCGAAGAAAAGCGCTAGGCTTCCCGTAATGAAATAAAACGCATAAAATATGGGGGGTGACCACCACGAACAAAGAAAAGATGAAAAAAGTGTTTGTCGACTATTACAGAGGATCGCTGGGCAGCAGCGGTAAAAGAGAAAAAGCCTTGGACGGCGAGTTCTTGTCAATAATGCCTATACTAGTTAAGGAGACTACCGAATGCCTGGAGCAGCCAATTTCATTTGGAAAAATAGAAAAGACCATTGACGAATTAACTGAAGGGAAAATGCCCGGCCCAGATGCACTAGGTGCAGCCTTTTACAAAACATTCAAAGATGAGTGGTCGGAGGTACCTAGTCGCCTCGTTGCAGAGGCTTATCAAGTAAAGGAAAGGTCGCCGTTCTTTCGAAGGCCACATATTGTACTTATCCCGAAGAGTGATGACCCGGTAAAGCTCTTGCCGGTGAGCGCTTATCGCCCAATAAGCATCACTAACACAGACTACGGGGTTTTTATGAAGGAGTTTGCCAAGAGATTACAAAGTGTGATAAAGGTTTTAGTAGGACCAAACATGTCGAATTAAGGGTCGAACAATTGGCACCAACATCCACACCACGAGGAGCATTCTCGATTGCTGCGATGTATGGGACAGCCAAGTACCGATGTAGCAACTAGACCTGGAAAAGGCTTTTGACCGTGTCGTGCATGCAGTACTATTTTCAATATTGGAACATGTAAATATTGGAAGTGTTATATTAGATGGCGTAAAATGTCGTATAGGAACTGCTTTGCTAGCCTTGTTATCAACAAGGAAGTCACGAAAAACGTTCCGATATCTAGGAGTGCTCGTCTGGGATGTCCAATTTCCCCATTGTTATTTGCCTTCTATTCGGAATCCTTTTGTTTGAACATAGGTAGCAACGACATAATACGGGGCTTTCAGTTGATGACTACTGAGGTCAAAGTATTGTCATACGCAGACGGTATTGCTGTTTTTGCAAAGGAGGGAAAGCATTAGTGAAGCAGTTAGCGTAGCAGACAAGTACTGCAAGTGGTCAGGCAGTGCTTTAAATTGTGATAAGAGCGCAGGTTTTTGGCATGGAACCTGGAACGAAAAGCCTGACGTCTTCAAAAAGGTGAAGTGGAGCTCCGTGACGACGAAGTACCTTGGTGTACAATTGCAGAGTTATAATGATCCCACTGAATATTGGAAAAAAAGAGACGGAAAACTTAAGAGAAAAGTGAACAAGTGGTGAGGGAAAAACCTCTCAATATTCGCGAGGTTAACGGTCTGCAATATCATTCTAGCGGCCTAAATTTGGTATGTACTTCAAGTGCTGTGCATGAACCACTCAAACATACAAAAGGTAAACAGAGTTTTTGCCACTTTTGTTTGGGCCTACAAGTAGAAAAGCTGGAGCCATAGAAATCTTCTCCACTCAGTGAAGGCGGGTGGGCTGGGACTAGCCCACTTATTCTTCAAGCAAATACTTTCAAGGTTTATCTTTTGCGTGATCAAAGGCATCGTTTCTTTCGTACTATATGCATCAAAGTAGATTATGCTCTTACCTACCCGAATTCGTTGTATCTTGCTGTTGTGCTGGACGCATAGGCATTCATGGTTATCTGCGCGAAGTGGTGGCTGCTTTCAATATACTAAATGTACGTTTTTCTTTGCAGTATCTAAGTGGGATGAAAAACTTTATAAGGACCTTACCGACGTAATGCCACCTGTGCCGATGTACCATACGACGTACGGGAAAGGTTCTGGGAAAAACGTCCTGAAAAGGGTTAAAGAATGGGGGTACGACCATCAGCAAAGACTTTTCTTTCAACTACACCCTGGCACGCTTCCGGTAAAACCATTGCAACAGGAAGAAGGTTTATTTGTCCCATGATTTGTTAATTGTCTTTTATGTCACAAGCCAGAGAGCATTGGTCACCTATTTTTAGATTGTTTGGACGCTACATTTCTTTGGGAAATTCCGCAAAGAACTTTAAGAAAAGAACTACATTTACCACCTTATGGAATCCGTTTTCTACATTTTTATAGCGACACTGGCATACCGTATGACATATTTATGTTGTTAAGTATGCACGCCATCTGGAAAGAATGCATGGTATATATCGTCATCTTGATGTTAATGCATGCCCTGTCAGAAAATACTTCATTGAAAGCATACCCTATATAAAACATGTACTTATGCAGTCAGAGTGGCTACCTGTAGTGAATAAACTGGTCGCGCTTAAACTTTTTCAATAATATTACGCCAAGCAATGTGTGTTTGGTGTTTTTAAAAGCTTCTTTGTACTTCTTGCGAAAGTGTTTTTATTGATGTGTGCACATGATGTACTAAACTTTGAATAAAGAAAAACAAGGGGACTCGGTGGCGCAACGCTCGTGCGTCTCACTCCAGATCAGAAGGTTGCGTGTTCGAATGACGTCCGGGTCAAATTCTCTCTTTTTAATATTTTCATCCATCTGTCTATCTATTTATCTGTCTATGTACAATGACTTGTCGCTTTACATGTGCTTCATCGACAGAAGGCCGAGCAGAACATGCTACCGCGTGTGTGCGAACCGCCACCCTGAGTGGACTCGGTGGCGCAACGGTAGAGCGTCTGACTCCAGATCAGAGGGTTCGTGCTCGAATCAAGGCCGGAGCGAATTCTCTTTTTTAATACTGTCACGGTAATAAAATCAGTGTAAGTAACAGTGTAGCAAGCAGCAGAACAGCTTCGATCTAGCAGCGCGAGTTCATGGTCGTCTTTTCTGGTGACCAAATCCTTCGACACGCACAAGTAATGATGACACTATCCACGCAACAGCCAAAAACCCACTACATGCTCGTGTCATTACTCCCCCCTCTCGAAAAGCATCGACTCGATGCTTTCGAATGTATGAAGGCAAGAGCAAGTCTTCAGCGTGAGTAATACGGCTTCATCCTAGCCACGTGGACGATGTTCGGCTGGGCACCACGACGGGAGGACTGCACGCTGGGCTCTGCGATAACTTCGTAGTTTACATCGCTGTCGCGCTGAAGAACCCGGTAAGGGCCGAAATAACGACGCAAGAGCTTCCCAGAGCAGCCGCGTTGGCGTACGGGACTCCAGAGCCATACTTTTTCTCCGGGGTGGTAGGCGACTTCTCTGTGCCGAAGGTTGTACCTATGAGCATCGTGTTTGTGCTGAGAGCGAATGCGCAAGAGAGCTAGTTGTCGCGCTTCTTCGGCGCGGTGTGCATACTGGTCAGCATTTTCGGTGGTGGTCGTAAATGCGTCAGGTAATAGCAAGACGTCTAACATCGTAGTAACTTCGCGGCCGTGAAGCAGGCGGAAAGGTGTAAATCCTGTAGTTTCTTGCACGGCGGTGTTATATGCGAAAGTTACAAAAGGGAGGACACTGTCCCGGTTCCTATGGTCTACGTCGAAATACATGGAACTCATGTCTTTGTTGGTCTTATTGAGCCTTTCTGTTAATTCGTTAGCTTGTGGATAGTAAGCTGTCGTTCGGCTTTGTACGGTGCCGCTGAGTGTCATCCCTTCTTCCAGTAGTTGGGCAGTGATGTGATGATTCCAGTAGTTGGGCATCACTTCTTCCAGTAGTTGGGCCGAGCCCCTGTCTGTTCGAACCATGGCCGGTCCACCATGGTGGAGGACAACAGCATGAATGAAGAAATCCGTGACATCGCTTGCCGTACCACGCTAGAGTGCTCGTGTTTCAAAATAGCGGGTTAAATAGTCAGTCGCAATTAATATCCAGCGATTCCACGCTGAAGATTTCAGTAATGAACCTAGCATGTCCATGCCAACTTGTTTAAATGGTTCTCGGGGTGGCTCCACATGGTGTAAAAGACCAGCAGGTTTCATGAACAGAGCTTTGCGACGCTGACAGTCTCGGCAAGTTTTTCACGTAGTGCTTGACCGTACGGGACAATTTGGGCCAGTAGTACGTGTGGCGGATACGTGCCAGAGTACGCGTGAACCCCAAGTGCCCGGAAGATGGTTCGTCATGGCACGCCTTAAGGATGTCGTCTCGCATCACAGATTGTACGGCCAGTAGGCCGGTTCGAGCGTGGGGATCAAAGCTCCACTTGTACAGGACGTTGTCATGAAAGAAAACTGATAAAATCGTGCGCCTGAATGTTCGTGGTGGCTGTTCAAGCTTGTCCTCGAGATAGTCGCTGATCGGGCAAAGTTCTGTGTCATCACGCTGTTTTTGAGCCAAGTCGGAGGCTGTGACGGCCATGAGGAAACTTTCGTCGTCAGTTTGGTCAGGAGAAATAGACTCGACTGGCGCACGTGATAGGCAGTCTGCATAGGTGTGCTTGCGTCCTGACTTGTAAACCGCCGTAACGTCAAATTCTTGTAAGCGGAGACTCCGTCAAACTAGGCGGCCTGAGGGGTCTTTGAGGCCTATCCAGCACAAGGAATGGTGGTCGGTGACTACTTTGAATGTTCGCCCGTACAAATACGGTCGGAACTTGGCTATGGCACACACGACAGCTAGGCATTCCTTTTTTGGGGTGGAATAGTTCGTTTCAGCCGGTGATAACGTATGACCAGCGTAGGCGATCACTCGCTCGATACCTTCCTGCTATTGCACAAGGACGGCTCCGAGGCCGACATTACTTGCATCTGTATGCACTTCAGTGTCGGCATTTTCGTCGAAATGGCCCAAGATTGGAGGAGTCTCGAGGCGTCGTCGTAGCTCGCAAAAATTTTCGTGTTGTTCTGGGGCCCACAAAAAACAACGTGGTCTCTCGTGAGTTGGTTTAAGGGTTCTGCTATTTTGGAAAAGTTCAGAACGAAGCGGCGATAGTATGCACAAAGGCCCAGAAAACGGCGTACGTCGTGTTTGTTCGTGGGAGTTGGGAAGGCAGTGACAGCCACTGTTTTCGCGGGGTCTGGGCGAATTCCATCACTTTGACGACATGGTGAAGAAACTTGAGCTCCTCGTAGCCGAAGTGGAATTTTTCGGGCTTGAGCGACAGGCCAGCTGTTCGTAGCGCCTCAAGTACGGCACAAAGACGCTGAAGGTGTTGCTCGAAAGTCGATGAAAAAATGACGACATCATCTATATAGACAAGACCTGATTGCCATTTGAGACCGGACAAAACTGTGTCCGTCATTTGTGGAAAAGTCGCGGGAGCAGATCAGATCCCAAAAGGAAGCACCCTCAATTCGAAGAGCCCGTCAGGAGTAATGAGGGCGGTCTTTTCCCTGGGCACGCGCATCGACCTCAATTTGCCAGTAACCACTGTGTAGATGCATGGATGAAAAATATCGGGTGTTTCTAAGGCGAACGAGTGAGTCGTCGATGCGAGGAAGCGGATAAACGTCTTTCTTTGTCACGGTGTTCAGTTTGCAATAGTCAACACAGAAACGCAATGTGCCGTCTTTATTTTTCTAAAACAAAACTGGTGATGCCCGTGGGTTTGTAGATGGCTGAATGATGTCGTCAGCAAGCATTTGTTGTACCTGGTCGTGGATGGCGTCTTGTTCTCTGCGGGAAACTCGATAAGCATGTTGTCGAATAGGCCTTTTGCTGGGCTCTGTTATGATTCTGTGCTTTGCGACGGTTGTCTGTTTGATTTTGGACGTCGTGGCAAAGCAATCACTGAAGGAAAACAGGAGGGAGCGAAGACTCTTGCTGTGAAGTCGACAGTGCGCAGTTCACATCAAGCTTAATCGGAGACTGTTTGTCGTCGTGAGGACCGGAAGAGAGTTGCGCGAGTGAGAAGCTGGCTTTCGAGTCTCCGTTTTCTTCAAAGTAAGCGATGACACACTGCTTCATAAAGTGCTGGTCTGCATGACTGAAATTTGTTAGTAGAATTTTCGCAGGCTCTTGGGTCAATTCTATGAGACCACGGGCGACGCATACTTGACGAGGCAAAAGCACGGACACATTGCCTTGTACAACTCCGAGAGCCGTTCGGTTGATGTCACTCGACACGTTAAACAGAACACTGGAACGGGGCGGTACTGTCACCGAATCGTCGGGTACACGCAACGCCATCATACTCGATTCACAATCCTGAAAATGTTTGTTACGTAAAAACGTCACCAGCAATTCTCGGAGATTTACAATAGCCCCATATTCTCGAAGGAAGTCTAATCCCAAGATGACCTGCTTGGAGCATTCCCGCAGTACGACGAAAGTCCCGATGAAGGTAAAATCGCCAATATGTATTCGGGCAGTGCACCTCCCAAGCATGTAGTGGGTTTCTGGCTGTTGCGTGGCTAGTGTCAATATTTTCATCTATCTGTCTATTTATTTGTCTATCTACAATGACTTGTCACTTTACCTGTGCTTCATCGACAAAAGGCCGAGCAAAACATGCTACCGCGTGTGTGCGAACGGCTACACTAAGTGGACTCGGTGGCGAAATGGTAGTACGTCTGACTCCAGATCAGAGGATTGCGCGTTCTAATCGCGTCCGGGTCAAGTTCTCTTTTTTTTCATTTTCATCTATCTTTCTGTCTACTTATCTGTCTATATAGAATGGCTCATCTCTTTACCTGTGCTTCCTAAACAGAAAGCCGAGCAAGACATGCTACCGCGCGTGTGCACAGCCCTCCCCTCCCAAACTCGGTGGCGCAACGTTGGCGCGTCTGAGCCCAGATCACAAGGTTGCATGTTTGAATCACGTCCAGATCAAGTTCTCTTTTTTTTCACTTTCATCTGTCTATATACTTATCTGTCTATCTATGACGGCTCGTCTCTTTACCCATGTTTCCTCAACAGAAGGCCGAGTAAAAAATGCTACCGCGGGTGTGCAAAAGCTCCCCCCCTCCCCGAAATGGACACGGTGTCACGGGTCCCTTTAATTAGGGAGGTGATCGCCGGGATAATTCCAAAGGCCGATGTATCGGCCCCCCCCCGAACCGCACCACGAAAGCGTGGACAATTTAGAAGTGGTCCTATTTGGCGCGCCAGCGGACGCCGGCTGTGGCCCAAAGAACAAGTCAGAGCCGAGAGTTGATAAACAAAACAAAATTATATTCTCAATTATGGCAGATCAAAGCAATACACAAATATGCACACTCCATAATAGTTAAATACGATATGTCACCAATCAAACAGCGTACTACACAGTACAATTAGCCGCACTCGAAACAACGGACACAGACAACAACACGTACTACAATTCAGTCGCATGCATAGAACAACCAAGACACTTAAAGACTAAAGAGTTGGAAAACTTATTCAGTCCAAAGTTCTTGGAAGAAAAGTCTGGATGATACTCTTCCGAGAATCACTCACTTAAAGTCTAGCGCTGTTGTCGTTCCGCTGCCCCCGAAGTTTCTCTTCCAGGAAACCTCGCGTCTTCACTTGGCCGCTTTCCAAGCTTCAAACTTCTTCGCCGGAAACACGTCGGCTTCCCACACACAGCTGTTGCCACGCGTCTTCGCTCGATAGCGGTAGACACACCTCCTGTCTGTAGCTCGAGTCTTCACCCCTGAGGTGTAGATCCTCTTCTTCTCCTCCTTTGTCACGGAAGACAAAAGGCTTCACCCACAAGGCGGAACACCCTAGGCACTCTGGCGCATACTTTCTTCTTCTCCTGCTTTGTCACTAAGGACAAAATCTTCACCGACAGACGCGGCGAAATACCCCACGCACACTGGCGCTAACTTCCTTCTTCTCCTGCTTTGTCACTAAGGACAAAACCTTCGCCGACTACATGGCGGAATACCCTACGCCCTCTGGCGCTAACTTCCGTCTTCTGATCTCCCATCTCTGCTGCTCGGTTATATACCTTTCGCGTGAGATTCCAGAAAATTCTTATCATTTCGTTGGCGCGATGCGCAGCGAAGGCTTGGGGAAAGGGCGAGACGGTACGAGGGCCGTCCGCGACGGATGACGCAACCCTGCATCACCACGCCCCTTTCCATCGAGAACGTTCTAGGGCTTGCTCGGCCGCCGATGCAAGGAGGTTCGACGGCGAACCTACGCTTCCGAGGGGAGAGGGACGTGCGCTCGGGGAGTCTTTGAATGCTTGTTTTCTTTTTTTTATCGTTGACCTCTCGGTGCTTCGTCGCGAGAATTTGGCGGCGCGTCCTTTTTTGAGCGCTCGTTTTGTGACACTGCCCACCACTTTAAGAATATTATCTCATAATATTCAAAACCACACAAACGAGCGTGAACAGTCCCCACACTCCCAAAGACTGTAACAGTGCGTCGCTCATGCCACGTCACTCTCACAATAGATCACTCAATACAATTGTACATTGCAATTCAATCTCACGGCATATGAATTATAACCACAGGTACATGACTACAACACTTCATCACATATTCCAAACAATACAAATGTACGAAGTTCTGTCTTTACAACAATTATACAATACTATACATCACATCACCGTAACAAAAATTTTGACTCGCTCGACATACAGTTGTGACACACGATAACAAGAACATTAACACAACATATATCACTCAGCCGTGCCAAACACATTCTGATTTCACCTCAGCACCTATCCGGTGTACCTTGAGCGGCGCTTGCGCCCTTTCTTGCGGTGCTCTCTCGATCTCTTTTTATTGTTTTTGTTTCTGTTCCGATGAGCCCTTTCCAACGATGGTATCTGAGGCGGCGTCTCAGCCATCGTTGTCCCTTTCGACACCGTTAACGGTACATAACGTTCAACCGATCCTGTCACCCGCTTGTTCATGTCACGACATTGGGCCTGGCTGGCCGACTCCGTCACCTTTACACTGTCGGTCGGTTGAGGTCGTGCCGACGTAAGTCCAGCTGCCCAGCACGTAAACTCATTCAATATGATCATGTTCTCATTCGCTGTCTCTTGCGCCCAGGCTTCACCTTGGGCTCGGGTGAAATCCTTCACAGGATTGTTCTCCGCTGAATCTCGCGGTCCCTGTGTCAGCGGGGGCTCCATCTTCGGGTCTTCCCCCAAACATTCTGGATCATTCGGCCCTCGCGCCCCGTCGATGTTTCCGATGACGAGGTCATACAGGGGGGTCGTCATGCATAGAGCAGTAACCTTCCCGCTGAAGTACGGGGTTTCAACCTCAATTTCTGCTTCGGGAAGCATCCGAACCGTACTGTCAATTAGGCAAACCGGTTTCGTTCTGCCTGTCAACTCACTTTCCCGTACCAAATTTCTCCGCACGATAACCTTGGAGCTACCGGTATCTCTTAACCCCGTAACCTTCTTGCCCGCAACTTTTCCAGGCAGCGTTGGCCTTTCCTTCGTAACACCGATTGGCTGTTTTGTACTTACAGCACCCACAATAGGAAGTTTCTCCCCATTTTTCAACTCTACGAATCCGTCGGTGACGGCATTATTATCGGATTTTGGTGCCGCTTGCACACTGGATACCTGGTGAGTTTGACTCACTCCGTTACGACATGCGTCTGCTTTGTGCCCAGTCTGACCACACTTAAAAGATTTCACTACCATAGGGTTCGTAAAGATCGTTCGACAGTTTTTCGCGCGATGACCCACTCGGTTACACAGAAAACATCGTGGAACACTCTCCGGTGCACGCTTCTTTTGTTCGGGTGCCGAATTTTTTGAATCTTCGGGACACTCCTTCTTGACCTCGGCCAAATTAGTTCCACCTTGCGCTTTCAAGAATTGATCAGCCAATTCAAGCATGCCTTCAAGTGACTCAGCCTTCCTCTCTTTCAAATACAGCGACAGGCTTGGGTGGCTACTGGTAAGAAATTGCTCTCTAATGAGGAGCTCTCTAAGCTCATCGTACTCCTGCGCTGTCCCTGAAAGTTCAATCCCTCTGTCGAAATAATGGCAAAGTCGGGTGGCATACTGCGTAGCCGTCTCACCATCAGCTGGCTTTCCTGTCCGAAATCTGTCCCGGAATCTTTCCACAGTAAATCTAAATCGCTTCAGTAAAGCAGCCTTCACCTTTCATAATTGGCTGCATCGGTCGGCGTCAGCCTACCGTACACACTGAGCGCTTCGCCACTCAAGCAAGTACTCAAAGCCGTTGCCCATTGACGTTCCGGCCAATTTGGCTCCTTGCAATCCTCTCAAATCTGTGAAGGTACGCGTCAAGGTCGTCCTTCCTTTCATCAAACGCTACGAGCAGCTTGCTTGGGTTCAAGCGGAAGCCATGATCTTCCCGTTTGTTGCTTTCAACTCTAGCTTGAGGCAGTTTCACTTCGCTGTTGCAAACGGAGCCGCTCGAGTTCCACCTCGTGCTGCCGCTGCCGTTCCCTTTCAGCCATCTCCGCTTCTCTTTCTTCTCTCGCCCTTTCGGCTGCGAACTTTTCTCTCTTCAGCTCCAACTTCAATTGCTGCTCTCTTTTTTCCTTGGCCCTTTCAGCTGCCGACCTCTCTCGTTCCAACTCAGCTGTTTTTTCTTCCTTGGCTCTCTCAGCTGCCAACCTCTCTCTCTCCAACTCAGCTTCTTTTTCCGCTTTGGCTCTTTCGACCGCCAACCTTTCTTTTTCCAGCTCAGCTGCCTTTTCTTCTTTGGCCCTCTCTTTTTTTTCTTTTTCCTTCTCGGTGACCCACTTCCGTAGTTCGGCGCCAGAAAGACTCATCTTCTCACCAAGAGCGACTAACTTTTCGAGATCCATTGTATCTCGCAAATAACACCTTGCCGCGTGCAAAAAAAAATATCTGCCTAAATCAGTATATCAGAACACTCTCCTGCTATCGTTAACGAGAACACTGAGCAACACACAAAATTGTTCCGATAGCACTGTACACAACTCGAAGCTCTTTCTCACTACTTTGGACACACTGTGCACCAAAAGGTCCATGTCGCGGACGCCAGATTAATTGTCACAGGTCCCGTTAATTAGGGAGGCGATCGCCGGGCTACTTTCAAGGGCCGAAGTATCGGCCCCCCGAACCGCACCACGAAAGCGTGGACAATTTAAAAGTGGTCCTATTTGGCGCGCCAGCTAACGCCGGCTGTGGCCCAAAGAACAAGTCAGAGCCGAGAGTTGATAAACAAAACAAAATTATACTCTCAATTATGGCAGATCAAAAAATCAAAACAATACACAAGTATGCACACTCCATAATAGTTAAATACGATATGTCACCAATCAAACAGCGTACTACACAGTACAATTAGCCGCACTCGAAACAACGGACACAGACAACAACACGTACTACAATTCAGTCGCATGCATCGAACAACCAAGACACATAAAGGCTAAAGAGTTAGAAAACTTATTCAGTCCAAAGTTCTTGGAACAAAAGTCTCGATGATACTCTTCCGAGAATCACTCACTCGAAGTCCAGCGTTCTTGACGTTCCACTGCCCCCGAAGTTTCTCTTCCAGGAAACCTCGCGTCTTCACTTGGCCGCTCTTCAAGCTTCAAACTTCTTCGCCGGAAACACGTCGGCTTCCCACACGCAGCTGTTGCCACGCGTCTTCGCTCGATAGTGGTAGACACACCTCTTGCCTGTAGCTCGTGTCTTCACCCCACAGGTGGAAATCCTCTTCTTCTCCTCCTTTGTCACGGAAGAAAAAAGGCTTCGCCCATAAGGTGAAACACCCTACGCACTCTGGCGCATACTTTCTTCTTCTCCTGCTTTGTCACTAAGGACAAAACCTTCACCGACAGACGCGGCGAAATACCCCATGCACACTGGCGCTAACTTCCTTCTTCTCCTGCTTTGTCACTAAGGACAAAACCTTCGCTGACTACACGGCGGAATACCCTACGCACTCTGGCGTTAACTTCCATCTTCTCCTGATCTCCCACCTCTGCTGCTCGGTTAAATACCTTCCGCGGGAGATTCCAGAAAATTCTCATCGTTTCGCCGGCGCGATGGGCAGCGAAGGCTGGGAAAAAGGGCGAGATGGTACGAGGGCCGTCCGCTACGGATGACGCAACCCTGCATCACCACACCCCTTTCCATCGAGAACATTCTAGGGCTTGCTCGGCCGCCGATGCAAGGAGGTTCAACGGCGAACCTACGCTTCCGAGGGGAGAGGGATGCGCGCCCGGGGAGTCTTTGGATGCTTGTTTTCTTTTTTTTTATCGTTGACCTCTCGGCGCTTCGTCGCGAGAATTTGGCGGCGCGCCCTTTTTTGAGCGCTCGTTTTGTGACACTCGGTTACACAACGTTAATGCGTCTGACTCCAGATCACAAGGTTGCGTGTTTGAATCACGTCCGGCTCAAGTTCTTTTCTTCATTTTCATCTGTCAATCTACTTATCTGTCTATCTAGAATGGCTTGTCCCTTTACCCGTGCTTCCTACACAAAAGGTCGAGCAAAACATGCTACCGCGCGTGTGCAAAAGCTCCCCCCCCCCGAAATGGACTCGGTTACGCAATGTTACCGCGTCTGACTCCAGATCAGAAGTTTGCCTGTGTTAATCACGTCCGGGTCAAGTTCTCTTGTTTTCGTTTTCATTTATCTATATCTATTTATCTGTCTATCTGAAATGTTTTGTCCCTTTACCTGTGCTTCATTGACAGAAGACCGAGCAAAACATGCTACCGCCTCTGTGCGAACGGCCACCCTAAGTGCATTTGTTGGCGCAAGGATTCCACTTCCGGCCACCGCAGTGTACGGACGTGTGCATCATGTGCTCCAGTGGGGCAGTTTCAGTGGCCCAGAAGGACCGTGTAAACAGGATTGCTGCCGATGAAAAACAGGATTACAAAGTCTTGCTGCCGCAATTGCCCACAGGTGCGTGTGTTCAGAATACTGTTTTTCTACACGGAGATATCAAGGCAAGACCTTATTGTGCTGAAGATGTACGCGATGCTTTGGTCCACCTGGGTGTGCTGCCTGAGGTAATTGCTTTAGGCGCATTCCATGTGAATCACATCTGGGCTGTGTTTTTCAGTACAGCACAACCAAAGAAGAACATGTTAGCGCTTAGCGACGTAAAGATCAAGGAAAAGCGTCCTCGTCATTGACCCGAACAACCAGGATGTGCGGTTGAAACTTTATTGGCTACTACACTATGTACCAGACGAAGACGTGCACACCGCACCATTGAACAATGGAAAAGTGACCGAAGTAACGAAAGAACTATGGCGCTTCCACGGAATCGCTGGATCCTCGACCAGGAGAGTAAATCTGCAGCTGAAAAATGGCCTTACCATCGAAGACTTGCACACCAACTCCAAGTTTGTGACATAAACACGCTTTTGGCTGTGCCAAGACGGGCGCCACTTTGCTTACGGTGCCGACGAACGGGCCATATACGGCGGGACTGTCGCGTACCTCGCTGCGGCCGGTGCAAACGCTATGGCCACGAAGACCGCGAATGTGTCCTGACCTACACCAGTGTGGCTGGGCCTGTGGCTTGTCTTGTGGCTGAACCTGTGGCTGGTGATCGCATCGAGGAATATGTAATGGACGAAGTTGATGCAGAAGAAGCTGCCGGCAGCATGACTCAAGGTTCGGTGCTCACGCCCCTCTCTAAGGGCCCGAATGAGGATGGATGCGAAACAGCTCAGGATGAGCATACCGGTCGTATCAGTCAACAGAGCAAGGACCCTAGCATCGTACCTTCAGACAAAAAGCGTGACGAGAAGGATGAAATTACCGCAACGTCGACCGAACAGCCTCAAGTCATGGACGCCACGAGTGGGGTGGGGGGGGGGCTTGTGCAAAGCCTTTACGCGAAGAGGGTACTAAATAGGATGCAGGACAACACAAAACGATTGGAAGTGAACCGGCAGCCAAATCTCCAGCACACAGGCGACTCAGTTCCGGGTTCACAAAGCCGAACATCGCAGCGGGTGCGCGTACACCGCCAAAGCCACCCTTCGTAGCCACGGGCGCAGACTTTCAACGAGGGAGCAAAATCAGTAGGTGGACAAGAACGCGACGAAGATGGCTTCATCATTATGTAAAGCGTGTGGAAAGGGCCGAACTTGTTCGTGTATACCCACAAATTCAAGCGCGAAAGCCAGGGTTCTATCATGTGGGGAGGTAAGAACCATGTAGTCTGCACTATGGTTCGCATGGCCTTCACAGCATGAAACGGAGTTACGTGTCGCTACCTTAAATGTTCGTGGCCTACGCTCTAGACCAAAGAAGTACAGTATCAGGTTAGTCGCCTCTTTACAGGAAACGAAGGTCAGGAAACGAAGGTCGAAAGCCAAGAACAAGCGGACTGTATGGTCGAACCTTTCAGGCCCCGTAATAATGTTTGTATTTCTCACTTTGTTGGTACCTGGGGAGGGGGGAGTGGTGCGCCCTCTTTTTGAGCATTTTTTTAGAGTTAGTTGAAGAATGCATCCATACTACCGATAAAGGCCGCCTTGTCTTGTATGATTTTGTGTGGTTTGGTGTGAAATGGCGTATCATTTGTGTATATGCACCGAACAGCGCAGCTGAGCGGTTACCTTCTTTGCACGTGTTGAAGATTATTTAAAATGTTAAAGAAATGTGATACTGCTGGGCGATTTCAACTGTGTGTGTTTCTGAAAAGATAGGATCAAAAGACTAACCACACGTGATCAAAGTGCCTTGTTGTTGTCAGAGCTTATGCAAGATAGGGGGTTGGAAGATGTTGGCAATGCTTTCCTAAATGGAAATGGCCTTAAGTACACGCATTTCTAGGACGATTGCTGTGCCCGATTAGACAGAGCGTACGTATCGCAAGCACTTGTGCCGGTATGTAACACTTGTAAGCATAAACCGGTAGCCTTCAGTGACCATAGCACCGTAATGTTTACGATAGGTGCGAAAAACAAAAAGGCAATCTTTCGTGGATGTTGTGGAAAATGAACAATAAATTGCTTAGCGATGAAGTCTTCATGGACAAAGTTAAAATGCTTATCGATAAAATACTCTTGACTGAGTCGGGGCGTTTGGTCGCTGCATGGGAAGAGTTCAAGCAAGAAGTTAAAATTGCTGCAATCGAAAGATTATGTAGGGTGCGTTACAAGGAAAAAACAAATGAAAAGGTACTACGGGGCCAGCTGGAACTCTTGGTGTCACTCGAGAGAGCGTGATCAGGCACATTAGCTAAAGAGATAAGAGAAGTAAAACAACAGTTCGAAAAAGTGGACATAGAAAAATAGAGAGGAGCAGTTATATGCGTACACGCAGAGCACGTTTGGATGGGCTAACCACCGACGAAACGCTCTCTGTGCGAAGAAAAGCGCTAGGCTTCCCGTAATGAAATAAAACGCATAAAATATGGGGGTTGACCACCACGAACAAAGAAAAGATAAAAAAAGCGTTTGTCGATTATTACAGAGGATTGCTGGGCAGGAGCGGTAAAAGAGAAAAAGCCTTGGACGGCGAGTTCTTGTCGATAATGCCTATAATAGTTAAGGAGACTACCCAACGCCTGGGGCAGCCAATTTCAGTTGGAGAAATAGAAAAGACCATTGGCGAATCGACTGAAGGGAAAACGCCCGGCCCAGATGCACTAGGTGCAGCCTTTTACAAAACATTCAAAGATGAGCTCTCGGAGGTACTTTGTCGCCTCCTTGCAGAGGCTTATGAAGTAAAGGAAATGCCGCCGTCCTTTCCAAGGTAGCACATTGTACTTATCCCGAAGAGTGATGATCCGGTGAAGCTTTTGTCGGTGAGCGCTTATCGCCCCATAAGCATCACCAACACCGACTACATGGTTTTTATGCAGGAGTTTGCCAAGAGATTACAAAGTGTGATAAAGGCCACACGACACATGTGAAATTAAGGGTCGAACAATTGGCACCAACATCCACACCGCAAGAAGCATCCACACCGCGAGAAATTAGACCTACAAAAGGCTTTTGACCACGTTGTGCATGCAGTATTATTTTCAATATTAGAACATGTAAATGTTGGAAGTGTTATATTAGAAGGCGTAAAAATGTCGCATAGTAACTGCTTCGCTAGCCTTGTTATCAACAAGGAAGTCACGAAAAACGTTCCAATTGCGAGGAGTGCCCGTTAGGGATGTCCAATTTCCGCATTGTTATTGGCCTTGTATTTGGAGCCACTTTGTTTGAACATAGGTATCAATGACAGAATACGTGGGTTTCAGTTGATGACGGTTGAGGTCAAAGTATTGTCACGAGGTCGTGACGTGGCCGAAGACAGGAGACTTTGCGTTGGAATTTAACTGTTTATTGGGCGAACCTGTGCCCGGTAAACGGAAAGTCCGATTACAGTAGCAGTCTTGGACTGATAGCGGCGAACGGAGCGTCGGCCGTCGATCAATTACTGACAATCGGCGAAGTGCGTCGGCATTTATACTCTTGCCATCGAATGTTCTAGCCTTATCGCTGGTGGTGGCATAGGTTCCAGAATAATCTGTACAGTTCTCAGAGTGGGCGTGATCTTATCGAAATGATCTACTAAAGTCCGGAAGCTTCTCGAAAACTGCACGTGCGTTTTGTGCTGAGAGTTGTGTAATGTTTTGGGGCGATAACAACACTTGAGAAATGGAACGTGGCATTGCCCCCCTCTGAAAAAAGGCATCGTCCCGATGCTTTAACTAAAGATGAAGGTACAACAATAATGCAAGAAAGTACAATGAATAAACTACGATACAATAATACTACAAAAAACACTGTTTCAGTTAGTTAACGCGCATGAAACGGCTTGAGGCGCGCGACATGGACGACTTTAGGTCAAAATCGCCGTCATTGAGAGTTCGTGATGCTGTCGGGGACAACCTCGTAATCAAGTGAGCCGAGACGTAGAACCACCCTGTACGGTCCGAAGTACCGTCGCAGAAGCTTTTCACTTAGTCCACGTCGGCGTATTGGCGTCCACACCCAAACACGTTCACCTGGCTGGTATTCCACGAAGCGTCGTCGAAGATAGTAACGGCGGCTGTCGTTCGCCTGTTGATTCTTGATGCGGAGACGCGCGAGTTGTCAGGCTTCTTCGGCGCGTGGAAGGTACTCACTCACATCGAGGTTTTCTTCGTTGGTGACGTTGGGTAACATGGCATCGAGCGTCGTTGCCGGGCTCCTTTCGTAGACCAATTTGTATGGAGATATCTGTGTCGTCTCCTGCACCACCGTGTTGTATGCGAAGGGCACGTGCGGAAGAATGGCGTCCCACGTCTTGTGTTCTACATCGACGTACATTGCCAGCATGTCGGCGATCGTCTTGTTTAGCCGCTCGGTGAGGCCGTTGGTCTGTGGGTAATACGCTGTCGTCCGGCGGTGGCTCAGTGAGGCCATTGGTCTGTGGGTAATACGTTGTCGTCCGGCGGTGGTTTGTCTGGCTGTATGCCAAGATCGCTTGAGTTAGGTCAGCAGTAAATGCCGTTCCCCTGTCGGTGATAAGGACCTCCTGGGCACCGTGACGTAGGACGATATTCTCGACGAAGAATTTAGCTACCTCGGATGTACTGCCTTTTGACAGGGCTTTTGTCTCGGCGTAGCAGGTGAGGTAGTCGGTAGCTACCACGATCCATTTGTTTCCGAAAGCCGACGCCGGGAACGGCCCCAGTAGATCCATACCAATCTGCTGGAAAGGTCAATGAGGGGGTTCAATTGGCTGCAGAAGTCCCGCCGGCCTTGTCGGCAGTGTCTTGCGTCGTTGACAGTCCCGGCATGTCCTCACATAACGAGTGACGTCGGTGGTAAGACGTGGCCAATAGTCCCTTTCTTGTATCCTCGCGAGCGTGAGAGAAACACCGAGGTGCCCTGCTGTTGGATCGTCGTGCAGGGCCTGCAGGAGTTCTGGTCGCAGAGCTGAAGGCACCACAAGGAGGTACTTAGCTCGAAGCGGTGCATAGTTTTTCTTTTGTAGAAGACCGTTTCGCCGGAAGAACGACGCAAGTGCGCGCTTGAATACCTTCGGCGCTTCGGTGGTCCTGCCTTCGAGGTATTCTATTAGGGCCTTAAGTTCCGGGTCGGCCCGCTGTCATTCAGCGAAGTCGTCGGTAGTTATCATTCCCAAGAAGTAGTCGTCATCCGGGTCGTCGCGTGGTGGTTGGTCGACAGGCGCACGAGAGAGACAGTCGGCGTCGGAGTGTTTCTTGCCGGACTTGTAAACGACGGTAATGTCATATTCTTGAAGTCTCAGGCTTCATCGTGCGAGGCGATCTGAAGGGTCCTTCAAGGTGGCTAGCCAACACAAGGCGTGGTGGTCGCTCACAACTTTGAATGGCCGGCCGTAGAGGTAGGGGCGAAATTTAGACGTAGTCTAGATGATGGCGAGGCACTCCTTTTCGTTTGTGGAATAATTGGCTTCTGCTTTGGATAGCGATCGGCTGGCGTAACTAATAACCCTTTCAAGTCCGTCAGCCCTCTGCACAAGAATGGCGCCAAGACGTACATTGCTTGCGTCAGCGGGTATTTCTGTCTCGGCGAATTCGTCAAAATGAGCAAGTAACGGAGGCGTCTGGAGGTGATGTTCAAGCTCTTGGAAAGCGTGTTTCTGCGGCGTTTCCCACTTGAACTACACGTCGGCCTTGGTATGTTTAGTGAATGGATCGGCGATGCGGGCGAAGTTTTTCACGAACCGCCTATAATATGCGCACAGGCCCAGAAATCGGCGCACCGCCTTCTTGTCAGTGGGGGCGGGAAGTCGGCGATGGCGGCTGTTTTCTGTGGATTGGGACGGACTCCAGAATTGGTAATCACGTGCCCCAGAAAAAAAGAGCTCTTCGTGCGCAACTCTGCACTTTTCTGGCTTCAGTGTGAGTCCGGACATCTTGATGGCTTGAAGTACAGCTTCAAGGCGCCGAAGATGCTCGTCGAAACTCAAGGAAAACACGACGATGTCGTCGAAGTACACAAGGCAAGTCTGCCACTTCAATCCTGCCAGTACTGTATCTATAACGCGTTGAAAAGTTGGAGGCGCTGAGCAAAGGCCGAAGGGCATCACCTTAAACTCGAAGAGGCCGTCCAGTGTTATAAACGCCGTCTTCTCTCGGTCTCTTTCGTCGACTTCGATTTGCCAATAGCCAGTCTTGAGGTTCATTGACGAAAAGTACTTGGCGTTATGGAGCCGATCAAGTGCGTCGTCTATTCGTGGGAGAGGATACACGTCCTTTTTTGTGATTTTGTTGAGGCGGTGATAATCGACGCAGAAACGTAGGGTCCCATCCTTTTTCTTCACTAACACCACAGGGGACGCCCATGGACTCTTGGATGGTTGGATGATGTCATCCCGCAGCATTTTATCAACTTGTCTCTTCATGGCCTCACGTTCTCGCGTCGAAACCCTGTACGGACTCTGACGGAGTGGTCTGGCATTTTCTTCGGTTATGATGCGATGTTTTGTGATTGGGGTCTGCGGAATTTTTGATGATGATGAAAATAAATCTTCGTATTGCAGGAGCGGGGCCTTGAACTGTTCTTGCTTATGGTTCTGTCACGGACGGCCATTTTTGGCGACACCGCGTCACGGCCATTAACGGGCGCCGTACTCCCCGACTGACCGTGAAAAATGGCGGCGCATGAAAGGGAGCCGAGAAGGGCCGAATGGGGTGCTCTTCTTAGAACGTCGCCGCCGACGGTTAATCCTTTTGTAACAAAATTGGCGTCTGCAAGGTCGTAGAAGGCCGCGGTATACCCCGAACAAGGATTAGACTACAAGACGCCCCGGCTGAGAGCTAAGTGGTTGACCGTTTCCACGGGGAAAAGCGTGGGAAACGCTCTGGTGGCCAAGCCATATGACAACAACCCGACAGGTTGTCACTCTCGCTAGTTGAGGTCCCTCTCCCAATTAAAAAGGGGTGGGGTCAAAATATTTTTGGGGCGGAGTTTCCCATCAATTAAACGTGCATGATTGGACCCAGGTAGAGGTCTCTTGTCCCCAAGGAAGAGAGCGAGGGGACACGAGGGGGATTTAAGCACAGGATTTTGCCCTGCTAGGCAGACTAGTCGCTGACCAACATGGTGTAGAAACAGATCAACAAGCATCTCTTCTAGAAGTTTTTAGTGTGGCTCTGTATCGGCTGGCCACCTAAACTTGGCCATTCGTCTAGTTGTGACGCGATATTAACGTCTGCAACGTAGACATCGGGACATCGCCTCGAGTTAGCTCAACCTGCTCGAAGTCACCTGCAAGCACTAGCCTCCCGGAGCCACCAGCGTTGCAACACCGCCGACATCGCAGTCGTGCCAGAACTCTCTTCGACTTCTCGCATCCGATTGTCGGGGACACAACGCTGCCGGTCATCACACGTATGCCTTCACCTGTTTATATCTTCGAACTTTCTCCTCCGTCGTTCTATTCTTGTTAGTTTGTGTAGTTTGTAATAGTTCTCTCTCGTAAGCTGATTTTGTTGTTTCTGTTATATATTTCTTTAATTCTATCAAGTGTCGTTGTATTTTGTTAGTTGAATAGAAGTGTTGTATTAGATCCTGTGTGCTGCAATATCACTATAGTAAAGTTTGTTTTGTTTTCTCACGTCTCTGATCTCTTCACTGTCTCTGCTTGCGTACGGAACGAACCAACCTGCTGTCATTCCCGTCGCCGACTTGGCGCTGGCGACGCTAGAGTGGCAGCTTGTAACAAAACTGGCGTCCGCGAGACAGGACGTTCCGTACAAGAGTAAGACGGTGAGGGGTGAACGAGAAGTGTGCGGACAGCGTGGTGATAGAGCCGCAGAGTGGAAGCGGTTGCATCCTGCAAATGATTGCGCTGTTTTTATAGTGACAGTTGCAGTATGGAGTGTATGAATTTTCATAAGTGGATCACGTACGGTAAACAGTTAGGCCTAGAGGGCGCCGAACTGAGACAATGGGTTAAGGAGCAGCAGGAACAGGCGCAGGCCAGAGAAAAGCGGGCACTGGCCCGGGAGGGAAAGGAAAAAGAAAGGGAGAGAGAACGCGAAGAAAAGGAAAGAGAACGGAAGAAAAGAAGAGAGAGCGCAAAAAAAGGGCGAAAGAACGAGAAGTGGCAAGGGAAGCGGCAAGGGAAGCCGGAGAACGGGAAGTGCAGTTACTGCAATTAAAGATTCGCCTCAGTGAGGGTAGCAGGGTTAGCCGATCCAGCAGTGAGCACGGCGATGCCGGCGAGAAACTGTCATTTGAGCGAGACACATGATGTCAGGGGCTACTCACGGTTCTGCCTTGCGAGGCAAATGAAGCTGTTGCGCGACTCAGTCAGCAGAACACGAACAACGAGGTAGTTAAGGGAGAGATGTTCCGGATATCCGGAACTTCTGTCTGGACAAAAGAAGAGCAGCTCAGACAAGAGTCTGAAAGAAAGCGCGAAACAGAAAGACAACAGTCTGAAAGCGAGGCGCGTCGGAAAGCGATGGACGTTAAAGTGTGGCAGGAAGCGCTAGAACCAGAGATCGCGCCAGAAAAGGGCCCGCGTATTCTAGAATGCATCAAGGTAGAGTATGCCGAGAACGAGGCCTTGGCCGGTCTGGAGGTAGAGACGATGTCGAAAGACGCTCCTTGCGTGGATGAGGAGAGTGCCAGCAGCCCTAATGGGCCCAGTAAGGTGCTGGAAACCTCCTTCGTGCCTCAAGAGTACGTTTCGACATCGTCAAATGTAGGCATGATTAGCACAGTGGCGAATCAGAGCGAGGACGCGACGCTTCAGGAATGCAGCGATGCCGTCGGAGAGGGCCCAGTTGTTGGCTTCATTAGTGTTGACAAAGTTAATTTGGCCCGACAGTCCGTCGTGATGCAGAGTTCAAAAAGCGTTATCGGGAGGGAAGACCTAGCACCAGCTCCAACGAGCTTCCCAACTTCTGAGGTCCCGAAGCGACATGATGATGACATCGAGAGAAAGGGGGCAAGCAAACATCCCCGAAAACGAAAGAAGCGGAAGCGCACCGCGCTGTGTAAGCCTAGGGCAGATCCCACTTCATCTCGAGAAAGACGAAAGGCTAGGCCATTCATCCGTTTCAAGAAACGTCAATAGGCCCGTTTACATTGACCCGACGAGGGCGCGTTGAGTCGAAATAAACAGGTTTTCTGGACTCGCCTTCCCCATGTATAAGCGGACGCGTCGGGGCGGAGAGTCGTCGCGGCGAGTCCCGTCGACCCGGAGACAGGGGGTAGGTTCACCGAACTCGCCGCGCTCAGAAAGGGCATGTATAACCGGTCGCGCTGAGTTGACGGCTCGTGACCTCTCCCGCCCGTCGCCGTCTCCACTTCCCCTGTCCCGATCACTCCGACGTAGCTCTTTCTCTGTCGGCCGGTACGCGCGGAGGACATCGTTCTGTTATGCGGTAAATGCAGATCACTTTTACGTTTAAATGTTGCTTGGCACGTCCTACGGGAGCTTGTTGGTTATCGTTTTCACGACCGGCTATTTTGCTCTGCCCGTAGCAAGAAATCGGCTTGTGCGCCAGAAATCTCAAATACGTGCACATGAACGCTTTGATAAAGTTTCTGGTCACCTCGCCATCAGAATACATTGGCGTAAATTCACAGAATTGTCTACTTATACGCAGCATTCCAACTCCGCTTGCATTTATTTTGCGTTCTTCACAGCCAGGTTCGACAATGAAAAGGCAAATACTTTCGGGTATTTTATTCTTTGTAGGTTTTGTTTTGGTTTTTTTTTTGCAAGTGGTGTAAATTGACTTTATCACAAAAGTTAAGTGCCTTTACCAATACATGTAATTTCCCCCAGAGGAAAAGCGTAGTCCAGGGTTGGTTTCGCTCTTTTTAATTCGTGTTTCATGAATCCCTGAATGGACTTAGGCATTTCGAACGTTTTTTCGGGTTTAGTGTTCGGGTTTTGGAGGAAATGAGGGTCGTTCCACGCCACATGTCCCAGACAGTACGCTAGACCATTTACGATTACACTCTAAAAAGTAATGGTTGGTCACTTTACTACACTATTAATTTTTGTAACCAATTTTCTAAAGAAAATTTTAATTTCTTAAATATGGTGGCAGTTAGGTTGCGACGAAACTTCGAAAAAGTGAAATATTACACGCAGCACGGTAAAACGATTCTAGTCGGTAGGAAAAGAACCGCATTTCTTTGTTAAAATGCATTCACCACTAGTGTATGTTTATTTATTTATTATACCTCAAAAACCCCAGGGAGGGGTGTTACATGAGGGGTGGGCAATACAGGGTTTCTTCCATGTGCGCTTTGAAAAGATTGGGGCTGGAGTGGCGCACGACGTGGGACGGAAGGTCATTCCAATCCTTCGCTGTCTGAACGAAGAATGACTGAAGGTGAGCAGTTGTACGGGCATGCGCAGGATAAACTGGGTTGTTGTGGTTAGTGCGGGAACATATGCGATGCGCGGGCATGATAACAGATGCGTCGGACAGTGAGTGAAAAAATTTATGAAAAAGAGCTAATCTAGCGACTTTGCGTCGCAGTTCAAGGCTGGGAAGATGGGCTTTAATCTTTAAGTTAGTAACGCTTGTGTGGCGCGAGTAATCGGAATATATAAACCTAGATGCTCTATTTTGGACAGATTCTAATGTTTTGGATAGATTAGGTTGGTGGGGATCCCAGACGGCGCAAGCGTATTCAAGCTTCGGACGGACTAGTGTTTGATATGCTAAATGTTTAACAGAAGGGGGAGCAAGTCGTAAATTTCTTCTTAGGTAACCAAGGACTTTGTTTGCTTCGTTAGAAATGTTTGTTATGTGGGAGGACCAAGTAAGATCTGGCGTAATGTTTATACCTAAATATTTGTAGGAATTCACCAGGAATATTTCGCAACCAGAAAAAAAGTATGAAGTAGCCAGGTGAGATTTCCTGCGATGAAAAGAGATGACGGAGGTTTTCCTGATGTTCAAAGTCATGAGCCATTTTTTGCACCAGGTTTCTATAGTTATTAGATCATTTTGAAGGATCTGGGAGTCATTAGGGCAGTTAATAGGACGATAAATCACGCAATCATCAGCGAATAGACGGATTTGGGACGATATATTGCTAGGTAGGTCGTTGACATAAATTAAAAATAGAAGGGGACCGAGCACCGTACCCTGAGGTACACCTGAAAGGACAGGACGCGTGGTAGCTGATGTCTGGTTGGTGTAAACGAATTGTTCCCGGTTTGACAAAACATTTCGTATCCATTCTAGAACTGCTGGGTCAATGTTTAAGCGGGAAAGTTTTAAAAAAAGGCGTTTATGGGGTAATTTATCGAAAGCTTATTCAAAATCTAGGAAAAGGGCATCTACAGGAACGTTCTAATCTATACTTGAGCTGATGTCGTTAATAAAGAGCGCTAGTTGTGTGTCACAGGAGAAGCCTTTCTGAAATCCGTGCTGACTGGGATGGAAAAAGTTTACAGAGATCAGGAATTTGACTGTTTGAGAATAAATTATATGTTCCATTATTTTACAGCACACGCATGTTAGTGATATGGGCCGGTAGTTTGAAGGTGAGGATGACGGACCTTTTTTGGGTATCGGAATGACCTTGCCAACCTTCCAGTCCCGTGGCACCACTCCAGATGACAGTGATTGCTGGAAGATGTGTGACAATATGACAGCACAGAGATGTTTGGTATTTTTTAAAACTTTAGAATTTATACAATCAATACCAGCTGATGACGTCACTTTTAAGGAATCAATGACTTGTATGATGCCATTTGGTTCGAAAATGACACTGGGCATAGCAGGGCAATCATGAGACGGCACACATGGAGATACATCGGGAACACATGAAGATGCATCGTCAGTTTCATCAGTAAACACTGAGCAAAACGTGGAGTTTAGGGTTTCGGCGACCTTGAACTCCGGGATGGGAATATTATCTTCATCTAGTAAAGAAATGGGTTTAGCATGGGTTTGGTTGATAGTGTTCCAGAACTTTTTGGGGTTTGTGCGTAGCATGTCTGGTAGGGTTGACGAGAAGAACGTCTGCTTAGCGTCCGAGATCATGGATGCGTAAAGTGTTTCAGTCTCACGATATTTTTCCCAAGCGTTACTGGATTTTGATTTTTTGGCTGACCGAAATTGTTTTTTTCTTTTTGTTGCTAAGTCGTTTCAAAGTATTATTGTACCGTGGCGAAGTAGGCCGTTCTGTGATGGTAACTGTGGGGATGTACATGTTTATTAATTGCTGCATTTTGTTTTTGAAGAGCTCCCAGTTCTCGTCAACAGAACGTTTGGAAAAATCCACGAGGAACCAATCGGAAAAGGAAGCTAGTTCATCATTCATTCCTTGATAATCTGCTTTGTTATATAGAGTTATCGTCTATTTTACTTTTTTTGGATTGGGCAAGTTGCATTGAAAAGTGGCATGAATGACGGCATGATCACTGAAGCTGCTCGGACTAGAAACGGACGAAACTTTATCTGGTTGGGTCGTGAGAAATAAATCCAGTAAGCTTGATGAATTAAAAGTCATTCGCGTAGGAAAGCTAATCATTTGAGATAAGTTGAAAGTAAGGCAAGTATCTATGAAGTCACTTTCAGTGTTCGGTTTCGACATTGCTAATGCTAGATCAGACCAAGTTATCGCCGGGAAGTTAAAATCACCAAGGAGGAGAATAGGGGCGTTATCCGACGCTGACGTTAATAGTTGTAGAGCATCATGAAGCTAACCAACGAAAGAAGGATCGGAATCAGGGGGGCGAGAGCAGATGCCAATGACAACGGGTGGAACGGCAGCTTTACAGTGAATAAAGACTATTTCAAGACTCGAAGGAATGTCGACAGCGCAGCATTGTAAACTGTGGTGAGCGGCGATCAACACTCCACCACCCCGCTTGTTTTTGCGATCGCAACGGAAAATATCGAAGTTGTTGAACAGAGGAAGCAATTCAGAGTCCAAGATAGATGCATTAAGCCACGTTTCGGTTATGAGAACTAAGTTACAGTCACTTGCTTGAATTAGGCTGTACAAGGCATCGCGTTTGGGCAGTAGACTCCTAATATTAGTATAGATGAGCGAAATAAGGTTTACATTAGACTCGGTACGGACTTTAGCAGATAGCTACGGGGCACGTGGGACTACCGTTTGCGTAGCCGGATCAAGAATGTAGGTGACCTTATCGATGGTTAATTTTTGGTATGCAAGTTTATAGGGTCGGGACTGGGCTTTGCCAAACGCAATCAGCTGCTTGTGTATCAAGCGGGTGTTAGGCGAGTAATCTTGCGAAATGCTATACGTGGTATTTTTCAGCTTATTTGCGTTAGAAAGAATACGGTCTTTATCTTTGAAATGCGTGAACTTCACAATGATCGGTCTATTTTTGTTAGAATGGAAAGATCCCAGTCGATGTGCGCGGTCAATATCACGTGGGTTGAGCGTTACTTTGAGCGTATTTTTGCAGAGATTTACGATTAGTTCCTCGGACTGGGCCCAGGTTTCGCGATCCGAATCAGTGTGTCCATAAAATATGAGATTGTTTCGCCGGGCGTGATCGTTTGAATCGTCAAGACTGCAGGTTAGTTGCGATATTTGTTCGGAATTTTTGACAGTAACTGAGCGAATGACCTCAAAGGCTGCCTGAAGTGTGCCTACGGTGGTACATTCTTTTTCTATTTTAGCAAGCCGTTGATTAATATCGTCAAACGTTTTAACATTCTGGGACAGTGTAGTTTGCATGGCTTTCATTTCTTTCATAAGGTTGTCTTGGTTTAATCTAATTTCATCGAGTGCTGCCAAGATATCACCAGGAATTTCGCTGGAAGCGGAACGTGTAGTAGGACCTGGATTTTCTTCTATATCGCCGGAAAGAAGTAGCAAATTTAGAAAACGGTAGCAGTATTGACACAAGGCAGCAATACAATACCGTGGGCTCGGCAACACTATCAATGCATAGTACCGGGTTGGTTTGACGAATATAGAGTAATGGTTAATTACCTGCACGAAAAACAGGCGTCTCAGGTAAGCGTCCGCCATCCTTGACGTGTTGCCGAGCCCACTGGTAGGACCATGGGTGATGTTCGGGCTTTTATCTTGGCGGTGAATTGGCGGCGTCGAATCGGTGACGTGGTTGGCACGTGACATCCGGGAGGGGGCGAAGCGGGGCAGATCAGGTGGCGGTTCGGCGGTACATTGCGCATCATCCGTGTGAATTTCCGTGAAGGGCGGCAGCGGCAAGTCGGTTGGGCGTAGCGGCCGAGGGTGCAGCCGGACCAGGCCTCCGTCGGTACCGTGAGGCTCCGTGCAGGAGGCTGGTGCGAAACACAACCAGGCGACCATCTGCACGAAAAACAGGCGTCGCAGGTAAGCGTTCGCCATCCTTGACGTGTTGCCGAGCCCACTGGTAGGACCATGGGTGATGTTCGGGCTTTTATATTGGCGGTGAATTGGCGGCGTCGAATCGGTGACGTGGTTGGCACGTGACATCCGGGAGGGGGCGAAGCGGGGCAGATCAGGTGGCGGTTCGGCGGTACATTGCGCATCATCCGTGTGAATTTCCGTGAAGGGCGGCAGCGGCAAGTCGGTTGGGCGTAGCGGCCGAGGGTGCAGCCGGACCAGGCCTCCGTCGGTACCGTGAGGCTCCGTGCAGGAGGCTGGTGCGAAACACAACCAGGTGACCATCTGCACGAAAAACAGGCGTCGCAGGTAAGCGTCCGCCATCCTTGACGTGTTGCCGAGCCCACTGGTAGGACCATGGGTGATGTTCGGGCTTTTATCTTGGCGGTGAATTGGCGGCGTCGAATCGGTGACGTGGTTGGCACGTGACATCCGGCAGGGGCGAAGCGGGGCAGATCAGGTGGCGGTTCGGCGGTACATTGCGCATCATCCGTGTGAATTTCCGTGAAGGGTGGCAGCGGCAAGTCGGTTGGGCGTAGCGGCCGAGGGTGCAGCCGGACCAGGCCTCCGTCGGTACCGTGAGGCTCCGTGCAGGAGGCTGGTGCGAAACACAACCAGGCGACCATCTGCACGAAAAACAGGCGTCGCAGGTAAGCGTCCGCCATCCTTGACGTGTTGCCGAGCCCACTGGTAGGACCATGGGTGATGTTCGGGCTTTTATCTTGGCGGTGAATTGGCGGCGTCGAATCGGTGACGTGGTTGGCACGTGACATCCGGGATGGGGGCGAAGCGGGGCAGATCAGGTGGCGGTTCGGCGGTACATTGCGCATCGTCCGTGTGAATTTCCGTGAAGGGCGGCAGCGGCAAGTCGGTTGGGCGTAGCGGCCGAGGGTGCAGCCGGACCAGGCTTCCGTCGGTACCGTGAGGCTCCGTGCAGGAGGCTGGTGCGAAACAACACCAGGCTACCATCTGCACGAAAAACAGGCGTCGCAGGTAAGCGTCCGCCATCCTTGACGTGTTGCCGAGCCCACTCCGAGCCATGTTAATGTGCTTTGCGGGAAAGCAATGCTGTGTTCTTGACCAAAGTCAGCTGCCTTTGCATTTGGCGACTCTTCGCCAGAGGACCACAGCGGCCAACCGAATGCGCCATAACAGAAACCGAGGCCTGAAAGAGGACGATGTCATGCACTTGGTACGCTCGTTCAGCGTGTCGCGGGTTACCTGCTCCGCCCCGTATCTCCTGCTGACGAGGGCCAATAGGGACACGCTGAACAAGATGCATCGCAAGGCAATGAAGCAAGCACTGGGCGTGCCCTTATACCCATGGGTGCAAGCCCAGTATTCTACCCCTGAGCTACGCCGATGCTTGGGACTTGTTGGCAAACTTGTGTTAGGCAGGCTTGATGCCGGGAAAGCAATCGCGTTATTACGACCTATGAAGTGTTTTAAAACAGCGAAAGAACAACCAGTCATCCCACAATTCAAATAGCGCAACGAGTGGGTCGTTCAAAGCTCCAACCATTACAAAAGCTTGTTCTAATTCACCTATTAACTGTGGCGCATTCTTACTTCAGACATATTTTTACATCGTCGTCAACCACTACATGAACAATCGGTACAAAATTTCTTGCAAGTGTTTAGCAGATACCACGCTTGTCAGAAGAATGACGCAAAACAGCATAGCGTATGCCAGCCTACTTTCCAAAATTTTATTATTTATGCCGTAGTGGGAATCAAGCAAGTGTGCTTGCAGTAGTAACCAAATCTTTATAAAAAATCTGAAAGGCTACTCTTCTATCTTTCGCTGTGACTGTGCTGCACCTTCCGCGCAGGCCTGGCGTTTTTTCTGGAACTTTCACCCGCTTTGTACAGTGCACTGTCCAATGTTTCTCTTTGATTTCCAAAAAACTATAGCGAATCTGCACACTAATATATGTGCTTTCTAAGGAATCATTTATTACATTTTGCATTCGCTGACAAGGTGTGTTGAGTTGAAAAAATGTGTGTTAATTTTTTTCAGATGGTGTATGCTGGCAATGAAGAATGTATTCAGGCAGCCACTGAAGAGCTAAAGTTGGTGAATTACAAACCATACATTCGGCGCATAATGACATTCATGGATAGAGAGCAAGACTGGGTGATACTTTACTGCAGTGAGATGAAAAGATGCGGTCACAACACAAACAAGTTCGCTGAGCCGTCAATACTGAGAATACTTTAAGACATCGTGTTGTCGCGGACGAAATCTTTCAACGCCATAGCTCTGATAGAGGCCATTTCTCAAGTTTGAGGAGCATTCTTATAGATACGAATTTGAACGCATGTTAAATACCGTATCCCATGCCATTATATTTTATTGATAACCTGGTCAAAAGGACTCCAAAAGGGGCAGGGTAGGCCATTATAGTAGAGGGGAGCCATTGCTATGAGGTACCAAATGCTAAAAATGAAGAAAATTATGGTGACACTGGCAAGTGCACCTGTCCAGCGAGAACCACAGGTGCCTTCTGTAAGCACCAAGCGTTAGTACGCCAGAAGTTTGGGGGAGTGTTCCAAAACTTCCCAACACTATCCACAAATTACCGCCACAAAATCAGATGGCTAGCTCTTGGAGAAAGGCATCACGGTATTGAATTTTATTTGCCAGACACCAGCGACCCAACAGAATTGCATCACAACCTTGAGTCGGCAGCCGTGCCATATGTCGTCACTTCTGGGGCTTCTTTAGACAAAACAGCATTTCAAAGGGCAGTTGCCCTCTACATCCAGCTCAGAGCAAGAAGACACAAGAGTAAGCGCCCACTGACAAGATTCACGTTATCAACAAATACAAGTTAAATTAACAACTTCCATTTTAACATACCTGCGCTCATCAGCTATAACCAAACAGTTGCAACTGTGTGCTTGCGTATCCGGTATCCTCAGTCATACAGTTTTACATATTGCAGCTACAGCAAGCACAAACCTCATATCGTTCACATAACCCCCCCCCCCTCCCTTCCGAGTGACAAAAGTTGAACGGTATCAGCTAAGAACACCGTGGAGAAGGTGCTCAGTTACGATGGTCATTTATTATATTTTAGAAGGTGCCAGACTCCAAATAGTGCAGTCTTTATTTTAATAGATGGAAAGGCAAATCGGAGAAAAATTAATTCAGCACCGCCTATTTTTAAAAAGAATGCTGTGACGGGCACAATTATTATAATTACTACACTAGAGTTAACAATCACAATTTATATCCCGCATTCTTTCCTTAACCTAATAATTCATTGAATTACATCGGTTATGTTTAACACAGAAATGAGCTCATTTAACAATTTTTACTTTCAAAAATTGCTGTGGTGACATCACTTGCAACATATCCAGTTGTAAGCGCACCAACAACCACAAAAAAAAAGATGCAGAGTCGGGATAAAGAACAACTATCTGAAGGTGAAATATTTTTGCAAAAAAGGACGACCAATGGTCATTTATTTTGATTGTCCATTTAAATTCTTCAGAAAAACATATCTCAATATAATTGTCGCAAGAGTGTCACCAGAAAGTCACAAAAGTATATTCGGCTTTGTTACATACACATAGTTTGTTCATGAGTGATTGAAAGAGACCTGAATAATTGTTATATCACTGCTAAAAAATTACACGTTCCATCAAACGCAATTGACATGCATACAAAAATAAGTGCACGATGTGGCAGTATATGGAAACACGTAGGGAGAGAAGTCAGCTTTGCTTCCGTAAACTTTATCCCATAGCACAGGCTTTTGATTTGTCTTTTGTTCAATGTCCGCGCCTCCACTCGTAAGTCCTCATCTGAATGGCTGACATACAATGAATAAAAGAGATGCAAAGTCGAGGGGTCATTCGCACAAATTGTTGCTCGGCTCACTTGCAGCACAGCAACTAATGCGCAATGTAATAATGCAAGCAAAATGTTTGGGTGAGCGGAAATAAAGAAAACTATGAGGTTGTGAACATGTCCAGAAGGCAGGAACAAGTGAGAAAACTGTTATAAACTATCTTATCACCAGCGAGACAGATTTTGCTTTTGCGCATCTCCAAAAGAGAAAACGCCATTACAGCGGCATGACTTATGTCTACACTTGCACAGAAAACAAGGCATAATCGCCCCTTGGAGAGCAATAGACATAAGAAGTAACAAGAAGTAACCTTTCAATAGATTACGAAGGACACAGCCATCACTATTTCAGTTGCAAGAAGCGAGAAACACGCTAAGGATGACGCCGAAACTAGCCATCACGGAACCAGATGCATGAGCGATAGCTGGCACATTGCTGTAGTAAAGCATAAAAAATAGACATCAGAGCAAGAAACAAAATATGTATTCCTTCCTGCAAAGTGGCAGCACATGTCAACAATAAAAAAATAAAATGATTGAAAAAGGCACTCTTTTTAGTTGTACAGGCAATAATATACATGATTGACCATATTAAAGGGCCCGCATAAGACGCACATATAAGTCATTGACCCTGAAAGGTTTAAAAATACTAAGTCCTTTGCTCTCATTACGATGGCTTGATAAGTATGATCTGCGAGAGTACTGTTTCGCAACTGTTGCCATGCGCCAGATACTCATATTTCCTTTTTAATTGCACTGCGTGACAGTATAGGTAATTGGGCGTTTAAAATGTTGCTTGAAATATCGGTGTACATATATTACTTCAGCCTTTTTTTTCCTTTCAAGCCAGTACCTGATGAAGGTGCAAATATTTCAGACAGTGAATAACAACCTGGCAGCCTTCATAGCCCAGATGAAGGAACTTCATGTTAAGGAGCACCGCAAGAACACATATGAGAGGCGCTTGGCCAGTACCACTGCTTGCTTGAAAAGATTACAGCAGCAACAACGTGATGTTGGGGCCCTTATGGCAATGGACAGTGCGTTTGGCTTGGAACGAAGACGTGGGTGTTCCATGAAGGTTCAGCCTACAGCTCTTATAGGCAGCGCCCTGGTATGACAAGGGGATTAAATGGAGTGGTAGCCGGACGGCCCTCAAGTGGTCCTTCACAAAGAGGACCAATATATGCTACGATTCATTGAAGCAAACTGTTAATTCTAATCTGTCGCATGCTTAAACGCATGGCTATGCACACTCACTTTATGAGAGTGCATTTGCTAATATGTTTAAGGCATGAATGGGGCCAAGTGACGGACATTCGTTTTAAGCAATAAAAACTAAAAATTATCAGTTTCTAATATGAAGTACGTCATTTTAGGCAGGTGTGACCGTATAAAGCAAGTCATATTTTTTCTTAATTTTCCTCAATGAAACATTTCATTAATAAAAGTAGGCCATATGCAAACATTTCGAACTTACGTTCTGCTCATAAAAATTCTTTTTATTCCACAAGGACATAAAAATTGCTTTGACCTGCGCAATAAACCAAAATAAATGAGTTCTAATAATTATTGAAAACAGTAAATAAACTACCAAAAGAGTATGCACAAGCACTCGGGGCAACTTCATACGACAAGCACCCACATTAAATTTTGAAACATGATTTTGCTTATTTTGGTTTTTCGCACGCCTACTAGTGTGATAAGGAAGTGTGCCAAGTTTTAATAAAGGACGTTTATTAGCTAAACAGTTACGACTATTCGCGTATGGAAAATACTAGAAGTATAACTCCCGAGCAAATTAACAAAAATAGTTTGAAAGAGGCACGTTGCCCACACAAGATTATCAGGAGCGCTAACATTCTCGGTATTTGTTGCCACTTGCATCACGGACCTCACATCTGTGTGCTTTTTTTTTCAAGTGGCAATTCTAAATGTTTTTCTAGCTTGTTTTGCAGTACCAGTGCCATGATGGGGTGCTGTCGTGCAGTGGTGCTGCTCATTTGTGAGGCATGCCTTATTAAGTTCAGGGGCCAGGATCAATCCGAATTTTCCTAAATGTACTTATGTAACCCTTCGTGAAATGACGCACAGCGTCAAGGGGGGCAAGTTTAGTTGTTTATAGGCCCATATACGTGTCATTGAGCGTGAACACATGTACGACATTATGCGTTCACCTGATGAGAAGTTTGTGACTGTTATGGTTAAAAATGATGTGTAGACATTGCTTTTAAAGAATATTGCATGTTTTCACTTGATATTAAGGCGGAACCGCCAACAAAATACTGTATATCAAATTAATATCTTACGATGCAGACACAACTGTCAGATAGGGTTTCGGTTTCGTATAAAATTGGTGGTCTGGCAGTTGGGCTTTTATCTTAAAAAAACTGCGCTGATAGAAGCTTATGCAGCAACATTGAAGGTGAAAAGGAACAGAAGCATAATCTTACTGCTGTTTGCATAACAGAAGACAACCAAGCATTTCAGAGAAGTTCATGGCGTTCCACAGCAATATGTTTATTCAATGGGCAAAAGTACGGCAAGTCCAGGCATAAGCACACACAAACAAAACACAAAAATAATATGCATTCAACATATTCAAAAAGGGTTTATTGGTGAATGTTGCGACGGTGGTCCTACGATGAAACACGATCGGGAAAGAGCAATGGTCAAGCAGATGCCGGCGATGATCAGCACGAGCCGAGCGAGCCAAGCCCAGGACCCAGTACCCAAGCGGAGGCGATGTTGCTTGCCAACGATGCGTTTTTTTCTTCACAATTTTCCGCCGCCGAAAAAGAGCCATCCTGGCGACCTAAGAGTCTGTAGGCATAAGGCTATAATATGGCTTAAGGTGGGCGACGTGGACGATGTCACGTCCACGCCGGCACATGTCGTCATATGGGGAAAGTGGCTCAATGAGAAAATTCGCCGGCGAGGTTTGTTCGAAAACGCGGTAAGGGCCCTCGTACTTCGGGACTAGTTTTGAGGAAAGGCCGGGGGTTCGGTAAGGAACAGCCAGCCATACAAATGATCCCGGGGAATAGCTGTGGCTTCGTGAAGAGCCGGCGTTCTTTTCTTTCTGGCGCTGTTGTTCTTGTGACGTAAAGGTGCGTGCAAGTTCACGGCACTCTTCCGCTCTTCCGGAAGCTTCGGACACAGATGGGCACTTGGATGCGTCAGGACGGTATGGGAAGAGAGTGCCGATAGTGTGGGAAGTTTCGCGTTCACAAAGAAGAAAGAAAGGTGAAAATTCAGTGGGAGACTGTGCCGCGGTGTTGTATGCGAACGTGATGAATGGAAGAATGCGATCCCAGTTAGTATGATCAGATGTCACATACATCGTGAGCATACCGCCGAGCGTGCGGTTAAATCTCTCCGTGAGCCCGTTAGTCTGCGGTGGTATGCCGCGGACTTGCGATGAACAACAAGGCATTCAGAAAGCAGAGCCGTGACGACTTGTGATAAGAAAGCTCAACCTCGGTCACTTAGTAGTTCTCGAGGTGCACAAAGCCGTAGTATGAAGCGATAGAGGACAAAGGAAGCTACGTCCCACGCAGTGGCACTTGGAAGGGTGGTGGTCTCAGCGTAGCGTGTTAAATTGTCCACAGTGACTATGATTCACCGATTTTTATCTGATGTGGTCGGTATGGGGCCATAGAGATCAATTCCGATCCGATCGAAAAGTTTGGTAGCACGGAAGCCGTTGAAGCGCACCGGACGAGTGGAAAGGCAGTGATTCGTGGAGTTAACAGTCAGGGCAGCCCATAACAAATTTTCGAACAAAATTACACATTCCGCGCAAGTAGAAGCGA
Source organism: Rhipicephalus annulatus (assembly GCA_013436015.1). Taxonomy (NCBI): domain Eukaryota; kingdom Metazoa; phylum Arthropoda; class Arachnida; order Ixodida; family Ixodidae; genus Rhipicephalus; species Rhipicephalus annulatus. Next base: position 389,891 of record WOVY01003909.1, on the reverse strand, counting down.
TGGCGAATGCATTCGTAAGTTTTGAAAACTCCGGCATAGCCAAATTGGGGATCGTCGTGAAAGGAGGCGCATACTTGTTATCTCAAGCATTGGGGGACAACCAAGAGCCACTTACGACCTTCAGGGGCGTACTTGCGTCGGTGTAGCAGCCGATCACGAATGGCGAAATGAGCAGCTTGACGTCGGAGAGATCGTGATACCGCAGTGGTCGACGATCCAGAGAGACTGTCAAAAAGGGAAGCGATCCGCGGGTCCTGATGTTGTTCACTGGCAAAGGAGTCGAGGTCAAGAGATGCGACGGAGTTGGTACCAGTGGTTCCGCAGGCCGAGTCGGGAGGTAAAGGCGAACGGGACAGGGTGTCGGCGTCAGAATGCTTGCGTCCGCTGCGATAGATGACGCGAATGTCGTACTCCTGGATTTGCAATGCCCACCATACTAAACAGCCAGAAGGATCTTTCACTGTGGCGAGCCAAGAAAGTGCATGGTGGTTCATTACCAGGTCGAATGGGCGGCCGTACAAATAAGGGTGGAACTTGCGAAGCGCCCACACTAGCGCTAAGCACTCCTTTTCAGTGACGCTGTTATTGGCCTCGGCTTTAGTGAGCGTGCGACTCGCATAGGCAACGACGTATTTGGAGTAGCCCGGCTTGCGTTGGGCGAAGACATCGCCAAGACCAACCCCGCTAGCATCTGTGTGGACTTCTGTTGCAGCTGTTGGGTCGAAATGCCGAAGAATGGGAGGAGATGATAGCAGACTACGGAGCGTGGCAAACGCGAAGTCGCAGTGAAGAGACCAGGATGAAAGGTCTGCGTCACCGCGTAGGAGATTGGTCAGTGTTGACATGATCGACGCAAAATTTTGAACGATGCGCTGGAAGTACGAGCAAAGTCCAACGAAACTGCGTAATTCTTTCAGTGTAGTAGGTTTCGGGAACTTAGCGGGTGCTCGAAGTTTTGCAGGGTCGGGTAAACACCACGCTTGGCCACGATGTGCCCGAAGACGGACAACTCTCGCAGGGCGAAGCGGCACTTTTTAAGGTTTAGTTGGAGCCCAGCGTCGGATAAACACGTCAGAACCAGTTAGAGCCGAAGCAGATGCGTACAAAAATTGGCAGAGAAAACTACAATGTCGTCGAGGTAGCATTGACACACAGACCACCTCAGTCAAGGCAGCGTGTTGTCCATGTGTCGGTCAAACGTGGCAGGAGGATTACAAAGCCCAAAAGGCATTAAGTTAAATTCGTACAGGCCATCTGGTGTAATGAACGCAGTTTTCTGGCGATTAGCTTCTGCCATAGGAACCTGTCAGTATCCAGATCGTAAGTCTGAGGAGGAGAAGAATTCGGCTCCTTGGAGGCTGTCAAGGGCGTCGTCGATGCGCAGTAATAGATAGATGTCTTTCCGTGTCACCTTGTTTAATCGCCGGTAGTCGGCGCAAAATCGAATCGATCCATCCTTCTTTCGAACTAGAATGACAGGAGATGCCTAAGGACTGTGAGATGGTTGAATAACGCGACGGCGTGGCATCTCTTCGACCTGGTCGTTGATGGCGTGAAGTTCTGCAGCAGAGACACGGTATGGTCTTTACACAATGGCTGGTGCGAATCGATGTCAATGTAGTGGTGCGCTGCGGAAGTGCGACCCAATTGCGGCTGACAAACGTCGAATGAATTCGCGAAGTGCTGGAGGAGATTATGAAGCTCGGCGCGTTTTTGAGCACTTAAGGTGTCGGCCATGGAACTCGAGAAGCTGTCACTCGACGAGCATTCCAGTGGGGAAAGGGCATGAAGTTCGGTAGAGGCGCTACTGCACGGTTCGTCTTGCATGTTAAGGAATAAAGAAGAATCAATGTAATCTACTCGACCGAGACATTCGCCGGCAAGTAGCGTAAGCGGTGCAGAAAGGGAATTGTGAATGAAGATATTGCTTCAGCCAGCAGTGATGTCAAGTGTAGTGCAAGGCAAGGAATCGTCTCTGCGGCTCATGAAAATGACGGGAGGTGTAAACATTACCGTAGCATCGTTATGGTCATAGCAGCAAACAGGGACAACGGCAAAAGAAGCTGGCGGAATTTCAGTGTCCTCACGCACAACGAGTTTCGGTGACCGCTCAAGAGTTTCGTGGAAAGGTTCGTCACACAGGTGCGAAAATTGAACTTCAGCGCGTGCGCAGTCGATGATGGCATGATGATGTGACAGAAAGTCCCACCCGAGGATAACATCATGCGAGCACACCGAAAGGACGATGAACTCGACAACGTACACAGAGCGTTGGATGAATATGCGGGCCGTACAGGTGCCGAGAGGTCGAACTAATTGTGCGCTAGCCGTACGAAGCGATAGTCCAGAGAGCGGCGTGGTCGCGTAGGGAGCGGCAAAGCTGGGCGGCTATAACAGAAACGGCCGCACCTGTGTCGATGAGGGCAAAGGTAGAAACACCATCGAAACATATGACAATGACGTTAGCAGGTGAAGTGCGAGGACTTGGGCATTTCGACGACGGCGAAGTTCTTGCCTCGGGAGCTGCGGCGTTCAGTTTTCCCGGTTGGAGGAAGCGGGTCAGGAACGCATTGTTGACAGTGATCGCCCGCGAGGAGACGGCGAGCGGGGAGAGTGAGTCGGAGCTGGTGGCTGGGGTGACTGAGACTCGGGAATGATTGATATGTGGGGTTTAACGTCCCAAAACCACCATATGATTATGAGAGACGCCGTAGTGGAGGGCTCCGGAAATTTCGACCACCTGGGGTTCTTTAACGTGCACCCAAATCTGAACACACGGGCTACAACATTTCCGCCTCCATCGGAAATGCAGCCGCCGCAGCCGGGATTCGAACCCGCAACCTGCGGGTCAGTAGCCGAGTACCTTAGCCACTGGACCACCGCGGCGGGGCGGAGACTCGGCAAGGATAGTTTAGCCATACTGCGGTGAGGGATAGGGAGCAGGTAGGTGCGTGGGCTGTGGGTCATACGGTAACGGCTGAGTAGCGTCGTGAAGTGGTTGGAAGCGACGGCGACAATATCGTGCCACGTGCCCTAGAGTACCGCGGGCGTAGCAGATCGGTCGATTATCAAGAGTGCGCCAGGAATATCTGACTCGCGGTGCGGCCCAAGGTGTCGAAAGAGGGGCGGAGTGGGGAGCTAGTGAGGACATGGGTGGCAAATGCTGCAGGCGGGGTCTGCTGCGTACCACCTGGGCATACGTAAGAAGCGCGGTCACGGGATGCATAGTCTGCGCATGGGGAACAAGCGTAACCACAGGCTGCTGGTGGGCAGCGACGGGAACAGCCTGAGCTACCTCTTGGGCAATGACGTCATGGTGGGGTGAGGGCAGACGAGAGGACTGCGGCTGCTGCGTGAAGGGAATCAACGACAGTTGCCGAGCTACTTCTTCACGCAGAAAGTCTTTAATCTCTTGCAGGGTTGGTGAGTGATCGCGATTAGAAGTAAGACAGGAGAAAGAGTCGGCGTGTGAGAAATATGGCCGAGTCAGGGCTCACTGCTTTTTGGGGCGAAGCTCATTATGGCGTGGCTTGTGCGTCCCTCGTAGTACGTAACCACAACTGGCACGTACCCAAAATAGGTATAACATTTGACCTCCAAGGTGGTGCCGGTGAAAGATTTCTTCTGTGCGTTGTTTAACAATAAAAAATAGTGCTCAATGTACATGCCAATGGCTGCTAATGGGGAATGAGAGACAGGAGCATTCGGCTTTTAGTCAACGCGCACGCTGCGATCCCCATTAGCAGCCATTGGCATGTTCATTGAGCACTATCGCACAAGAAAGGGTTGCTACATTATACTCGCTGGGCGTAACCTCCTTGGTTTTAGAAAGGTTTAGCGAGCATTGGGCCGCAGTGCCACGAATACAGTGAACTAGTATATACCATGAACTCAAGGTGGTTGAAGGTGGGAAGTAGACCCGAAGCGCAAGCCGTAAGAAAGTGTGCGTGTGCCACCTCTCGTTTAGTCCTTGGGATGTCCACTGAATGGCGGAGCTTCTATATGGGGAATATATGATAAAAAGATGCGAGATGGTGGGACTTGGAGTGTTGAGTAGATGGATGAACGGACACACAGACAGATGCATGGATGGACGCATGAACGGACGCAGGGGCGGATGCATGAACGAACGCAGGGAAGGGCGCACGAACAGACGCATGGACGGTCACACAGACGGACGCATGGACGGACGAATGCTTCGCCCCACTCTCCATCATTCACTCCATGGTTGTGCTGCCATTTTTTTCAAGTCGTCGAAACTTTGACATAAAGTGACAAGTTTCGTGACGGTAGCAGGATTACGGGCCTGGAGCATCTGAAATGCGCCGTCATTTATCCCTTTGAGGATGTGCTGAATCTTCTCCGACTCGGGCACGGCGGTGTTCACACGGTTGCAAAGACCAATAATGTCTTCGATGTAACTGGTGAACGATTCCGATGGCTTCAGTGCGCGTGTCCGCAAGCATTGTGCGGCTCAGGACTTGCGGACAGCGGCTCGGCCAAAAACGTCAGCAAACGACGTTTTAAGATGGACCACCTCGTAATGTCGTTTTTGTGGTTGTTATACCACATTTCGGCCACGTCAGCAAGGTGAAAGATGACGTTAGCCAACTTGTCCGCGCCATCCCACTTGTTGTTTGCGCTCACCAGTTAGTAGTTGGTGAACCAGTCTTCCACGTCAGTCTCATCAGCTCCGCCAAAGACCTTGGGCTCTCGCAAGCGGAGAACGCCGGGATTGCTGGAGGATGGAGTGGAAGAGCCAGGTTGAACGCTGTTGGTGGCGATGATCGGAGGTAGCGTTCGGTTGCGCAGCTCCAGTCGAATGGCAGCACCAAGGTTCAGGCGACAGGGAAGGTCAGCACCCTCCACCAATTGAAAAGGGGTTTATTGGTGTGTGTTGCAACGGTGACTCCACGATGAAAATACGATCGGGAGAGAGCAATGGTCAAGCAGATGGCGGCGACGATCAGCACGAGGCGAGCGAGAGAAGCCGAGAACCCAGTACCCAAGCGGTGGCGATGTTGCTTGCCAACGATGCGTTTTCTTCTTTATACAGGCAATCAATTGCACATTTAACATCATCAAAACCAAAAAATGACATTGAGAAAAAAGTTTGCCTCTTTCACTTGGCCTCATACCTTAAAACAAAAACACACAACTTTTCGTCATGCCAGCAATGATATTCGTCCCTTAATTGTTTTCTTCCACGACTTAGCATCCAAGCCCAAGCAATATTCTGTGTTCCTTGTTTCTAAGTATTGTTACGCTACTCTGTGTTAATTATAGGTGTGTTTTGTGCAAAGACATGCCATGAGCAAGACTTTTCCCCGAGATGCCAAAATTGAGGATGGGAAACCAAGTTCGAATGTCTGTAAATGTCCCTACTGTGTTGGAGAACAACGTGCGCATCATAGCGACGTCAGAAATAGGACAGCAATATGACTACCATTAGCTACTGTCGTCAATGGCCAGAGCTGGACTTGAACTGCGGCTTGCAGCGGAAATCGAAGAAACTCGATGGATCACTGACAGCGTGGAATGGAACAAACAGTATCTCAGGACGAAGAGAGTACAGCCAAAGAAGTTAAGCACATCACGGATGATCAGAAAGTTGAGTTCAAGGATGAGGTCATAAGAGTAGTTTTCTAGGGCAATGGTCAAAAATAGTGACTTGCGCCGCGCACATTCTAAGCACAGCAAGAGCAATAGGCCACCGGAATGCTACCTAACACCGACTGAACTAAGTCTATGCTACCATCAATGTTCTGCCCCGCAGTGCAGCTGCCTCAGTTCTGGCCTGAACATCCAGACATTTGGTTTATGCCGGTAGAGGTCCATTTTCAGATATTTATTGTTACCTCAAAACAAGCAAAGTATGACCACTTACTTGGTGGGTTACCCACCAATCCTGTGCTCGAGTTGCGGGACATCCTATCGGTGCCACTAAGCCAGACGTCCTATGACACGTTGAAGAAGGCAATCCTTGTGGGCACGGCAATTTCTGGGCGAAGGCAGTTGCAAATACTCCTGTCACCAACAAAGCTGGGGGATCACCGTCCATGCCGGTTTCTAATAGAGATGCAAGTATTCTCGGTGTTCGAGCCTCATCTTTCGACGACATACTACTAAAGGAACTCATTCAGCGTTTGCCACACGTGGTGCAGATGGTTTTTACAGCAGCGTCAGAGTTGAATCTGTCCTCTTTAGCCGCCCTTGTCGACGAGGTAGTTGAAATAGCACCTTCTTCGCTACCTATATCTGATCCAAGTTCCTCGAGTCGCACAACTACCACGTTTGCAGCAACGGTGCCTGCCTATTGGTCGTCAACTCTGAATACTTCATTTTTAGTGCAAGATGACATCCCTGACCTTCACACTGACACTCAGCCACTCACAGATCTCATAGCTAGCAACCTCGTCACAAAGCTGACGACGCTTCCTTGAGACAGTTTTCCTCAGACACGACAAACCCTTCCGCCTGGTGTGCCCTGTTTCTCGTGTCCCATTCCGTTTTCCAACCAGTCCGGTGGCGGAGGCCATTCTCGGTGAGACCGTTTGGAGTGGCCCGCGTGAGCACGCTGATTGCACGGCATGGTGTTCCAGAAGTGCTTGCTGGAAAATGTTATGCAGAGCCATGGAAGAAGGAAATGCTCTTCTACGGGCTGAGCCATGGCCTAGGCAGAGCTACAGACAATATTCATAATGCAGTCGCGAAGGCAATGTCTCGCGGAAAGCTTTTTTTTTAGCTACAGCTGGAGTTTGTTCTATGCCAGATGCTCTTGTTAGAGGTGGTATTTTAACGACTTGTCTCAAGGAGTGGGCCCCAAGAACAAATGAGAGACTCAACAGAGGAAGCTACATCCGGTCGGTCACTGTGCGCGCTGCGCCCCAAACCAAGCACTGCGCCGTCCTCCCGACCGGGCTGCAGGAGTTAGGTGCCTTTCTCCTCTTCTAACCAATACCAGCACCACCCCAAACGAGCGAGTCACCACTGGCGTCCTCCGGAGCAATGGGGGAGCGACATTTGAGAACTTGTTGCCGCGTCAATGTCGTTTTATAGAATGTGCCCGTTTCAAAAAGCTGCTACAGTTTTGTTGCGAGGGAGGCTTCACGCGACCATGAAAACTCGTGTTGGGATTGGTTATTCTCGGCTTGCCTGATTGGTCCACGCACCCGTGAATGCTGGAAAACCTTATTTAAGCAGCGACTCAGGCCTTTTTTGGGGTGAGCGGACTCGGGGTCAACAGCACATCTCACCACCGGAGACCAGTCATGCAAGCCACACGGAATGTCACGGTTTTCCGTTAATTGTATTTGTGACTCAGTGCATTGTGTAAATTTAAGTTGTATTAGATAAATAAACCCCCCAATGAGTGCTCCCCGAAATCATCGTGTCACTTGTCATCACTTGCCTGTGCGGAATTACCCTCACACTTCTTCGTCTGAATGGTCATCAGATGTGTCTAGTTTAAACAACCCCGAAGTTTTGCTACAATACTTTGCAATCTGCCATATGCTTTGCGTCTGCCATATTCTTCTGGGCATCGTCGCGGAATGGTCTGCTAGCATTATCTAGCATCTACATAAGGAGAGGCCGCAGGAGAGGCTGAGCAGCAGTTGTTGCTGAAGCTTTCGGGGAAAAAATGCAAGTTTCCTTCATCGTCCAGCGGCGAGTGCTCAGTGGACTTTAGCGTGCTACTACAGACCGACGAACAAACAGTAACTCGATTTCGCGTACTTAAGGATCTATCCGGATGGCAGCTTCAAAAAGCGTACGGCTTCGCAACCGAATCTTATGCCGAACCGTCATCTATTACGACCTGCACTTCGGATATGAGGTAAGTGTAGGAGAAAATTGTTCTTTCTCGAACAAGTGGGAACATCAAGCTTGTACTAGAGGCTGTGCAATGGTGAACATTTATTAACGCGCATCAAACGCGGCGCGTGCGCTTTGCGTGGCGCGGATCGCGCGAATTATTCAAATTATTGGTCTGCACGTACATAACGCACGTTCTATTGCACACTCGATATGTCCCGATTAGCAAAAACATTAATACTGTGGCAAGAATTTTGTTTGCAAATCTACATTATTTTGTCTGCTTGGCGACAGGTGCGTCTTGTAAAAGTTTATAGTAATTACAGCTTGCACATACAGCCGCTCTTCGGCGACTGCTCGTACGCGCGTCAAAGGTGTACCGCTGGGCCGGAAACGTTTTTACAGGGGCCGCCCGGGAGATTTATGCTATTGATTGGGCCTCCATATCTCTCTTGGAGCGTGTTCAAAATAATCACGTTACCTCTCTTGGAGGGCGCACGCGCGATGGTAGTTCCACAGTTTGGCGGAGGAACTTCGATTCTCGGGCCACTTTCTAGCTGAATCTCTTTATTTTTTTATATTTTCTTGTTGCCACCAGACAGCTGGTGATCGGAATGGAGGCCAGACGTGACCAGCCGCAGCTGAGCCACAAACGCGCCGAGTAATGGCAGATGATCGTCCGCAATTTTTAGTTCTAACAAGAAGCAGCCGTAAATATGCAGTGACGACAAGCTAACGAGACGCAAGATTGTTAAGTATCATGGAAGCGCCACTATGTACCGTTGTCATATATGATCGCGGTATAATTTGACATTTATATAACCTATAGTTTACTTCTCGTAATCTCGATCGAGAACTCGGTCGCGAAAATATTCAATTAATTCATGCATATGTACTGAAAGCAAACAACTAATCGAAACACTAAGATTACAATCATAAATTTCTGCTTAACAGAATCACAGTTTTAACGCAGAGAAAACATGCTGCACAGCATATAATGTTCAAGACATAAATAATTTTTTCTTCCTTTCAGCTCTTGCGTGGTAAATTGAATCCTGCAGTCTAGAAACTTTATTGTGGGCCATATGTGTGTGCATATTCAGGTGGACTGCGTGTAATATATAAATTACGAGTGAGTGCGCGAAGAGAAGACGTCGCTAGATAGTGCAAAGCTGGCTCCTTGCGCGAGCCTACCGAATCGTATAGCAGACGACACGAGGCCCCACGATCCCGGCGCCGGGAAGTTTAGTATGAACACCGTGCGCCCAGGCACTGTATGAAGAAAGGCTCCTCTCCTACAATCGACCCCGAAGGAATCTCGTGATAATGTTTCGAAGAAACTTGGTGCAGTCGAACCTTGGCCCGGAAAGAAAAATGCAATGTGACTCAGTCTGGGCAGAATCTGCGTCGACTGCGCTCTTCACCCGGACCCGACCTCGCCCTGAGGCCTCCAGCCAGTGTCCAAGTGACCGTGGACTCCTACAGCCTTTCGAATTTCTTGTCAGAGATGTAACATAGACGACAGTGCCCTTTGCGTGTATTCCTGTTTATGTTTTGCTTAAATGTAATTAGTTCAAGCGAAATATTGCACATGTGTGCATACCTCTGGTTTCTTTCACTTTACTAATGGTGACAATGTGACATATTACAGTTGCCATTCTTGAAGTGCAGGTTTTTTGTGTGCATAGAAGAGTTCTTGTTGAACCTTTGCTGTATGTATGCACAATGAGAAAACACAAATTTGTCGAATGCGTTTCTTGCAGTCACACCAATAAATTACCTGTAGCGTATAATAACCTGCTGAACATATTTTATTGTTGGTCTATTCAGAGCTTAACTGCTTTATAATAAATATGCATCTTTATCCCCTCTCTCCTTTTCAGTACACGCCTCTGTTGACACTGCTACAAGAGTGGGAAGAAATGCAGCTAGCCGTATTCAGTGAAAATTAGCTCCAGTACCGACAGTATTGCAGCCAGCAGTTGTGCCTGTCCAGCTGGTAGCAGTGGTGCAATGCAAAAAATGTGCTTGCATTACTACATCTTCTTGTAATCCTCCAGAAGGGAGAAGCCGCCTCCTGCAATGTTTGTACAGAGCTCCCTTAGCAGTGGAGGCGTCATTGTCAACATGGTATTGCACCAGCAAGTGTGCAGCATGTTGACTGGCGGCATGTGTGTATAGGAGGTCATTAAATTACAAGGTGTGCGAAAACCGCCACTGTAAATCCACATGATGATGAGGAGAACCTAGTAAGTGCCTCCATCGGAAAACTTGTTCAAAAGCAAGGGGGGTCGGGGGGGGGCAAGTCACTTTTTTTCTCTGTTTTGCTCAACACCAACGAGCAACTAGTGACGACAACAAAGCTTGGACTTTTACCACGAGACTTGATCCCCAGCATCGTACCATCAAGCACAGCAGTCTTCTCGTTTAATTACTTGGCTTGGAAATCTGTACCCTGGGACAGGCACTTTCATCCAATGCCCCAGCTAGAGCTATTCATGACAAACACATAATTTGTCATTGAAGGGTCATATACAAGGAGTGTGAGGACACCATCCCTAATGTTAGTATGAGAGAAGCCTAAAATAGATTAAACAATCTGCATGCACATAAATTTTCATTCGGCCTCTTATGCAGGCTATCAGTGAGGCTGCCATCGAGCACATACAGACTGCACCACGAATATGCATACTAAGAAGTGAATGCGAAAAACATTGTGTGTGTATTTATACTGCTAGTTTAGGGTGCCTTTTTATTTGTTTATTTATTTTATTTGAAAGTACTGCCAATTTCAGAGGAAATATAGAAGGAGGGCATATACAGAGATTCAATACAAGTTTGAGAAATTGTGATAGAATTGCAACAATAAATACGAAACGCGCAAAAAGGTGGGCAGCTCATGAATAAAACAAAAAAAGCATTCGATAAGTCACATGTCAACAAAAGGCAAACAGCAAAAAAAGAATGAGAAAACAATTATCTAGCAGAATTCGTATTGCGTTTTTAGTGCATTTAAAAACTGTCTTAGTGATGTGCTTTTTATGACGCGTGAGGGTAGGTCATTTCATTCTCTTATGGTCAATGAGAAAAAAAAAAGAATATTTAAAACAGTCCGTATGAAAGGTGTATTCCGTGAGCATCAGAGTGTGGTCATGTCTTATAGGTCATGTTTGTAAACTTGTAATAAGGTGAGTGACATCAATATTCGCTTTATTGTAAATAAGTAAGTACAAGAATTGAAGTCTAGCTATTTTGGCTCGGCACTGGAGGGAATCTATACTATCACTTTCCATCAACAGAGTAGGTTGAACATGGAACCCGTATTTGTTAAAAATGAACCTTATATTGCCTTTCTTTGTGCACCTTCAAGTTGAGAGATGTCTTGTTTAGAAAAAGGAAGCCATACGATGTTTCGTCTGATGAATGCATTATAAGCCAGGAGTTTGGTATTTCTGGGAGCTAATCGAAGGTGCCGTAGGATGAAAAAGAGCCATTTGAGTGCGTTTACTGTAATCTTGCTTATGTATTCAGTCCATCTAAGGTCCTCAGATGTAGTTAACTCCAGGTATTTATGTTCATTGATGCTGCTTATTATGTATCATAATTTTCAGTTTCAGTTTCAGTTTCAGTTTATTATTATTCATTTCAAAAAAGTTGTACAGTAATATTAATATACAGACGAGGGTCCCAAAGTTAAAAACTGTAACGGGACCCTCGACGAGGGTCCCACAGTTAAAAACTGTAACGGGACCCTCGATGCATTATAACAATCAATAAATCAGACCAAGTTAACAAGCAACGAGATTTTATACAGATATAGTGATTTTTTTCCTAGAGACAATGAGTAGGGTTGATTTTTTTCGCATTTAATGTCATTTGGCAGTCGGAGCACCATTTAGTTACTGGTTGTAAAGAGTAGTCAAGGTCTAAGTGATCTTCATGCGTGTCTATCACATTATAGATAATGCAGACATCTGCGAATAATATCATGTTGACGTGTATATTAGCAGGTGGGTCGTTGATTAATGATGTCACGACGCAGACACAGCAGAAGTCGGATATAGAAGAGCTCACTTTTATTGAATGCAAGGCGCTCGTAAAGAGGACCGGGCCAGAACGTCATCTTTCTTTCTTGCTGCGCGAGCTCTTCTCTGCAGGTTGAATGCGGCATTTGCCTCCCTCCAGGAAAAGCATCGTCCCGATGCTCTGCTACGAACTACGTGGTGTATGTAGTTGACGTATTATGCAACTGGCTCACTGCAATATGGCTTCATCCACACAACGTCTACGGTTTATGATTTCTGCTGGCGAGTTCGCGAAAAACTGTCACAAACGACCTCATAGTTCACGTCCCTTATGCGCCGTACAACATTGTAAAGACCAAAATACTTCTTCAGTAACTTTTCAGAAAAGCCGCGTCGGCGAATAGGGCTCCAGACCCACACTTTCTATCCTGGTTGATAAGCGACGTATCGGTGTCGCAGGTTATAACGTTGTGTGTCGTAGCTCTGCTGCCGGGCGATGCCGCACCTCTTCAGCACTATTAAAAAAGAACCGGGGCTAGGACACAACCTTGCGGAACACCAGATATCACTTCGGCAGTATCCGACGATTGCTCATAATTTTCAACAAACGGTAAACGACCACTTAAGTAATCTGATATCCAATCAATTATGGGGCAGTCACTTAGTAATAACTTAAGTTTATTATTTAGTTTCTGTTGTGTCACTCGGCCGAAGGCTTTGGAGAAGTCTAACAGTATAAGGGCCATTTGCTTTCTAGAATCAATGCCCATGGACAGATCGTGAACAAGTTTCAATGGTTGAGTAAGTGTCAATAATTCACGGCGAAAGCCATTTTAGAAGGGTGTCAGGATATATTCGGCGTCTAGAAAGGATAATATGCGTTTGAGAATAATGTGTTCCATTATTTCAGAAGCTGCGCATGTGAAAGAGATCAGCCTTATTTTAGCTGCATCATACTTATTTCCCGATTTGTGTACTGGTGTGATTCTTGCTGTCTTCAATTCTTTTGGGAGCTTATTTACCAGCGATTTCTCAAAGATTAAGCACAGATACTTCGCAACCTATTCAACATATATCCTCAGCAAGGCGTTGGGAATATTATCAGACAGAGATCCTTTCTTTTCATCTAAATTAATTAGAAGATTAAGGACTCTGACACCGTAATTGTAATAGGTTCAATGTGTCTGTTATCAGATGAAATCAAAAGAGGAATACGGCCATTGTCCCTTGTGAATACTTATTTAAAATAATTATTAAGTCCAGTCGCCTTAGCCAGGATTTCACGCAGAGAAACCGTTTTTGCATTCGATGACTCAGGATTGAGGTAGTTCCAGAGTTTGGTAGGTGAAGTTTTTATAAAGTTATTCAGTTTGTGAGAAAAGAAATCATTTCTTGCAGATTTTAAAGTCACTTTCAGACTAACCATGGCGTCATCAAGGTGTTTTTTTGTTGATGTAGTAAATTTTTCTTCAGAGATTTTTGTAGCCGCATCACTTTTCGTTTTGCTTGAATGGCGTCGCGTGTTATCCAAAGGTTGTTTTTCTTTATCTTATTTGTTTTACTGAGTATGAACTTGTGAATGCACTGCAAGACGATATCTTTGAACGCATGCCATGATGTTTCAACATCAGTGGAGACGTGGCAAGAATTTTCGCTGAAGGAGGGTAGTTCGTGTGAAAGAAGGTCGATAAGCCTAGTATCGTCAAAATTGAAAAAAAATGGGAGACGATTTCAGCACTGAACCTTTCCAACTTTTGTTATTGACTAGTATACTACAGGTCCCCATCTTGTGGTCGGATATTCCGTGGATTACCTTTATGTTTACCAATGCACTACCATATAATGTGTGATATCACGTCTAAATTGAAGCCACTGTATTATAAAGCTCGCAAATCCAGTTGTTGAAAAACGGCACAATTATTTTGCTATGCTTCATACAAATATATCTCACTGAAATGGCCAAGTGGATGAACTGCCCAGGGATACCCTAAAATATTCTCCTTAAAAAGAGAAAATGAGTTCATCAGCTCAAATATAACAATATTTCAAGTCATATAGGGAAACTTACTCAGGAAAGCATACGATAAAGTGTTAAGAAGTTGAGACTCTAGAGCAGTATGTGGGCTTGCATAGCTTGAAAAATACATTCACACAACATGGGAAGGTGAGGCCTTTAGTAATCGTTACAACTGCTTATTACCACGAAGATCTTTACACATAAATATCCATCTCTTCGTGCATCAGCACAACCTTTATACAAGAATATCACTGTATGATCCTCGCGCAATCATTTGAACCTTATTGTGCTCGAAGTGCATGAATATCCATCTCTTCATGCATCAGCACAACCTTTATACAAGAATATCACTGTATGATCCTCGCGCAATAATTTGAACCTTATTCTTGTGCTCCAAGTGCATGAGCGAAGTTTTCAGTTGTGCTAATTGCCTTGTCTCCCCATCTTTGTATGCATTAGGTTGTGCTGGTATGTGTCGTCAATTGTGAGAAAAGAAAGCACTCAGTTTCATTAAACTGTTTGAGCTTTAAAAATGTGTGTTCGCTAACTTTGGTAAGTACAGTTGAAGTTTCAAACAGATGTTAATTTAGTCGCTGCAGAAACATACGCACTGAAACAGATGGAGCCAGTAAATATTATTGATATGTAAGGTTTAATTTCCCACGACCAGCAAATATTTTGTATACATACTTCATTTGGGTCGCATTTACAGGCACCCTGCACATATTTCAAGAAACAGCTAACAGATTTAACAACTGTTTTCGCAATGTGTGCATTATTGCAGGAACTCTCCGTATCTCCCTCCCAATGCCGTGAGCTAAAAAAAGAGAGGGAGAGAGACAGATAAATAGGGAGGAAAGGCAGGGAGGTTAACCAAGCTTTGCTCGGTTGGCTACTCTACACTTGGGGTGGGGGAAAAGGAGAAGGATAGAACGGAAAGACATAGAAAAGAAGAGGAGTATGAAAGAGAAGCATGAATAGTCAGCTCGAGACTACACAGCACGGTCTCGCAGAGTTCTTTCACAAGCGGTCGTGAAGTCTGGCGGTCCTTAAAAAGTACAAGAGGGCTTTCGTGGCTTTGCGCGTATGGGAAGCCGTCGGCCAAGGTCCCAGGATCTTCTCTTCTGTAAGCGGCCGTGAATCCAGCTGACAGAGCTTGTCTTCCATAATACGTCGTTCGGTCTGGTATGCTGGGCAATGACATAGAATGTGCTCAAGCGTTTTCTCGCAGGCGCAGATGTTGCATGCCGAAGTGCTCGCCATTCCAAGGAGACGAGAGTACGAGTTCGTAAATGCCACGCCCAACCTCACGCGACACAGTAAAGTTTCAGCGCGTCGTGAGAACCCGGATGGCTAAAAAAGAACACACGCCAGGAGGGGGCTAGTAGGGCATGGACGGAAGCACGGCAGCACAGGCTGACTGCCTCAGCATTTGGAAAGATTATGCACCGTAATGGCTGACAAAGACTACAAAACCTACTTGAACATAAAAAATTTTGAAGCGTGCGTGCCATGCAGTACGGAAGGCGAAACGAGAGAGTGGCTGTGGGAAGATAGGTAAGTGTTCTACAGAAACTCGTGCATGACATCTCTGTGTGACACTGCGGAATTTTCGTTGAACCCTCTGGTCCGCGGTAGAGTGCGACACAGGACAGGCTTGTATTTGACGCAGAGGAGGGCACGTACGATTTCTTTGAGGTGAATTGCCCGTACTCACTAAAGAACACCGAGGGCATTGATGTGCCATTTCTTGACTTTTATGTCAACTTTCCTGATGTTTTCAGCCCAGAACTGCCTCGCAATCACGAATACTACTTCTGCACAGTTGGATAGATGGCCCACACGTCGTGCCAGTGGGCAAATTTTGTTGTTGTTTTTTTCACAAAAGTGGATAATTATTGAAAGAGTGCACTTTCAGCCAACAGAGTAGGAAGGAATGAAGGCTCATCTAAATCACATTTTTTGAATGAGGCACTAAAGTGTTTGGTGTTGTACGCTATTAATATAGCGTACAACGCCAAACATAATTTTTAACATCCCTAAAGCAGTTCGTAAGAGAGCACACACAGTAAGGAATGTATTACTCTCATGAATAGTTCATTTATACACTTAAGGATTAAGGTACCATCAAATTAGCACAATAAGCAGCAGAAATCGTTTTTTGCCTCAGGTAGAAAAATTCGGCTTTAAAAAATTAAGGCAGACACAGGGGGTGCAGCTGCAGGATTTGAGGAGGTCCAACCCCCCCCCCCCCCTCCCGTTTTTCAGTTTTGCATGTGTATATACACACCCACAGATACAAAGGCACGCACGAACATGCAAAAAATATAACTGAACCCCCACCCCTCGAAAAACGTCTTACTGCGCTTCTGGCAGACACCCATTAGTAGTGCCAAGCCTGAAGGAATTGTGCAGCCGTCTGTGTTTAGTTTTCTTTCTTTTTACTCTTTTTTTCCGTTTTATGCCTCTCAGTTTATTCTTATTCCTAGCTTTTTCTGTTTCTTGCCTTCTTTTTCACCCATGCTTTCTTTTTCTTTTATCTTATTTTTCTTTCTTTCAATATTTCTTTTTGTCTTCTTTTTTTCTGTCATGTTGCCTTTCTTCCCCCTTTCTGATTCGTTTCAAAACTACACGCTTTACTCTCATCCCCTCCTTTTTCTGCTCTTCACCGTCACTTCGCACCCTTTGCCACACTATGCTGTACAAGGCTATGCTATGCTCTAAGAGCGTGCCTTGATAGTAGTGTCACTCCTACGCTCGCCTTCGGATTGCCAATACGCACGTTCGAATATCATCTTACCAAGAAAATGTTTCTGTTTTCCTCATCTCTTTCTCTCACCCATATCAGTGGTGTTGCACCCTACCACGTAGAAATCGGCGCGCGAGTTCTGGGAGAAGAAATCAGATGATGAAGATGAACAAGAATATAAGGAGAGTACTCTTGTTAACGTTGAAAACGGCTTGATAGCTGAGTGTCAGATACTGTCCTGGCCGGTTGCGTCAGACCGTTCCTGCAGTCGCTGGTCCCTTCGGACTCTTTCGGGTGGTGGTTTGGCTGAGCCTTGGGTGAATTTGCCCTGTTGAAACTGGCTGACGTTGAATATTACCTGTTTAAGCAACCGAATTAGTGCTAATGTCTAATTTGTCTCCTGGTCAAGCGCACAGCCCTTGATCAACCTCCTTGCCTAATGATGACTTGCCATTGGAATATTCTTTCCGCCGTGGCGTTAACAGCATCCCTGTTGCGCTGGTGCCCTCGAGTGGTGGATTTATTAGGCTCAACAACCCAAAGGCGATCTAGGTGGAGTTGCAGGCCATGACGCCGCACTTCCAGCTGATAAGTGATGTTCGTCAGTTCGGAAGAGGTGGTTTGGTATGCAGATCGTGAGATCCTTCATGCGTTTCAGACATCTTAAAGTGCAAGACATTTGCTTCGGTCCCAGTGAGTGCGTTTATCCCGCCTTATTTAGCGTGGACTAAGGGAATTGTACGAGGAGTCGACGCTATAATAACGCCCACTGAGACTCTGGAAAAACTGTCTGATGCTGGGGTCATAGCTGCAGTGTGTACCGGTGCAACCAATTAGTTAATGGTGAGAAAGTCCTCACTGAGTCGGTTATTGCTACCTTGGCCGGCACTTTCTGTCCACCCGAGTTGAAAATATGGCCACTCATTTTCAGAGTCGAACGTTTCGCTTCTTGTCCTCTCCCATGTCAAAACTGTTGGCGTTTTGGTCTCAGCGCAGGGGGCTGTAAATCAAATTCACGTTGCCGCATCTGTGGCGATGCCCATCAATCGAAGGAGTGCAAAGCCGAAACCGAAAAGTGCTGCCTCTGTGCAGGAAAACATGCGGCCGATTACCTGAACTGCACCACAAGGTCCAATGAAACGCCACTGCTAGAAATCATGGACAGACGTCGTTGCTCGCGGCGAGAAACAATAACGGTTGTGAAGGATAGGGCCTTTGGATATACCGAAGTCACGTCGAGGCACGAACAACTGAGTGAGACGAAAATATTGAGGCTACAGTAGAAAAGGCGATTTCGAACGCGCTGGAATACATAGTTACGAGCGTAAGTGAGTGCATCTCTCAAGTGTTTTGCTCATAGATGACACAGCTCGTTTCTGCAGTAGCAGCGCCGATAGCCAAGTCAACACCTTGTGCAGTGGAAGAGATGCTGAATTTAGCCCAACAGCGGCAATCCCGAGAGGAGAAAACACCAATTTTGTCTGTACCTTCTATGTCGACCCACGCGGAGGATCAGAATGAAATGGACGTATGCCAAGATTTCAGGCATCAGAAGTGCACTGGATCTCCTGTAAAATCTCCTTGCCCCAGCACAAAACCTAAAAATGGCAACGAAAATGCCAGTGCATTTATTGAGAGTATTTTAGAAGCTGCCATTGCTGAAGTGTTTCGCTCGTCAACATAGATACCTTGAAAGTAGTACAGTGGAATTGTGGGTCTTTGAGTTCTGCTTCTACTGACTTACTTTGCTTAATAATGCAATTATATATGGTAATAGTCTTATTACAAGAAACCTGGCTTAAGCCCGCTAAGAATTATCATTTAAACAATTTTAGAGCATTTCGGCTAGACTATCCCTCTCTAGGAGGTGGTCCAATTATAATAGTCTCTAGTAAGTTTTGCCACACAGCGAGCATAGCTTTTCAGCTTATGTCCTCAGAATGTGAAATTTTGGCAATAGACCTCAGTCTCCCAGGGCACCACCCTTTTTCACTTATAAACGCATATTTTCCTACGGGTTTGCATAATAATCAACGATTAGATACTGCCTTAGCTAATTGCAAGAATGATTTCCTTCTGACTGGTGATTTCAACTTACATCATGTTTCGTGGAAATTTCGAACAGACCCTCATAGAACTCTTCCGTGGGATTGGATGATTAATAAATACCTTACCTGTCTTAATGAAAGACAGCCTACATTTATTCGTGGACGGACACGATCGGTATTAGATCTTACGTTTTGCAGCTTGAGTGTTTCAATTAAATCTTGGAAAACAATTGATTTCTCTTCAAACAGTGACCATCTTCCTGTATACTTTAAATCTCATGTGCTGTGAAATCTATTGAAAGGACAGTGAAAACATTGACGAATTACAACAAATTTAAACATTGCTTGCGTTCAAACATTAGGGCAGGGTCCGGTGCTCAAAATGAAGATCTTGGCAGAAATGTCTGTTCCGCTTTAAAAATCTCCAAGAACACTTCAGAATTTGTAATTGCTTCGTCGTCAACCAAAAGTGCCCAACCTATTATATGGTGAAATAATGAGTGCACACGAGACTATAGAAGAAGAAAAGCTGCATGTTACAGACTTATATGTAATCAGAGTCTAAAATGTTGGATGGATAATCCGTTTATTGTGGCAACATTTAAACGCACTGTATCGCGAACGAGAGAGCAATATGACCAAGATTATTTCCAGTACCCGTCTAAATCAAATAACAAAGGTGCTTTATTCAATTTCCTTCGTGGTAGGAAGGAGACCCCTATACCAGGAAAGGTTGATTCAGTAGTTCACACCTCACAGGAACTACAGGAATCGTACAATTAAATGGCTCAACGATTTGAAAACAGGTTCTCAACACGTCTTCCTAATTTGGCTTACACAACAGCCATCTTTGACTACAGCAAAATATCGACTTCCAAATTAAATCAGGCTAGGAAAAGATTGTCTAATACAGCACCAGGCCCCGATAAAATAACAAATACAATGCTAAAAATACTACACAGGGAATATCCGAAGGATCTTTTAGGTCTCGTCAATTATTCCCTTAGAAGAGCATGGATCCCTTCTGAATTGAAGATTGCGAATATTATACCATTGCTTAAAAAACAGGGGGCAGACTATAATTTACGCAACACGCGACCAATAGCCTTAACGTCTAATGTAGTAAAATTATTGAAAGGGTACTTCATGGTCGTATAATTGCGTTTATTAACAAGAAACAACTGTTGAGTTTTTCCCAAATCGGCTTTAGATCTGGATATTCCACGTGGCATGTACATGTAGATCTGGAAAGTCGTGTTCATATTGCCCGTCACAAAAAGCAGTTTGCGGCTTTAGTAACGTTAGTCATATGTAAAGCATATGATAGTGTAGAGTATTCGATCTTAATTAATCATTTATGGAGTCATGGACTTCCACCTTATATAGTAGCATGAGGGACGCAAATTTTAGTAGAAGAGAATTTTATTGTTATCAAAGCAGTTTCTCTTCCCGTAAGCACAAGCAAACCCGAGGTGTGCCTCAGGTGTCAGTACTTTCCCCGGTATTATTCAACATATTGCTTAGTACCATCCCCGTTCAGCCAGATGTGAAAACCTATGTTTATGCCGATGGCATTGCTTTTTTTTTATATTGCACATGACTTCCTCTGTCTTTTCACTATCTTGCAAGCATATCCAAATGAAATAGAACATTGGCTGGATGGATTGATGTTGAACCTTAATACCAGTAAATGTGCCATTCTCGTTTTTCCCGTCCAAGATCCCGTGTACGTATCTATTAATTACAAGCTTCAAGATATCCCACAAGTACAATCATTGAAATTATTTGATTGATATCTGGTGTTTAACGTCCCAAAACCACCATATGATTATGAGAGACGCCGTAGTGGAGGGCTCCGGAAATTTCGACCACCTGGGGTTCTTTAGGGTGAACCCAAATCTGAGCACACGGGTCCTACAACATTTCCACCTCCATCGGAAATGCAGCCGCCGCATCTGGGATTCGATCCCGCGACCTGCGGGTCAGCAGCCGAGTACCTTAGCCACTAGACCTACCGCGGCGGGGCAAACACACAATCATTGAAATATCTTGGAGTTATGTATAACTAATATCTAAATTGGCGCTCTCACATTAAATACATCGTGACAAAAGCAGTACGCGCGATGGGCGTATCGCGGAGGTTGACCAATTGTAGATCAGGTATGAGAAGGAAGGCACTTTTGATAATATATAAAATGTTGTCCGACCTGTGTTAGAGTTTGGCTGCGTTCTTTTTCTGGTGCGCCTCCTTACAAACTTCGCCCGCTCGTTCTATTGGAAAGAGATGCTTTAAGGCTCTGCTTAGGTCTTCCAACGTAAACTGCAAATGCAGTGTTATACCTTGAAGCACGAATACCAACCCTATTATGTCGCTTTAGAATTCCTACTGTGCAGATTTTTTTACGACTATATGGATCACCGTTTAACCCTGAACAAATTATTTTTATTCCCAATCCTTACCAATTCTTCTCCGTGCATTGGTCCGGATTTCACAAACCACAAATGGTATTTGTTCAATCGTTACTTGAGCCTCGAATTGTACAAGTTCATGATCTGATTCCTTTAACTGAACAACAAATTTTCCCAGAAATTGTTTACCATAATATCTTCCCAACTCACGTTAAGCTATTACCTACAGGCATTTTAAATGGTTTATTGCAGAACCATTTAAGTACTCTGCCAACAAATGTGATTATTGCAACGGATGCATCGCAATCAGACGAAAAATCAGGCGTTGGAGCGTTTTGCCCTGTACTTGATTGGTCATTTTCACTTCGCTTACCAGATTTTTCTTCCTGTTTTTCTGGCTGAATTCATGGCAAGTATGTTACTTTGCGAAAGGTAAATATTTTCATTCCAGTCGTAGCAGTAGTAACTGATTCCTTATCAGTGTGCTCTTCTCTGTCCGCATCCTGGTCGCTCAACCATACTGAAACTTTTTAAATCATTGGCTCCCTGCCATCTCCGAAGTAATCATTTAGTCTGGGCACCAGGGCACAAAGGTTTGTTGTTAAACGAAGTAGCTTATTTTCTTGCGAAGGCATCGCTTTCGACACCCATCACTCCTATTTTCCCTCATGCAGTACACATTACGGTGGCGCGATTTCGTACACTGAAAATCAGGCAAACTTTATCAGACCCTGCACTGACGGCTCCTCCGGAGTACAACCACTTGTTATTTCCCTGGCGCAGTGCACTGTCTAATTGAAGGATGATGAAAGTTGTCTTCACAAAATTTCGTTGATGCGTTACTTCCCTTCATTTTTACTTGCGTAGATCAGGTATAGTGAATTCCCCTATGCGCATTTGCTGTAATCAAGAGGAAACGATCAGTCATTTCTTATTACATTGTCACCGTTTCAATTTATTCAGGCAAATCACACTAGCACCACCTCTTCAAAGACTGGGTTTGCAATTATCACAACCTGACTTCTTACATTTGGAGCCTCTACACTGGGTTTCAGCCGCAGGGATGTTTTACTCGCTGTTCAGGAATACATCACAACGACGAAACGATTTTCTTGCTAAATTACGGTCTCACTATTTTTCTTTTTTTTCTGCAAATTTGCAATTGGCATTTCAAGTCATAATTTAATTACAAAAGTTGAGTACGAATGACGCAATGCTGAAGTATCGGGCAAATTCACCTTATAATTG
Source organism: Rhipicephalus annulatus (assembly GCA_013436015.1). Lineage (NCBI taxonomy): Eukaryota > Metazoa > Arthropoda > Arachnida > Ixodida > Ixodidae > Rhipicephalus > Rhipicephalus annulatus. The sequence continues at coordinate 367,580 of WOVY01003909.1, read as the reverse complement.
GCCAATCCCCTCCTTTGGGTACGAACCATTTGCACAGGAAACAACAGCAACAACAACAACAAGGAGAGTGCGTGGCACTTCATAGGGATATAGTCATTAAATTTGTGCTCACCCGTCACACACCAACACAACAACTTCACTGTTGAAAGAACTAAATGGAAAATTTTGAAGCAAGGTGCTCAGAATTGAACTACAGTGAACTTTTTTAATTGACTTTGTTAATACGAATTATGCCTTAAGACGAACAACTCGGAATTGTTTGTTTGGTTTCTCTAGACTCAATGCAGAAAAACTCTCCTTAAGCCGAACCACGGAACAGGCCTCTTCCGTTAAAACGAACTCTCACAGCGACCGACAACGACAGGAACTCTGCGCAACGAACATTGATGGGGGAATTCAGGCGAAAAGAGAAAGCAAATTGAAAAGAAAAAAATTCACAGCATATTTACGGGGTGAATGATGATGAGAGGGCAAAACTCCTGAGGGGAAATCATCGGTAAAACCGTGACTGTGCAGTGAAAGTTCGCCCACTACATCATGAAGAAAGACGTGAGAAACACTGTCTGTGTATATGTACGGCAGGGTACTCGCGCCGTGTCCGTGACGCTTGGGCCTCTCTTTTTCGAACGCTGGGATCTTGGCAGCGGTGTCGCGCAGCCAGACGACACGCTTCGGCCTCCCGCTCTCCCACGGCAGGATATTGGCGGTGGCGTCGCTCAGCTTAACGGAGCGCTTCTGCCTCGCGGTCTCGCACATCGGGGTTCTGTCTGCGAGCACGCGCTGCTGCCGCTCTGCGGCCTTATCAGGCAACTCCGAGCGCGCGCCAACAGCTAACGGATTTTATTATCGGGAGCCTTCATGTGCGCGCGTCCACGAAGGCACGAGTCCATGAAGGCTCCCTATTTTATTATAGAGTTACTCTATATGCTACCTTTAGGTAGCTGAGTTGCGCCAAGGTACGCCATCTTGGGTTCAAATGTCTTGCGGTAAAGCCACTCACCACCCGCGTAGGAGCAGCGCTCGCGCTTCTGAGTACCGGCATTGTTTTGTTTTTGCCTTTTCATTTTTTAGAAAGGTACGAGCAAAACTCGGTTGCTACATTCACACCAACAAGCCTTGATATTATCCTTACGCTCTTGATGTATAATAATGAGACATAGTGCATCGGCTCGTTGAAACAGCGAGATATATTAGTTGCCCGCACATTCGCTTCGTTTTCTATTCCGCTGTTTTAACCCATTTACAGATATGAGAATATTTTCGCACTCTTGATCGCGATTGAGCCAGTCAGTGATATAATTTTTGTTGCGTTGAGCTCATTCGTAAACTGTGTGAGAAAGTCAGCTGTATTTATTTTTCAACTGAATCGAGCTGGATAGCGATCGAGAGTGGCCGTGCAACGCCCGTATTACCCAGGGCTCTCGTATTGCAATCGCGGCTCAACGACAGCTGATTTGAATCCTTCAACAGCACTGTCGCGTCCAACATTCCTTTCGCTGAAGGTTTAAAAGCTGCATTAATCTAACGCGCTAGCTAAAACACCTTGCCGATTCGAATTTCTTCTTTTTTAGCGTTTCAACAGTCAGACCAATTTGGACGTATGCAGCCGACATACGCTCACCAACTCTGCACGTATAACCTATTCACTGCATCTCTGGGTAATGCAAATAGAGCAAGTTTAGCAGTGCCGTGAATAGATAAAAAGAAGCCAAGCGTTTACTCATTCCTCAGTTAACACTAATCTTTCTACAGCAACACCCACTGCACAACATGAAATTAAAGTAATTATACAAGCACGAAGCATAGCTGGTGCCTTGTACTCAAAATTTTCATGCACATTGACTAGAAAATTGATATCTTAATAGGGCTTTATTGCACTTGTCACATTTTAAATCAGTGGACACAAGCAAACATACAAATATTGTACTCCACCTCTGTAGCACTATATAATCCTATTAGAGATATTGATTACTTTTATCACAACCTGAATGGGTGAACACAAGGAAACATGGAATCATTTATCACACTAGAACCTCTATAACACTGAAGCATAGTCATAGGGATGCTTTTATTGCACTCGTCACATCTTTCTACAACACTACAAAAACATATAGAAGCTTTCAGTGCACTCTTCACATACTCAAGGAATGAACACAAGCAAACATACAAATATTTATTGCACTGCGCTTCTATAGCACCACAAAAACTTATCATGAACGTTTCATTGCACATGTTCCATTTTGTAACAACACAAGCATGTATACAACCATTTTATTTGCACTAGCATCTTTATAACTCAATGAAAACACATCATGAGACTTTTATTGCACTTGCCACAGCCTAGAAAAAGAACACAAGCAAACATAGAAACATTAATAACACTACCACCTCTGTAACACTACAAAAACTAGCGAGGCATCAATTGCACTCGTGAAAACTTTCTATAACACCAAAAAAACATATCGAGGCTTTTAATGCACTTTTCTCATCCTAATACAGTGAACACAAGCAAATACATATTGCACTGCACTTCCATAACATTACAAAAATATATGCCAAGTGCTAGCTCATTTTACTGAACAAACTTTAGCATTTGACACGCTATGCAAAAACTTCCGTACACCACTTGTATTTGCTATTCGAATTGACTAGGAGCAAGGAAATAATAATATCTGGGGTTGTACGTCCCAAAACCACGATATCATTATGAGAGATGTTGTAGTATTGGACTCGAAAATTTTGACCATCTGGTGTCTGACGTGCACTGACATCACAAAGTACACCGGCATCTACAATAGGACAACAGAGCAAAATACAATGAGGTTTGGGCCTATGTAACCTCCTGCACAATAAGTTTGTTTTCATTCAATTTCAATTTGCAGCTTACGATTGCATATGAAGACAGTACCATATTCGACCAGTCGTATTTCTGACAAATTTCTAGTATACTTCTTGCCGAAGATTTCATTTGACTGATACATTAACAAAGAATGAATGGCTTCAGAATGAAAAAGTTGAATTAAAAATATTTTCTATAACACATAAATTACCATATTTCACTAATTTTGTTGCCATACCGAGTGCCTTAAAAAAGAAACACATATTTGCCGCTCTAAGGGAGCTATTCATCATGAGTGGTGCCTGAAATGGTGAAAAAAATGTTCAAAGCATGAACTCTCAAATAGTAATGGCGATCCGTTAGGAAGCATACACACTGTTACGCTTGATGTTGCAGACTAGAGGTACCCCAGGTGGTCGAAACTTTTAGTCTCCCCCCCCCTCACTGCGACATCTCTCGTAATCATAATGTGGTTGTGCGAAGTCAAACCCCAACTATACCTCTAAAATGAGTTGAGTGGTAACGTAAACTCGGTGCCCTAATTGACACTTTGGACCAATATGCGCATTCCAACGCTTTTGGAGCCACACTTGGCAGATTGCTGAAGTTGTCACACAGAACTGTCAGACGGATTGCTGAAGCAAGTCGGACGGAACTTTCAGTGGATTTCATCCTTCCTTTATGTAGCATTTCAAGGCCACAAGCTCAGGAATGGCCTTGTTACTGCCAACCATGCTCCCCTTGCATATACAGCAAAGTTTGTACTTGTGAATAACAGCATATGCGATGTATCCAGACATATAAAGAGAGCTAGCTTCTTCCTCCTCACACAGCTCTGAAATGCTCTCAAAGCTAGTATCCACCTGTTCGCCTAATTGCTTCTAGTATCCACCTTTATCTTTCAGAAAAGCTAAAAGATCTTGCACGTCATCGACTGCATAGGAGCCATGGCAGTTTGTTTGCGAGAATTGTGCCAGCACGATTACCCAAAAAGTTGCCTTAAATTCTCTTGCACGTGGAATTGGTGTTTTCAAACGAATTGTACTAAATAAATTCTCTAAGGCATCTTGGCTCAGCCTGCTCCACATCAAAAACCTAAATTGCCTTTCTGCAATATACAGCTGGTGCAGCTCCACAGCACAAAGTGTGTAGAGACACGCACCTGTTTGAAAAGGCTTCCAGGAAATTTTACCTGTTCTGTCGAAAATCACCATGTCTGTCACCATACCAATGAAAGTAATGAGAAAGCACTTCACTTCATCTCCTTTCTGAGGGCAAAGCTCACTCAGAGCAGTCTTCATGATTCGTGACGTCATGATAGCGAACCAAGAGAAAACTTGTTCAAGGAAAAATGCTGTAGTGAGAGCTTCTGCTGGGAGATAATTTTTGTGAACAATGTAGCAAAGGCCAGCAGCTGTAGCATGGTGAAAAAGAGCATGTGCTGTAGCAACGTTCATTCTTTCGAAGTGCGAAGGGTCCAAGTCCCGCAGCTTCAAGTGTGGCAAGAGCTTCAGCTGATGCTTGGCGTCAAGTTCACATGCCTTCTTTATGTGCTCTAGGGAGAGAGAAATATAGGACATAAATATGCACTTTGACTTAAATGGTTATCAAGTTGTCACAGCATAACATGTGCGTTAGTAGTTAAACGACCCCTGACCGCTAAATATTTGTTTTTGCTTGCACGATTAAATTAGTGGCTTTGTGTCTAATAACCACCTAACCGAATCTTAAATGGTCTGTAATATTTAGTGACAAAAAATTCGTAAATGGGGTTTATGCGGGAGCCAGCATTTCGAAAAAAGGACTGGCTGACAACTTGTTTCGACAAGCAGACATGCCCCCTTGTGGAAACATCACCTGCAATACAGCCCCTGCTTACGAATTTTTCCTGAAAATCTTCTGTCCTCCCTTGGATGCAATCCTCATTGGATTTCTAATGTATTGTGTAATTATAGTTGGCGGCGCACAGAAAACCAGTAGTGCCGATTTTCATTATGGTAGATGCTTTTGACATAGCTGTTGGCACTGTTTTGCAACAGCTATTTTATAATGCATAGCAGCCTATATCTTTATTTTCATGAATGCTTTAACTACAAGAAACTCGCACTGAGCACACTCGCAAGCGTAGTTTTCAACAAATGTGAGGCCATTGGTTGGCAATACTTACAAGCCGCGGCAACTTGACTGATGTTTATTGTCAAATGACGACAAAACCGATTATTCCATTGGAATCTAGAACGCGTGATAGTGTTCTTTATTTGTGACTGACCACATGGCTCAGTTTCTGTGTGAACTGCCTTCACGGCTTCCCATTCAACATGCTCATGTCGGCTTCGCAATGGATATGCGCAACGAACGCATGGATATGGTCGCTAGCATGGACACATTCGAGCAGCAGTGCCAGGTGACTCTTGTTAGAATTTGAGCTTAGGTTTCTGATAGGCATACTGAAGAATGTTGCACAGCTTGATTTAACGGTAGTTAGTTCTTTCGTCAAATATTAAGCCAACTTGATTATGGTTGGGAATGGCACAAGAACATGTGACAAAAAAAATTACGAAAGCACAAGGACGGGCCCCGGACTCTCAACTAATTTTTATTAGTCGACTCACACATACATGAAAGCACGCGGTCACAAAAAAAACAGATAAGGCGCTCGTCCTTGTGTTTTCTTTTTTTGTGTCTCGTATTCTTGCGCCGTTCTTAACCATGAACCCATACCAACTGTCAGCGCTACTAAACTACTAAAAAAATGCCGTTCACAGCACAGTGACAATAGCTGTTGCCGCTTGGTCGTAGTGGCTACATTAAGGTATGCGGAGTTACTTGCAAATGAAAAAACCCTTTTCAATGTGGTATCGCCGTTGCCTAACAAATAAAAACTATTGACAGCATCTGTAATCCAGTGAACAGCTTGTGTTCACAAACCAAGCCTATGCAGTGAAACTAGAGGCACTAAGCTTACCTTGTTGCTCGGAAGGTTCTCTTTTTTAACAGTGGTGTCATGTAGAATTATCTCCTGGCCTCAAATAAGGTGAATTCTGAGATTTTTCAAGAGATGAGGGGCATCCGCAAGGAAGTAGAGCTCCCTTCCTTTCCCGCAAGGGTGAGGGTATGAGATATTTGGTTTCCCATACTTTAAAGCTTGTTTACCACACAGTCGCCAGATGGCCATGTTGCCAGCCCAGTCAAAAAAAGTCAATGGGTCCAATTGGTCATACCAGTTTCTAGCAATCGGTCCCGAATGGAGTTAATTGGAAACCAACTGCAATGCCACACTTTAATAGGAAAGACCAATTGGCCTCATAGAGCCAATTGGTCATTCCAATTGGTACGCTTTTTGTCATTTCGTCTCCCAACTGGAATGCTTAGTCCAACTGGTTGCAAACATTCCGATTGGAAAACTATTAGAACAGTGCATTCAAATCGGACAACCAATTGGGCCAATAAGCATTCCAATTGGCGCCCAATTGGAATGCTTGTTTGTCCAATTGGTCGTACAACTCAAATTGGGTAGACGTATTGGATGTATTCTTCCAACTAAAGTTTGTTTATTATATATAAAATTTGATATTTGTTATTAAAATGGCAACTCAAATTGCTATAGGTCAGGACAGAATTCCTGGCTCAAAGAGTCGCCATAATAATTTTTATCTATTCCATTTAATTGAGCCATGTATGCACATTCTGAATTAAAACCTTCATCAGGGTGTGCCCCAAGTTGCAGTCCCAGTTATTTGTGTTCCTTATAAGCTACTTTTTCTAGATTTGTGGTAATTATTATAAGATACACCATAACTGTAGGACAGTGGGATAGTAAAAGCATTAACAGTTAACACGCGTTTTGAAGATGGTACAATTAAATATGCGCTAGCTCTGCTGGTTTGCATGACCTTCAGCTGTGCTCGTAGAAGCTGTACCTTAAGTCTCCTGCAGAGCCTGGACGAAAATAGGCCCATTGCTACAAGCAAGCCTCATCACTTGTTTTCATCATTTTTTCTTGGATATTTTGTGTAGACGTAGCAATGCTGACTCGCATGAATATGAGATTAACGACTAAAGTTAGTGCACGAAAGGTGTAGTGCAAATCGAGTGTAAAAATCCGGCAGAACCCACATGGGGGAATCAGTCTTACGAAGCAGTAAGCATGCGTCAGCCAATGTCGGATTCTTTGCTTTGAGCCTTAAGCGTTATGAGGTGGATTGACGTCTCTATGTGAATTAGTAGCTCTGCGCATATCATGGACTTACCAGGCATGTTGAGTACACTGGCACGTGAAAGGTAGCTTTAGCCCGACATAACGTCAGTGCTTACATGAAAGCTTACATGTCAGTTTTATCGCCACGAAGTGGACGCTATGGAGCAATGATGTGCATATTACACAAATGTGCAACACTTTAATACAGCTTGCAAAGTCATAAGTGCACATATGTAAGAATTATCACATGGATATAAATAAATAGGATAGGCAACTCTGCAACCACAACTGGCTTTGTTCTGACAGAAGGATTGTACAGGGTATTTTTCCAAAGCAGTTTGATGCAGCGACTCTGTGGAAACTGCCATGCAGAATGCCAGTGTTTGATTCCGGCTAAAGCCATGATTATTGTTGTTTGATGCCATGTGGACAATTCACCTATCAATGACACGGGCTCATTTACGCTGTTGTGTTAAGATTTCCAAAGTCTGGAATGATGTAGTTTACGAACCACTTATAGCACATAGCCGCATACCATAGATATGTGCCACAATACTGGTAGAAAGGACTTCATGATGCATGCGACACAGAAGTCATGTTATGTCATGGCCTGCAGATTGTGTTCGTCGTAATTGAAGTCCTCCTCTGCTGATTTTGGTATATACCAAGAGACAACCACAAGAACACCAAGACGTAAGCGGCTAGATAGATAGAAACAGTCAAAGTGTCTTTGGTTCACTAAATGCTTAGCATTTAAAATATATTACAAAGTTTAGAAGAAATACCATTTCTTAGTGCAAAATGAAGCAGGTTCACTGAAAGTGGACGAAACTCCTGAAAAATGTACGAGAAATGCATGCTGCTAATGGCAGCAGTGCAAGCGTTTAAGACTAGTCTGGACATATTTTAATAGATACACTATACAACCTCTTTCTGCACAGTAGTGTTTTTTAAATTAGTGAAAGCACAGCTGCATAATCTTACTGCTGTTTTGCATAACAGAAGACAACCAAGCATTTCAGAGAAGTTCATGGCGTTCCACAGCAATATGCTTATTAAAATGGGCAAAAGTACAGCAAGTCCAGGCATAAGGACACACAAACAAAACACAAAAATTATATGCATTCAACATATGTAAATATGTAAAAAAACCATACACAAATACGCAAAGTTTATACTTAGCTGCATTTGAAATTAAATAAGAAATTAACAGTGCACATAAAATTTCACAAGGCACACAACTTGAACGACAAATATCACTTTGACAAGACTGAATGATCGATACCCACTGCACAAGTGCACACTGGCCACAGTGCAACTTTGCAATTTTAGGAGGTGAATGGATCCCCACGAAATTTGCTAGTTAGCAATTTCTTTCACATGACCTGAAGTTCCTGCGCATCCGTGGTTGGGGCTACCCTTGATTTTCTTGTTGCAGCGGTATGTGCTGTTTTGGGTTACCAGCATTCCCAAACAACTGTCTCATAAGGTGGTGGGTCGAATGAAAATGGTGATTTGTGGATGTTGAATTCATCAAAATTGCATCTGCTTATCCTGACAGTTACAAAGACATAAGTCCTAAGATATGGACGCACAGACACTGAGTGCCCATAAATCAGCTGCATATGCCAGCTCTTCACCATTTTTGTCCTCCGTGCAGGACTGAGTGCATATTCCACATGCCCTCACACCCAGTGCACACGCAGGAGTGCACTTCCATTCTATCATTCTATCATCATAGGCCATTCTATCATCATACAGATCAGGTGGGTGGCGGTGGTGGTGTTGCAGCAGGCGGGGTCAGCCTGGCCTGCATGGCCGGCAATTGTTCCGCCTGAGCATCTCCTTAATTTGGAAAATGTCACCACGTGTCAGACAGCCCAGTGTCTCGCAGGAAGACTAACAAAGTTCGTTGCACGTTCCTCCTAGTTGCCGCGGGTCCTTCAGGAAAGATGACGTCATCAACTGTCCAGTGCCTATGACAGCCTTTTCGCAAGGTGCGGATCATCGCTGCTCTTTGCACATCAAACTGTGGGCAAAGCCAAATGAAATGTTCAATATCCCCGATGTCACCACAGAAGGCACAGAACGGGGAAGCGTATCTCCCAGTCTTGAATGACCAGGCCCGGGGGTATGCGGAGCCGGTTCTTATGCGGTACAACAGCGTCGCTTCTTCACGAGAAAGTCCATGAATTACACATGCTTGGTGTGGAAACTTGTAGATCGCCTTGAAATGATTGCGTATGACATCTTTGTTGTTCTGGTAAGTCTTGGGAGTTCTTACTTTTGGAAACGATGTACGTGCTTCGCATGCAAGGGCATCAGCCTTCTCATTGCCCTCAATGCCAACGTGGGATGGGATCCACTGGAACTTTATATTAAAACTCTTGCCATTTAGGTGTTTGATTAGTGCCAGAGATTGCCTGGTGAAGTTTTCTTGAGGTAGGCCGCGATGCAGTCTTTGTAGCGCCGATTTGGAGTCTGTCAGCACTACAACATCTCGTGCAGAAAAGGATCGCAATTTTCGCAAAGCCGCCGTGATTGCAGCGCTTTCTACCGTTGTGGACGAAACCACGCGATTCAGGCAGCCCGACCATGACACGCCAAGGCAGGGTATGTAGAAAGACGCTGCGCAGCTATCCGTTTGTGTGAACACTGATCCGTCGGTGTACACTTGTAGGTGGCTGCGGTACATGATGCTCAAGTGGTCCAGCGCAAGAAATTTTGCTTCCGCGGCTGGAATGGTGCGCTTCGCTGGTAGATTGGGTACGCTGAAGTTGCACCTAACACCCACAAAAGATCATGGCGGGTCCATAGGGCGCCGTTTAGGCAGTTTCAAGCCTAAATATCGAAAAGTGTTTACTGCCGAGTTGAAATGTGAGCCAGTTCTTGCTCTTAGCCGCCGGAGAAGCGCCGTGCCTGCGAAGGACTCACCCAGTCTTGACAGCTGCGTCAATAAGGCCTGAGACGCCAAAAGGCGGAGCGGAATAGACTCGGCTTCATTGGTGACCTTCGTGTTTGAAGCCACCTTAGGGACTCCAATCGCCAAGTGAAGACCCTTTCTGTGCACTGCCTCTAGGCGTTCGAACTGGCTTGATGATGGTGATATCAGGGGCAGCTGATAAAGAATGCGGCTTGTTATAAGCGCATCATTCAATTTAAGCATGGACATAGGATTGTTGCCCCAACGGACCGCTGCCATGCGACGAACAGCGTTGATCCTGTGCACTGATGCAGTGACTATACCATCAACTGCACGTCGCCATAATAGCTTGTTGTCGATGGTAATGCCCAGGAAACGGACACTTGTTGCACAACGAATTGAGTGGCCTCGAATATATCAGATGTATTAAGAGCATCTGGGAACATAGAATTGTCGAACAAAAAGACTACAGAGAAAGGGTGCTGGGAGGTGCACATACGTATGAAAAATTTTCCGAATTGATTAATACGCTAACACTTCTTATTTCTAGAGGCTGAATAATTACTGTAGGCGACTCTTTGAATAACACTTTTTGCATATGGTTTACAGTCACCAAGTCATAATTTACTGGTCGGCACCGAAGTTTCGCGACACATATGGACGTGATATCACCACTCAAAATGATCTTTTCAATAATGGCAATTGACTCATCCAGCAGTTGAACAACTGTACTATTAGTCTTTTTTGATGCGTATGAGGAGTCTGCCAGGATTGAACCATTTATCATCATTCTTCTGTATTGTACAGAACGTTGAGGGATTTCTTGCTCACGCGATGTACGGGCTTGTGGCATAGGAGTACCACTTCCAAAGAAACGGGTGCCATCACTACTGCTTTTGCTTTTATGTGCGACTTTGGCATGAAAAGACTTGCGTCACTCCCTGTGCCTCGCTCTCTCCTTCCCCTCTCTCTCTCTACCTTTTAATCCTATCCTTTTATTCTCTTCTCTCCCCCATCCCTCGTGAGCTACTGTTGAGGTGTCCTCACACTGAAGGACAGCTATGGGGGTCACTTTTTCTCTTCTTTTCATTTATAATCACTTATCCCCCCCCGTTGTTATCAATATAGAGTACCTGGTACTCAACTATGGGAGAGCAAAAAGCCGCCCCTTCGGCCCCTCCCACAACATGGGTCTGCAGGGCATTCTTACTGCACCAAAATGGTCCCGACCTAGTGTTTGACCTTCGCCATTGCAGGCTGAAAAAAGATGCCAGGCAATGGTCACTCGATGCAGGCCCATCCCGGTCGACCACATAAAAGTCACTGGGAAGGAACAACTTTAGAAACAAAAAAATGTGTCATCATTCCGTAAAAACAAGCAGGATTGCTATAGGAAATTTTCAAAGTGTATGAGAAAGGCAACCTTTATGCGAGATTTTCTACAGTTACGCGTAGTAACGCTTCAAAACGAACTATATCTGCTGGCCGTTGTCGGTAAACGTGGTTCGAACGAGGTGAATGCGGCGGCGCTGCTTTCAGGTGCGAGGTCATCGGCGCGTGGCATACGTGCCAGCTCAACGTTTTATAAACGTTGTTCCAGCCGCCATGGCTACAGTGTACTATCGTAGCGTCGAATACGAAGGCTTCTGTGATTGTTTGGCGCGGCCGAAACGATTGTTAGATCTGAAGTGGCATCGGAGCATGAATTCCTCCGTGTACTCATTTGCAAAACATTTTCAATCGGTTCGTGGTAGGCAGCCCGAATTATTCCGTTCATACCTCATCAGTCGCCAACAGAAGTTACTGTATGTGTATCGCAATTTGGGAATAATCGTTTATCCTCTCTTTTTATGAAACGTGGCATGACCCTAGGTATAATTTGGCTCGTCATTTTTTAACATATAATAACAATATAGTCAGTATTGATGCAAGCTCAAAATTTATTGTCTGTGCACGGGCCCTTGCGTCAAATTGTGATCACGTATTTTGAAAACTTTTATTCTGGTCACATTCTAACTGCCTTAAAATGAATACTGCTAAAACCATCGCGCTTTTTTTTCATGCCAAAAATATGTCGGTTGACTTATACCGGAGGCAAGTTGTTGACATTCTTGGCATTACAGGTAAGTCGAATCTCTCGTGGGACACGCACATCGACCATTCATGAAAAAAATATAAAGTTTTCAATGCGCGCAGGAGCTATGTCATAGTGTCGCACTATCCTTTCATTTCGTGTGAAAATGCAAATTGTTTATGCACTCTTCGCGTCACATATTATTTGTATTTTAGTATGGTTGACCCCTATGTAACGTAATGTTACAAGACTATACTTATTGCAGCAGAAAGCCGTTCGCAAGGTCCCCACTCTTGATTACGTAATTTTGCACAGAATATTACCTCGAGCCGTACAGCATTACGAAAGTACATCACGTATGCGCACCTATGCGTTTTAATTCGCCCGCTATAAAACACATGCGTCACACATGCCAAATGTTGAATTACAATACGTGAATAGGTTGCGAAGGTATGTGACTGGTGAAAACATCATAATCATGAGATGCGTGTCATTTAACAACATGACTACATGCCACTCCCATGATACGCTCCCAGCCGTTTCGCTAGCTTCACTTATACAATATTTTGTATTACGGGACGGGAATGGATGACGAAGTTATGATACTGGTGCAAATATGATAAACATGAGATGTGTGTCAAGTGAAAACATGGCTACATGCTACGCTCATGATGCGCTCGCTGTCGTTTCGATAGCTTCACATGTACCAAACTCGGTATTACGCGAAGCGAACGGACGACATAGGTAAATGACACATACAAACATGATAATCGCGACATGCATTCCATGTAACAACATGACTACATGCCACACTCATCATGCACTCGTGGCCGTTTCGCTAGGTTTGTATATGTCAAATTTGGTATTACGGGACCTCAATGCATGACTAAGGTATGTGACTAGTGCAAACATGATAATCATGAGATGCGTGTCATGTGAGAACATGACTGCATACCACAGTCAGAGCGCCAATACATTTCGACATTACGCGGTGCACGTGCTCAACGGCGTTCATTTCGACGGGTCACGCCGGCGTTGCTAAGCCAGGCTACAGAGTACTAGAACGGGGCAGTGGGATGACCCAGGAGGCCGCGCCGCATCTCGGTTGATTCTCCGGTGGGCACAGTATAGGCGGTGCTGTAGTCGCATGGTACTGAAAATCTCAGGAGCGTCTACGTTGCGAGCGCGCGCGCCATAGCCTGCAAAAGTATGAATTTGCTACTTTTAGCTCGTTTATTGCGTTTCTGAGCCGTTATCAGTGGACGCGCCTGCTACGCTCCATGTTGCATGAGTGAATATGCAGGCAAGCGGAAATCGCGTCCATACATTCACTGTTTTACGAACCTGCCAGCCCACCCACCCACACACACTCACGCACACACACACCTACACACACGCACAATGACAATCGGAATTTGCATGGATTCGTCTAGTTTCTCACTTAACCAGCGATTTGAGCTGCGTTACATCATAAGTGGCTACTGGTGACCTCAAAAAGAGGAGAAGTATCAAAAGCACAATTAAATCATACGCTCGCTTTATCGGCTGTCTCTGCGAAATCCAGAGCACACTGTTCCTCATATGAGCCTACATGCGCTCGATTGTTTCACGAGAAACTCGAGTATAAGTAACGTTGTCGCAACATTTATATCGCTGACGACTCAGTTTTATCATGCCTGTTTTGAGGAAGATAACATTTATTGCTTTCTGAAAGGCCTAATTATTACTTATTATACAACACAATTATTATTGTGTGGGATCTGCCAGTTTTTTACAACCTAATCGCTAAAAACTCTGCATCCACACACCGTTTAGTAGACCTCACATTTGAGACGATGCCAAGCGCACTTCACGATGTGGTTGAAGCAGAAAGCGGCACCCACTTTAGAATTATTCTGGTGAATGGAGGGTATGACGACAATAAACAGCACTCTGGAAAGTTGCATTCGCCGAACTTATTGCAATGCATCAGCAGCCGAGCAAGACCAAATGCTTTCGTGCGTCGTTTTAGGCATACGAAAAAGACAGTTACACTCGCGCTGACAAGAGCGGATAAACCACACTTTGTGAACGTGCATGACCTACGCGCACATCAAAACACGATGTGGCTAGTAGACGACGCACGGAGCAATCCACACTTCGCCGCTTCGACCAGATGCCGCCAGGTGGCAAATTCGCTGCATCTCGCGGTCAATAGTCTTCATTTTATTTATCTTACACATTTCTTTATTCGATTTCGTAATAACTATAAAGGCCTCCTCAGCAAAGCCTATAAGCCCCAAAACGAATGTTTCGCCATCGCTTGTCCTTATAAGAGATAAAGATGCGAATTACCGGTACCTGTAAGGGTCACCTTTTTTCTTCATAGAAAGATTGTGGTACTATGAGTGAACGCTTAATCATACGCAGTACAAAGCGGAAGGTGCGTTAACAATCACTCAGAGAAGCGCTATACGTCGCGAGTTTCACGATCACGCATAACGACAAGCGACCCCACGGAGGAAGGAAATGTAAGGAGAGGCCCTGACGTCACTCGTTGTGGAGCCGCGATGAAGCCGGAAGTCGGCCATATTGACTGGGAAAATTCTCCTCTCTTGTTTACATATGAATGCGAAGCAGAAGGCGCGACTCCTTCTCTGTCTCAAAAAGCACGTGGCCTGCGCGCAACATGCGCCGGTGCTATTCGAAACCAATGGGACGGATTTCAACACGCTGTCTTGCCGCGATACGGTTGACGGAATCTGTGCGTATGACTGTTGTACTCTTGCACTGCCGGCCTTTACGATAAACACGGCAAGTTGCACGTTAACCTTTTCTTTTAACTTATGTGTTCTTTGTTAAAATAAAGATGATTCGGACGTTGCCGCGCGACGAACCAGGCACTGAAATTTGTAAAGCTTCTTTCAGACCACTTTTTTCCTCCTTTCGCGCTTCTCTTTAGGCTTTATGAAATTTACAGTCAGGCTGTGGGCTAGACACAACGATAAAAAAAATGTCTTGCCTGCAATAAACCCGGAGGCCCGTAATTATGCCAGTAAAGTCGGCATCGGTGGAGCTTGTGTGCGTGGCAGCGCGTCGAGTTTGCGCCGGCCTCTGTTTTCGCCCCTCTTTTGTCCGACGCGCTCTGGTTCCTAGGGGTATCCCAAAGGACATGATTTCATTAGGACGAAAGCAGCGAAGACCACCCGAAAGTGCGTGGGAACACGTTTCCAGTGCGATTCACGTGCACTAGTAGCTACGGAGAACGGAGACCAGGATCGCGTTAGGGCGAAAGGTGGGAAAGTTACCCGAAGGAATGCGTGAGAAAAGGTCAACATCACTTGGTCAACATCGTTCGAACGGCTTTGTCAGCTTCTGAATGCACAAGCACGCGCATCTAGTGAGGTGCACCTAGTTACTTTGTGCAGGCGCGTGTAGACATTTTAACGAGTTTTGCTACAATACAGACAATATTGCGGAAAGCGAGACAATATTGCGAAGAGGGAGCATCTGAAGCGAAGCAGAACAGGAACTTTAATGCGCAGAAGCATGTGGTAACTGTACAGGAACATGAAAAGCAAGATTAGATTACAGTCTTAATAAGGGACCGAGGACCGCAAATGCATCGTTCGTTGTCATAAGAAGCAACACCGCATAACTGTCACTAGCCTGCAAGGCATTCACTGAACGAATTCTTGAGCACAGTCGTTATCTTCTATGATGGCTTTTCAGCCTAATTTTGATGGACGCTGCAAAGTCGGAGTACGTATACGCGCGCTCGATCCGTGGTTTCGAGTTCAGACACCTGGTTACAACCACCAAGGGAGGAAAATCACGTAGCTAACAATGCGGCACAAAGAATGGATGCTGTCGAACACCTGCAGTACGCCACGGCTAGGTGTGAGGCCCATTAAAATGCGCACACCACCGCTGGACCGCCTGAATGGTGCCGCACTGCACTACATCAACAATAACAAAACACCGCCATTGTGCCCAGTGAATATGGCCGCGCGTGACGTAATTTCCACCACTTTTTTTTTACGCCCTGCGCCGGCTGGGCATGCCCTTCCTTACCTTTCCTTCCTCCGCGAGTGACACTTTTGATTTTCTCACCATTGTGCATGTCTCCTATACGTGCCTTTGTTTTTTCAGATGAGAGACAGCGCTCCTCCTGTGCTCCTCTTCCTACTTCATCTTTTATCTCTGCATCAACAGTGGAATATATTTGAACTATCCCAACTTTCCGTTTTAATGTGCGCATTTATTGAGGCGGTGAAGAAGTCTATAGACGTCGCCTTGTACAAAAAGTGGACGTCAACCGGGCGTGTTGTATTTGAACACGACGTTGTTTCGCTCGTGGATCCATTTGGTTACGATCCACTTGGAGCCCCACAAAACGGGGCAACCGACGTGCGTCGTGAGCGTATCCGCCCGCCTTTTCTGGTGCCAGAAGGACATCTGCTCGGGGAACTCGCTCCCATCGTGCGGTTCTACGTCGTATCAAACGAGGGCGTCACCGACCCGTAGTTTGACCGCGATGCCCAGATTGACAAATGCCGTGGCTCCTCCCGTGGCTACGTTGGACAGGAGGTACACAAACATTGTGGCCAGCCAGTTGCCGTCCGCGATGTCCACGTGGTTGGTGACCTCCTAGAAGTGGTGGGCGTCCATGCGGGGCGTGTAGTAGCCGCCGAGGCCATAGTTGGCCACCTGGTAAGCTTCCGCGGATTCCAGCGACAAACCAGTCGTAATAGATATGCGCCGAGACAGCCGCTGCCGCCTATCGCGGTCCGAGTTCCAGAGCCAAGATACCTGCAAATAAAACGCGGGAATGTTAAGTTTGTAATTAAATTCTGCTACACTTGTGTGCATGTTCGTTTGATTGATTTGTGGAGTTTAACGTCCCAGAACCACCATATGATTATGAGAGACGCCGTAGTGAGGGCTCCAGAAATTTCGACCACCTGTGGTTCTTTAACGTGCACCCAAGTCTGAGGACACGGGCCTACAACATTCCCGCCTCCGTCAGAAATGTAGCCGCCGCAGCCGGGATTCGATCCCAAGAAACACAAGAAGAGCTAAAAAACTTCAAGTAAACGTCCAAAAAGGATAGTCCGAAAGTATATAAGAAGTCTTGTGGAGATGTCATTTACACCGAAGGAGCTAGAAAACCTCCTGTAGCGTTTCTAACGCCACGTTGTTATAAGGCTAGAAAACTTCTAGCAAGAAGTCTAAAAAACGTCTTTCTAGATTTTTAAAGAACCTTTGTAAACATTTACTATACTTAATTTATCAGAACCCTAGTAAACATCTTACCAAGATTCTAAAAAGACATTTGCTAGATCTCTTAACACCTATTTTAAACATTGATTTTTCATGCAAACCAGCTCTTTGAGCGTTTCCCGCGGTTGATTTTCTGCACCATGTCCTCGTTTTACAATCAGTGCAGTTAGCTGTTCACTGTCGAGAATGACAAGTAGTAACAGCAACATAATTTGGCATTAAAATATTGCTTGTACTATTCCAATCAGCGAAATTGGGGCCATAATAGTTGAAAGAAACTATTAGTGACTGCCATCTATCCTTACGATAATATGTTTTGCTTGAAGACAAGACGGGATTTAGAACGTCAACTCATTATTGTTTCTGGTGTTGCCTGGAATGCATCATACTGCACATCCAAAACTAAATGCAAAATTTCAACAAATGTTGTTGTATACTTGTAACCTTTATTTACATAACAATGACTGCACACTTTGTCCCAAAACATGCATGCTTTAGAGTAGATATATTTATACAAAGCCATCAAGGGGATGGCTAGATACTTGGTCCAGGAACCTGCAAACTTACAAAAGGCACAAACTGTTCTCTTCGAGCACACTTTTATCAGTACAACGAAATTTAGAAGGCTGGCTTAGCAAACTCATTGGATCTGTAGCAAATATATAAAGGTAGCAAATTTGTTAAAGCCAGAGAGCAGCAGCCAAACAATTGATTTTTTTTTCTCATCCAGTACGCCTAAATTTAGGTATGTCGAACCATGCGTAGTTGAAATTAATGGGTTTCCCAACAAATCTGTGTTTCACAATCAAATTGTGATTTTAGCAACACCCGGAATTTTATTTCCATCCCAAAATACTCGCACAAAAGACACAGTAAAGTAAAAAAAAATACGTTACAGTATTCCAGTCATCATTAACAATGTTAAACATGGTTAGGTATCACTAATATATCACAAATGGTTAGGTATTGGAATAGTTCGGTATGATTAAGTATGACAACAGAAAATCACTTGATGGCCCTTACGGCATTAAATTCGCGGAGACAATGAAATAAGGTTACAAAAACAATTATACAAAATATTTAGTCAAAATTACAGTGAAAATAAAATCATTGATCTGCTACAGCCTTATTGCAATGCAAAAAGTTCAATTTTAAGTGACTAACTGCAGATTACTCATAAATTAATCATGACATAAAACCTTAGAAAGTAGCACTGACCCATTCAGAGACGTGCTTTGTGCTTGTAATAAAATTCAGCCCTAAGAACAAGAAACTGCCTTTGCAGATAGGTTATGTGTCCAGGGGAGCACAAAGGAAGACAATAATGCTGTCAGCTGCCCAATCAACTCAGAATACCAAAATAATAGGGCCTACAATAAATGGGTATGTTTGTATAGAACAGTTTGTGGCAGTCGTGTTTTCTACTCACTCCCACTTGGAAAAAGTCCTCGAGCAAGTCTATGCTGTGAGATATTTCACTCGGAAGTTTATTGTGGTTTTCATGATTACGCATGAAAGGCAGTGAGGATCACCAAAACATTACTCCCTGGTGAAACAAGCAGTGAGTGCTTGCTATTCCAGCCAATAATAAAAAGGTAACCAGTATAATGCTTCTCTAGGGCTTCGATCTATTATCAGATTATATGTGGCATCTCAGGGAAAAGTAGCTGTGTGCTAGTGCGCATTCTCCTGTATGTATAATGATACAAGCCAAAATAACACTTTTCAGCGGGATATCTGAACTCAGGCATGCAAGAATTCTTTGAACCTGTGTAGAAATGTGACTTGCTCAAAATTTTAATACGTGCATGGACGTTTCTGCAGTCACTAATAAGTTCATTACTGAATCGTATTCAAGCACATGGTTGACAGTGATACTTATTGTTGCACATTGTGTTCCCCTGAACACGTAGCTATCTGCAAAGGTTGCTTTTACACACCAACTTACAGCACTGACTTTTTCTAAAGAAAAGCAGAAGGTTTAATATCGAACATCCTGAACATGCAAGCTACTTGAATACAGCAACCAGGTGGCTCAGGGAAGTTCCCTTTTCATAGGAAACGTAAGCCATGCGCAGCTGCTGTACATTCAGTAGCCAACTTTTCCACGAGCCACCATTGATGACAGGCTTCTCCGGAATTCTTTCACACTCAGTTCGTACGAGGTGCATGCATAGGCTGCGATGAAACCACCGAAAAAACAATTTAGTGAGATGTGTCTCTTAAAAAACTGAATTTGTCAGTATATTAAAAATGATTTCGAACAATGTGTCTTAAAACAAGCAGGATGTACACAAACTAGAGATGTTACAAGCAAAACTTTCTTCATGCTTTTGGTGAGCACAGTTGCAACCTTATGAAAGAAAATGCGATTTCCACATTGCAGATGTGTCAAAACCATGCTTGAATTGCGCTGGTGCATAGGGTGTTGAAAGCAAATTCAATGATACTTCCACATATACATGATGGTATGCACTTTCATCAAGTATCCATTGCAGGTAACCCATGTTATTGAACATGACTTTGATTTCAAATACGACTAATGTAGCTTTTTTCAGGCTGCTCACATTGAGACAATTATACCTATAATGTCATAAATTGGTGTCAATTAATTACTATTGTGTGCTGCCAAATTATGGTCATCAGTTTCAATGATTCTGGTTGGCTAAAATGGCTGTACCCCTCACTCAAGCACCACAGGCTGCAAATGCAAAAAAAAAAAACATATGAGGCACCCACCTTCAACCGCACACCATCCCAATAAAGCATGCAAGATTCTGCAAGAATCTCCGTGAACCAGAATTTTGGAAGCTATTGACCGCGATTTGGCAATAAGATCTGATGAAACTGATTTCCGAATTTGTATAATTCCTTCAATGCCAATAGCGTGAAAACTTGCAGTCTATATTTATTATGCTCCAATAAATACGGTGTCCAATTTTACATTTCAACAGCAGTACGTGCATGACTTATGCATGCTTACCATGATTTATAACATGATCGCGAGTTTTTAGTGATAAATAAAATGTTGATTCTGCACATGCCATAGATTCCGTCAACATCTGTAGCACATGCCTAGAAAGTTTATCCAATATACAGTTAAGCTTGTCATTATTCAGAAAATTTTGTTGGATGTGGTTCTATAAACTATTTTTATTGTTCATACACGTAAATGTGTTTAGCAAAGCTTTAACACCAAGGTAGGGCGAGGTGCATAAAAGATTTATTAAAGCAAATCAAAATACAAGCATTGTGGAAACAAGCAGAGTAAAATCGATGGTCCTCGAACGTGTGGACTTATGAGTGAACTAGTGCTCGCACAGTAAGGTAAAACAATATGGTCACATTTAGCCATGAAATATTCGTTTTAAAGTACAGTTCAGGATAAACGAATGGCTTAAAATGCACGAATTCACGCCTCATGAGGCAACCTATGTTGCTGGTGTACCGAAAGTTAGAATTTCACTAAACGAGCTGCATGAACACCTAAGTGTAGGTGCAACCTTTGCGAGCCCGACCTAAGACGATGCAACGCGCTGCACATGAACACGCATCAACTCGAGTATCTCGGTTCTTCATAAAGACGCATGCTGGCGCGGATGCACACCTCGGCATACATTCGGCCACTCGCAAGGAAAAAATTGAGAGACGCCAAACAAAACCTTGCCAGAACTTCCCTGATAGTAGTCATAACGTATAACGATACTACAGCTGTTTAAAATGGAACCTAAAGCAAATGAAACTGCCTTAGACACGTTCACTTCAATAGCGCGCAATATGAACAGGCATCAACGCCCACACCTAGCAAACGCCCCAGAGCTAATAAACAAAAATAGTGGTCACTCGCGAGCAGGGCCCCCCTCCAACAGCACTGCCAACAGAGGTGGACAGCCGCCACAACTTTGCCCGAATCTGCCACCGGATTCCCGCTACACGTGCATGCTTCACACTCCACACAAAAGAAAAAAACTTATCTGCGCCTAACTTCGCACAACATTGCCTTTACACTGCTGAAGTACTGCAGAAAAGCTGGGTCCTCACGTAAACAAAAGCTCACTTATCGTGCACATGGTAGGAAAAGCGTGCAGCGATAACAAAGCGCTGACAGCAACAACGTGTTACATACCTGGCGAGTGCTTCACGATATGAACCCACACGTCTTTGCTTGAGTATAACATATCTTCGTAATCAGCAGCACTGACAGAACATAAAACACGAACACAAAACGCAACCACACTTTTAAAACACTAGGGAAATCAACTCAAACCAGCTTCTTCGAGAGGCGAATGAGCAGCCGGTAAACACGTCCAGACAAGTAAAATTGTTCTAGCCGCGCAGGCTCACACCGCATTTGCGAATCTTACTTTTCTTAATGCTCACAAGGCAGCTCAGTTATTACATTTAAGTATGTAAAAAGTATGTAAAAATATATACTACATAAATCAGTAAAACGTATATTATTCGAGATAAAACGAAAGAAACGTAGAAAACACCCCCGAGATCTCATCCGCGAATTCTACCAAAGTTCTAGAAAAAAACTTTTAGCAAACGTTTTGAAAAAGACTTCTTGTAAAGAACGTTTTGTCAACGTCTTCTAAAAAACTTCCTTTGAAAAACGTTTATTCAACGTCAAATGTTATACCTCGATGTCCGCATACCTTTCTAGTCGTTTCGAGAAGTTTATACGACGTTTCGTGTTTTTAGGGATCCCGCGACCTGCGGGTCAGCAGCCCAGTACCTTAGCCCCTAGACCACCGCAGCGGGGCGTTTACATAATTTTAGTAATTACAATGTTCGTCACTAATTACAATTTCCGTCAAATATACACTAGGAATTGTGTGATTGCAGCATGTCCTTTTCGTTAACTTTACTGGCCGTCTGTTTGGATTTGATTGATTGATTTGTGGTGTTTAATGTCCCAAAACCACCATATGATTATGAGAGACGCCGTATTGGAGGACTCCGGAAATTTCGACCACCTGGGGTTCTTTAACATGCACCCAAATCTGAGCACACGGGCCTACAACATTTCCGCGTCTGTTTGGATATTCAATACATTAATGTGGTAGGCTCAAAAAGCTCGTTTTGCAAAAATTCCGGCGTCGATGTTGACGCCCTCGGTTGTGAGCGAAAAATGATCATGTAATTCAATAATAAAAATGTTTGAGTCCGAGTAAGGATGAACCCAGGACATCTGCGTGGCAAGCAGCTCTTCTATCTGAAAGCCCCAGTATTGGTTGAAACTGCCTTTGAAAAAAAAAACGCTATGTGAATCTCACATAGTAGAAGGAATCATCTCGGCGCATGGTATATTGCGTGGCGGAAGCGTAGAATCGTGCCAGGCTTCAAAAGATGTGAATTGGGCAATGAGGGAGTGTTTTAAAAACCCACCCCCTACGAAGCGCTCACACATATTTAATCAGTAGCAGCAAAATCACCAAAAAGTTGAACAGCTGCGTAGTTCACTTGTTGCCCTGTACGGATACGTAGTAGACCCTTCGCTGATTCTCAAAAGGAATAATTATGGCGTAGTGGGCAGTGGGGACTGAACAAACGTGCTTGCAACAAGCATTCATTCAGGGTGCTTTGAAACGGCATGTGTTACGCACCCAGTCGTTTGTTTCCTTAAAGTACTGTCGAAGCGTGCAACCAGAATTGAAGCAGGCTCTGCTCAGTAGTCAATGCGCACAAGGCCCGATCACGATGTCACGATCTGTTCTTGAAGGCAAAGCTCAAGCGTCCTCCACATTTCATCTTCAAATTCCGATTGCGGCGACCGAATTTTCCGTGGAGGGGAAAATTCTTGAGGCCCATTTGCCCAGATTTAGTTGCACGTGGAAGAACCCCACGAGGTCGAAATTTCCCCAGCCCTCAACTACTGAAAAAAAGCCGGAACTACCATATTATTAAGGTAGTTTCGGCACGTTAAACACCATCATTTATTTTTATTTCATTATAATAATATCATCACTTTGTGATTAGTAAAATACCTATAAAATAGAGAGCGCTCTGTTTGCTTTTTAGTTGTGAACCACACAGAGACGTCAACATTATGGCTGCTGTGTCACAAAGTCTAGAGAACACACGAATAAATATCACAGCATATCCACGAGGTGAATGATGACGAGGGGGGCGAAGCATGGACGAAGGGCTGAAGGCGCGGAAGGACGTATGGATAGATGGACAGACGGACAAACAAACGGACGTACGGACGTACGTACGGACGGACGTATAGACAGAGGGACGCATGGGCGGACGGACGCATCGCCCCAATTATCATCGTTTACTCCGTGAATATGCTGTGACACCGTTTTTATTGACATGCAATGCAATGCAACTGGCTACTACGACGACGACACGCGACACACGGCATATATAATACGCTTCGCCCCTAAAATTCCGTAAACACACGTTCTGTCGAGCCGGCACTTCAACATGCGGGCTAATTGTCTTTCTCAATGCTAGAAGAGAACGCCTCATTTTAACACACGTGTGTTTACGTAGTGCACTTACGTCTCCGATTGGGGCCTTTATCGCTATATGAAGTGGCCATGCTTCGGTGATTTTTCGTATCACATATACTAAATTTGGTGTCACGTGACGTGAATAGATGACGAAGGTAAACAACCCATCCAAACATGAAAATCAGGACAAGGAAGTCATCTACGGCATTCTTTACCTCCACCGCGTAACGTTGTGCTGATTTCAAAGTGACATATCAATATTTCTCATTCGTGCTTCGCATATCATCGATTTTCACTGTACGTGAGATCTGCCCATTTTTTATTGCACTTCCCCGTTTGCGTGTTGCTGTTTCTTTTGTCATAAACACAGCCGCATGCACGTGTGCGTGAACGTAATAGTGAAAATTTGGTCACTACATGTGGACTGTCATCGAGAAGGAGCCGCATTTGGATTTATCTACACGAACGGCTGCCTTGATCTTGTTCAGCAGATTTGCACGATAAAACTTCAAGGTAGCGCAGGGGAAAAGGAAGGCTGAAAGTGCAATGTGCTCATTCGCGTAGGTCATGGAAGATTTCCTCGGGGCAGAAGGGTTCGTAAGGCAGCATTGTTTGCTTTATTTGTTAAGAGCTAGGCTAACGGGCTGCGGCGACGTGGGGAAATCGGCGGCAGTACACGTCTGCGACGCCGGAGGAGGAGTAGAAAAACTTTATTCATCCCAAGAGGGAAAGGTGCGGTGTTGGAGTGTCAGAGGAGCCTACCCAGCGTAGGTCTCCGCTACCTTCTTGGCCCAATCCAAGATCTGGTTCTGGACCTCGGGCAGCGAGCTGCACATAGCCACCTCCCACTGCTCCTTACTATTAATGTGTAGAGAATTAGGTGGTGGGTTTCGAGTACACCCCAACATGATATTGTCACGAACAAAACAAGACCTGCAGCCAGGAGTTCACTTGAACCAGAGCAACGAAGATGATCTCTTCTTCTTCGTCCCCGAAAACGCGTATGAGCCACAGTGGCTCGTTCATCAATGGTGGCATTACCCGCTTTTCCAAGAAGCATCGTCTCGATGCTGTACATGAAGGCAAAAAAAGAAAAAAAAATAGATGAAAATTAGCATGCGAGCAAAATGAATGGCGTAAGACGGAATAACGTAGTTGGTTGTGGGGACAAAAGTTAAATGAGAAATAAGAAAAATAGGAAAAATGTAAGGAAAAGACGGAACAAAAAGAAAGACGCGAAGTTACCAATAAAGTCAGTCACTCACTGGCGATTCACAGCGCGAAAAGTATGGTTTGAGACGTGAAACGTGAATGACTTAAGTTTGCGGGGTAAAACAGGAACGTCTCGAATTGCCTTGCGGTAGAACCTCGTCAGTGACGTCGCTGAGACGTCGCACAACCTTGTAAGGGCCGAAGTAGCGGCGAAGAAGCTTTTCGGAACGTGCACGCTGTCGGATAGGGGTCCACACCCAGACTTCATCACCTGGCTTAAAAATAACTTCACGGTGGCGAAGATTGTAGCGGCGCGCGTCTGCGGTTTGGTGACGTTGAATACGGTGACGAGCAAGTTGACGGGCCTCTTCTGCGCACTGCGCGAATTTGGCGGCATCCGTGTGGTATATTCCTAAGTTGTCGGGCAGGAGCATGGCGTCGAGCATCGTCGTGACGTCGCGACCGTGGACTAAGCGAAAAGGTGTGAAACCGGTACTTTCTTGAACAGCAGTGTTATACGCAAAAGTTACGTAGGGAAGTATGGTGTCCCAGTTCTTGTGATCGATGTCCACATACATTTACAGCATGTCTGCAATTGTCTTATTGAGTCGTTCAGTCAGCCCATTTGTTTGCGGGTGGTAAGCCGTTGTTTTACGATGTTCCGTGCCACTTAATCGCAAGACTTCCTGCAGCATCTCTGCGGTGAAAGCTGTCCCACGATCAGTTATAACGACAGCTGGAGCACCGTGACGTAAGACGATGCTGTTAACAAAACATTGAGCGACATCTGCTGCGGTGGCTTTTGGAAGTGCCTTGGTTTCACAGTAGCGTGTTAAGTAGTCTGTAGCGACGACAATCCACCGGTTTCCAGACGAAGACGTGGTGAATGACCGCAGCAAGTCCATGCCAATCTGATGAAAGGGCGCCTCTGGTGGGCCAATTGGGTGCAGTAGTCCCGCTGGTCGTAAAGGTGGAATCTTACGTCGCTGACAATCGCGACATAAGCGAACGTAGTGCTTCACAGACTTCGCGAGACGTGGCCAGTAGTAGGAGCGTTGAATCCGTTGCAGCGTGCGCGTGTAGCCGAGGTGTCCGGATGATGGCTCATCGTGACACGCACGTAAAATGTCACCACGAAGCGTAGTTGGCACAACAAGCAGATACATAGCTTGTGTAGAATGAAAGTTCTTTTTATAAAGCACTCTATCACGGAAACAAAAGGAAGATAGTGAGCGCGCAAAGCTTCGAGGAAGGTGGGAATTGCGTCCTTCCAGGTAGTCAATGGGCGGGATGGGCTCCGAGTCATGACGCTGTTGCTCAGCTAAGCTGGTCGCTGATACGGCCGAAAGAAAAGTGTCGTCGTCTTCAAGGTCAGTGTTGGCATTTTCGACCGGTGCACGTGAGAGACAGTCGGCGTCGGTGTGTTTCCGCCCAGATTTGTGGACGATGGTGACATCGAAATCTTGTAGCCGAAGGCTCCATCGTGCTAGACGACCTGAGGGATCTTTGAGATTCGCGAGCCAACAAAGGGAATGGTGGTCGCTAACTACCCTGAATGGGCGGCCATACAAGTATGGGCGGAACTTTGTTATGGCCCAGACAACAGCGAGGCATTCCTTTTCGGTTGCAGAATAGTTTTTCTCCGCTGGGGATAACGTTCTGCTCGCATAAGCGATCACGCGCTCTACGCCATTTTGCAACTGAACTAATACCGCTCCTAGTCCAACGTTGCTGGCGTCAGTGTGTAATTCCGTGTCAGCGCTTTCGTCAAAATGACCTAGTACAGGCGGAGCCTGAAGGAGGTTTCGGAGGGTTTCGAATGCATGGCACTGATCGGGACCCCAAACAAACGAGACACCGCCTTTTATAAGCTTGTTGAGGGGTTCAGCAATCTTCGAGAAGTTTTTGACAAAGCGCCTGTAATACGCACAGAGCCCCAGGAATCGGCGTAGGTCGCGCTTATTTGTGGGCACGGGAAAGGTGGCAACGGCGCGGGTTTTCTCGGGATCTGGGCGGATTCCAGCATGGCTCACAACGTGACCAAGGAACTTCAGTTCTATATATCCAAAATGACATTTGTCGGGTTTGAGAGACAACCCCGCTGTTCGAATTACCTGAAGAACTGCATGAAGGCGTTGGACGTGTTGTTCAAACGTGTCTACAAAGACCACGACGTCATCAAGGTAAACAAGACATGATTGCCATTTGAGCCCCGTGAGAACCGTATCCATCATTCTTTGAAAAGTAGCTGGCGCTGAGCATAGACCGAAAGGCAACACTTTAAACTCGTACAGACCGTCGGGAGTAATAAACGCCGTCTTTTCGCGGTCGCGCTCGTACACTGCGATTTGCCAGTAGCCGCTACGCAAATCCATGGAGGAAAAATATTTAGCGTTGCGTATACGGTCCAACGAGTCATCTATCCAGGGTAGAGGATAAACGTCCTGTTTGGTGACCTTGTTCAGTTTACGGTAATCAACGCAAAAACGCAACGTACCATCCTTCTTCTTTACTAGCACAACTGGCGAAGCCCAGGGACTGGTCGATGGCTGAATGACGTCGTCCTGAAGCATCTGCTGGACTTGGTCACGTATAGCATCTTGCTCTTTTTGCGACACCCTATAGGCATGTTGTCGGATGGGTCTCTTAGTAGGTTCCGTGATGATACGATGTTGAGCAAGTGGTGTCTGTTTAACCTTTGACATAGTGGCAAAGCAGTCTTGAAATGAGCCGAGTATACGCAAAAGGCTTTCTCGTTGAGCCAAAGGTAGTCTCTCGTTTACGTCGAGAGTGCTCACGAAGCCCTCGTCAGGGTGGCCATTCGATGAAAATGAAGCTAACGTAGATGGACCATCGGCATCGGCAAGTTCTTCACAATATGCAATGGCAGTGTGTCTCGTTAGGTGGCGATATTCGTCGCTGAAGTTCGTGACCAGCAGGTGAGCATGCCTACTGCTAGGCTGAATGATTCCTCGGGCAACACAGATTTGTTGTGAAATAAGGAGAGACAAATTGGGCTCTGGAATTACCGCGTCAGACAAGTCCTGTCCTAATTCTACTTTGACAAAGAGGCTGCTTCGAGGTGGGAGAGTCAGAGAATCGTCGGTAACACGGAGGGCTCTTTTCCGGAATTGCGTACTGTCAGTTGCAGCGCAAAAAGGATCCTCGAACGACACAAGTAATTCACGGAGGTCGATGACGGCGCCGTATTCACGAAGGAAGTCCATTCCTAGAATGATTGGCCGAGAGCACACGCGCAATACGAGGAAAGAGCCCGCAAATGTTGACGTACGTGTTCGAATGCGTGCCGTGCACATACCAGTAGGCGTCACCAGATGGCCACCTGCCGTGCGCAACTGAGGTCCTTGCCAAGGCGTGGTAACCTTCCTCAGTTCAGATGCCAGTGTTGCGCTCATTACAGAATAGTCGGCACCGGTGTCGACGAGGGCGTTAACAGCATGATTGTCGACGAAGACGGCAATTTCGGCAGAAACAATCTTATTGCTGTCGGAGAACACTGCGAAACCGGAATCGCCCTCGTCTGGTCGTTGCGTCGGAGGAGGGTCTTTTACAGTTCGCCGGGCCGCGACTTCACCCCCAGAAGTCGCCGTTCCTAGTTTCCCCTGCAGGGACTTGGTGACCGGCTCCTGAAAGGAGCGGAAGACGATGAGGGCAAACTGGGTGACGTAGACCGGCGAGGCGATGGTGATCTCGACTGGTGGTGCCGAATAGTCGAAGGAGTACGTTGGCCCGTGAGATAGGCTTCAATTTCGCGGGGGCGCTCACCGTAGCGCGGGCATCGAGCATCAGGGTGGAAGCCGCGGAGACCTAGTTGCCGGTATCGACAGTTCCGGTATACGTGACCCGCTTCGCCACAGTGATAGCAGAGTGGACGGTTATCCGAGGTGCGCCACGTGCTTGCCTCGCTACCACTTTGTCTTGAGATAGACGGCGGATATGTGGGTGGGCTCGAACACCTTGAGCCGAGAGGTGTGCTCGAAGCAGTGTCGTGGAATGGCTGCATAGCCTGGTACCTTGGCCGCATAGCAGTATCTGTAGCCGGTGGTGCAGGGGATCGCAATGCCGCTGCGTATGTCAGGACTGGGGCCTCCGGAATCGGCGGTGCGATTGGGGCTAGGGGTGTGACGGCCTGCCGGACTTCTTGTCTGATTACATCCGCGAGGGCTGACACAGGTGGATGGGATCCCACTGCCTGCAGCTGTCGCAATTCGTCCCGAACGATACTTCGAATGAAGTCTGCGAGGGTCTGCCTCTCGCTGTCAGAGCCGATAGAGCATGTGGTGGCCGGGATCTGGCGTTCGTATTGTGACGACCGCTGCTGCAGCGTACGTTCCATCGTAGCTGCCTCACTGATGAACTGGGCGACTGTCGTCGGTGGATTGCGCACGAGCCCAGCGAAAAGCTGTTCTTTTACTCCGCGCATCAAATGGCGCACCTTCTTTTCCTCAGGCATGGCAGGGTCCGCGCGCTTGAAGAGTTGAAGCATGTCCTCGACAAACATAGATACACGTTCGTTCGGCCGTTGGTTTCTGCTGGATATGGCTTGTTCGGCCCTCTCCTTCCTTTCGGTGTTGCGATAGGCGTCACGGAGCTGTCGGCTAAACTCTTGCCATGTTGCAAAGGAGCCCTCGTGGTTCTCGTACCACGTCTTCGCAGAATCCTCCAAGTAGAAATAAACTCGGTGCAGCTTGCGAACATCGTCCAATTCGTTGATACTGACAACCCGATCAAAGTGGTCTAGCCAGTCATCAACATCCTCGAAGATGTCTCCATGAAACGGCTTTGGTGTCTGTGGCACGTGGAAAACATGGGCGAGAAGAGAATCATGGCCATCGCTGGTTTGGACCGCCTGGCTTGTCATCGCAGTTGCCATCTTTCTGAGTGTCGATGCCAAGGGACCAAATTCAGGCGGTAAGCCACGCAGGCGGCGGCTGATTCTTGCTCTGGGAGATGTAGGATGTAGCTGTCTCCACGATGGCCGACACAGCCGAAGTACACGTACCCAGCACCTCCACCAGTAATTTAACGAACAAAACAAGACCTGCAGCCAGGAGTTCACTTGAACCAGAGCAACGAAGATGTTCTCTTCTTCTTCGTCCCCGAAAACGCGTATGAGCCACAGTGGCTCGTTCATCAATGGTGGCAATATGGTCTAGGTTAGCTCTTTATTGACGGAAAATGCACGACGCCGGCTCAGCTGCTCCGTCCACGATCGCCGCGTCGGCATGTCATCGGCACAATTCGAACTTTGCTTGTTGCTTATCGCGACGCCGCTTTTCCTCGTGCTCGTGCCACGCATCGCCTGTATGGTTGGAGCCGTAGCCGAGTTTCAGAACGGCGCACCCAATATGGGTTCGGCTCGTCGATCAACTCGGGCGACTTTCCTACGAGCACAAGAGAATTCAGGTTAACTATTGTCTTTATGCTTCTTCTCTCAGCCGCTTACCTTCTACGAAGTAAGCTCCACACCCCCGAACGTTGTCGTTCGGTTCGTCGGAATGCGCACGCTTTATGCGTGCCAGCCAGGTCTTCTGACGGTTCGCGCTGAACATTTTCGTACTATCGCACTGGTCTTCGTCGGCATTCGAAAGAAGCTCGTACTAGTGGGCTGCTTCTTTCTTCCGCAACTGTCGCTGTGATCAGAGCAGCCTACAATTGCGCATACAACCTTTGAGGAGGAAGAAGCTCCTAGGTCCAACAAGACGCGGCTGAACAAGGCCTGACTGTGGTTCATAAAAATGACTGGCTCGCTCTGAGCAGTGACGTCGAGTGACGTAGGTGCAAGCTATGTGTACGAATACACGCAACGGCATTTCGTTGCGTGTGGTCTGAGCTGTTTGTTGGCAGATAAAATGCGTTGACTGCAGTTTACTGTTAATATCTACGCTCTCCTCTACTGATCCGGTGCACGACGCCTATGCGATCTTAATACTTCCCGCGAGTAAAGCACTATCTGCCTTTCACAGACGTGCTCGCCCTGGGAGACTCTCTTCACGCTTTCGCACCAAATCACCTTGATTTGTGGGGTTTAACGTCCCTAAACCACCATATGATTATGAGAGACGCCATAGTGGAGGGCTCCGGAAATTTCGACCACCTGGGGTTCTTTAACGTGCACCCAAATCTGAGCACACGGGCCTACAAAATTTCCGCCTCCATCGGATATGCAGCCGCCGCAGCCGGGATTTGAACCCGCGACCTGCGGGTCAGCAGCCGCATACCTTAGCCACTAGACCACCGCGGCGGGGCTTTCGCACCAAATCACGCCATTTCTGGGCTGTACATGGTTAGCTTGGGTTCCGCCTGCTACGCACAGTTGTATAGTCAGTGAGCTACGTATTTAAACAATTGTCATCTGCATACTACAAAAAAAGAACAATAAAGACCGCACAAAGCCCGAATTTCTGTGCGCCCATTTCAGTACCACCGTTCGCACCATACGCATATGATTTTTTTTTCTGTCATTCTGTTCATCTTAAAATGTGGGACAATGAGTCTAGTCAGTAAATCTTTGTTGCTGACGGTGTTTTGTGCTACACTGTGTTTACAATGTTTGCGCACAAGTTCTTGCACCGGTAAAATATAAAATTTATATAACAGTTCAACAGAAAGCTTTTAGCGATGGATGGCATGAAAATGCTACAACAAAGGCCTGGTTAGTGGGATAAGCAGGTTTTTTATTTTGATTTTCTCAGACGAAAAATCGCCACTGCCTTCTGTCGATCACTAAAAATGCCACACAAACACTGAAGATAATGTAAAAAAACAATGAAGATTTCGGTGAAATTATACATCATGCCGTATGAATTATTTTCCACGTCTTGGTTCTTTGAAACGTTCTTAAATCTAAGCACACGGTTGCGCACGATAACTCAATTCTAAGTTCAGTTTTAGTACCGGCTTTTCACAAATTATGTGATAGTAATATTTCTATGCAGTGACGTACCACGTCCAGATGAACACAACTAAGGCTCCCTGCATGATCGATAAACTTCAGTGCCGTAGTTGTACATCTGTCACGAGGCTGCTTAAAGAGCAAGCTCTCATGTAGGCTCGTATAAAGCAAAGACCGATGACATAACTGTCATCGAGAAATGAGCCAACGAGACCATCTGTTGCCACCGAATTCCCAGCTCTCAATACATTTCGGAAACTCTTAAAACATAAATAACAGACAAATGCCACAGCATGCACAACTAGAAAGAGTTTAGCAGGAAGAAGAAACGGCCAAAGACATGAACATGGAAATAATTGTTCAGAGGAATAGAACCCGTACCCCACATAGCGGGACGCGGTGATTCCAGCGGAGGCTCGCTACCAAGGTATCGACGCACTCACTCAAGTAACGGTGGTGACGCGGTTGAGACGCTCACATCGTAGACTGCCAGGGAAGGAAGCGCCGGGGTAGTTGAAGTCAGCGACATTTCGGCGTTCGGCAGGAAGCCGGAGTCTCTTGGCCATTGCCAGAAGACCAGAACAAGCCTGGCCCCACCACGCCAGGCGATGAGAAGAAACTCTGTGTCCAGGTGGAAGCCCGCAGCGACCTTGATGCAGTTGATGCGGTTGCTGTGCTGGTCGCCACTAATGCAACCTGGCCACCTTCTTTACACAGTCCCGACTCAGCCACGTCTGCCTGTTTTCACTGTTCTTCTCCCGTGGTTGTTGTTGTTGTTGTTGTTGTTGTTGTTGTTGTCGTTGCTTTTGTTGTTGTTGTTGTTGTTGTTAGTGGCGCATACCCACTGTGAGGGATTGGCCTAGAATCGAGTGGTTTCAAAATTTACTGTTCCGATTTGGAATGATGGCGGTTTAACAGAAAGATTACCGATAGCCTAGGAAGTGTGTTGCTTAATGTAATGCATACAAATATTTACATAAACAAATTTATTCTTAGAATAGAGCAATAATATGATTTCATACGTATATAACTATGTGGACCTGTTAGGAAAATGAAACTGGTTAATTAGTCAACCTATTAGTTTCATCAATATAGTCCCGGATGGCCGCGCATACTGTCGCATTAGAGAAACCAGAAATGGAAGCTCCAAAAGACAAAATGACAGGCAGAGATAAGTCCATACCAATACCACGTAAAGATATTTCTTACAGGGCTTTTCTTAATGTGTTAAACCACCTGCAGATCAAAAACAAATGGTCTATTGTTTCCAGTTCATCACAGAATGCACACAGTGGCGAAGGTGCCTGAGCAGACCGGTGTTTATAGAAATTTAGATTTGCTACCCGGCAACGCAGCCTTGTGATAGCTACTTCTTGTTTTCGAGTGCGGCAAAAGTCTCTTCGCCAGGGATATTATAAATGGCGATATTCTGTAGAGTTTGTTAGTGCTGAACCTTTAAAGACTTGCATAAGCGTACGTCTGCGGAATCGAGCAGCAGTCACATAAGCGGATGATGGACAGAGCGGTAGAATTGGTTCGCTGATTGACGACTTAGCTAAGGAATCGGCTATTTCATTTAGAAACAAACCTTTATGTCCAGGAACCCACACTAATCGTACTTTTCTCAAATGCGCAGGTACTAGTGCAGGGAACGCCTTTGTTACATGATTATCAGCACCAACAGAAAGTGCCGCACAGAGAGATAGGGAATCTGTTATTATGACAGCTGATGTAATTGCTGTATACAACTTGCGTAAGGAGAGCACCACTACCAGAAACTCAGCCACAAAAACGGGTATGAAATGGGGTAGTCGAAGGGAATAAATCCAATTTAAAAACGGGCTGAAGATACCAACCCCTGACTTTTCGTCGTATTGCGATGCGTCTGTAGCAATAATAACGTTCATTGTAATACGGCGCAGCTGATCTTGTAGTTAACCATCCAAATATTATGGGGAAGTAATTTGGCATTATCAGGAAAAATGTCGTCGAATTGAATTTCCACTGGGGCTAAATTATCATGACTCGGCATGATGTCGCATATACGTACGTTTCGAGGCTCCAGTAAATTTTGCACAAATATAATTTGTGGCGTGTGAAATCACGGCCATCTAGCAGCAAAAAATGATTCCGGGGTGGAAATAAAGGCTGTTTCTGAATGTCGTAATGATGATTCATTGATTCTTAAGAATGTCTGAACAGTCAGAAGGCGAATTCTACAAGAAAGCGGAAAGACCCTTGATTCGAGATACAACACATTGTTGGCAACTGTTTTGGGAAGGCCAAGGCATAAGCGCAACGCTTCTATTTCCAGAAGAATTAGAGGCCGCAACTTGTAAGCTGGAACTCCAGATAAAAGTACACAACCAAATTCCAAAATCGGACGAACGTACACGCGATATATCATTACCAATGTGTCTCTTCTCATACCCATGCGGTAGTTGCTTAGCCTACGTAATATGCCAATGGCCCACACAACGTTTTCGCCGATATATTCGATATGAGGTCGCCAGTTAAGCGATGTGTGATAAATTACTCCAAGGTATTTAACCGATTCCACCTGTGGTATATCCTCAAGATGGTAAGACAGAGAGATGTTCACAGGGTATTGCAGTGGAACAACAAGGAGGGCACATTTACTCGGATTAAGTAAAAAGCTGTTGCCATCGAGCCAGCTCTCCAATACATTAAGGTGAGTCTGAAGCCGTTCACATACGGTCTGAATGTTATCTGTCATTGCAAAAAATGCGATATCGTCTGCATAAACATAAGTTGTTATATCCTGTTTACGTGGAATGGTACTAATTAGTCAATTAAATAGCACCGGGGAAAGCACCAAGCTTTGCGGTACTCCCCTTGTTTGGGTATGAGTAGATGATGAAAACTAATCTTTAAAACAATAAAATTTCCTGTCTGCGACAAAATTGTGAACCCACGCTACTATGTATGATGAAAAATCAAGGTATTCTAATCTATCTATCAAAATATAGTGCTCCACGATATCATATGCTTTAGCGATGTCTAAGGTAACTAAAGCAGCATATTTTTATGTAGCCGAGCTAATGGAAGCCTACTTTCTAAGTGAAAATGGGCATTCCAAATTGAACAACCAGCCTGAACCCAATTTGACAGGGACTTAGAATTGACCTCAAGGTAATAAGTTCATTAATTCGTACGTTGATGATTCTCTCAACCAATTTCACTAAGTTTGATGTCAGTGCGATCGGCCTTATGTTATCCAACGTGCATGCATGATTTTCATTTTTAGCAACAATACAATTTTGACAAGTTTCCATTCTGGAGGTATCCATGCGTTCCCTAAAGAACAATTCACTAGTTCTAGCAAACGATTAGGCGATTCCTGGAGTAAACATTTCAACATAGAGTTCGTAATCCCATCTGGTCCGGGAGCCGTGCTCGGTAAGCATAATACTGTCTGACTCAATTCAGCTTAGGAAACTTCTAGAAATTCATGCAAGTTTACAAGAACCGACTGAATAGCCAAAAAAATTAGCAGTGAAGTGGCGTTCTAAACCTTGCGGTATGTCTGCTAGAGAGGTGTTCATTTCTTCCGGCGTCAAGACACATGACTGCAACGTTAAAGGTGCCGGCAGTACTTTTCTTGTCCGAAGATAAGCGAACAAAGTACGCTTATTTTTAGATTTAGAAAGATAATCAAAATGTCTACTGTCGTATTCTTCTTTCGCACGGTTCACTGTACGCTTAAATACGCCAAGAAGGAATTGATAGTCCTTCCAGTTTGTTGGGCTCTGATTAAGAAGAAGTTTTTTCCAAGCAGCTTTTCGTCTTCTATAATCGCGCGTACACTCATCATTCCACCAACGAGAGGAGGATCGTTTATTGGATGGAATAGAAAATTCGGAATTTTTTCTAGATCCCTCCAGCATTGAACCAATCGTAGATGCAATCTCCTTAGTACTGGCATTTCCAAGCTTGGAAATGGCAGAACGGAGGCCGGTTTGAAATTTGCTATGGTTGATGTATGTGCGTTTTGGCTGATCTAAAGTTATTGTTGGACAAGTAATGTCAAAAACTTCAGGAATATGGTCGCTTTTAGTTGCCGAATCCAGAACAGCCCATGACAAAACCTTGATTGCATTGGAGCAAAACGTTAAATCCAATACTGAGCTAGTTTGACCTCGGACAAATGTTACATGACCTTTATTCAGACAAAAGAGGTTGTGGTCAGTAGTCCATTCCCACAGTCGCCTACCACAAGAATCTGTCCTTATTCCCCAAAACAAATGATGTGAATTAAAGTCTGCTGTAAATACAATTTCCTTTCTACAAGCTGCCGAAACGCTGTCAAGATAACGCGTACTTTGCACACCGGAGGGGAAGCAACAATTTACAATTGAAAAAGGGTGGTATCCGGGGAGACACAAGTCTAATGCTGGTATTTCACAATCTAAGTCTAATATTCTGAAAGAAATTTTTGCCCTATGGCATAATTTACTAGATACAAGGGTCATTAAACCACCACCACGTGATGGGCGATCTAATCGAAAAGAACAAAAACCTGCAAGATGGCAATTTTTATCTGGTGTGAGCCAAGGTTTTTGGAGAATTATAATATCATGATTAAAATTATTGCAAAAGTAATGTAAGTCGGTTGAGGCTGAGAATATAGAACGGCAGTTTCACTGTAGTACCCTCAACTGACCTATGGTGTTCAGCGCACCGCAGAGGTGCATGTCGCGCTTTTTTTAGCATCTTCACACGAAATAGCTGATTCATTCCGTTTAGATTTGGACTTGAGAACGGTGAAGATATGGGATCTGGTACGGTTATTAGTTCGTATATTGAGTTCCATATCTGTAGCAGTACTTGTGCTCGGCTGAGGCGAATGGCGGTCCAAGTGCACCTGCGGTCCTGACTGCTTAGCCTTGCCTGCAGATGCAGAAAGTTCGTCCAACACTACATCGCGTAGCTGTGTGGCATCGCTGGTAATGTCTAATACTGCAGGTTCTGTACTAGTCTGTACTGTTTGTCCAATCTGACTTGAAAGAATTTGCACCAAACAGTCGGAAAGGTTAGATATGAGTTTGTCCATTGCCTTACTCACTGCCTTTTCCACAGAAGTTTCAATAGCCTGCGATA
Organism: Rhipicephalus annulatus; assembly: GCA_013436015.1. Classification (NCBI taxonomy): domain Eukaryota; kingdom Metazoa; phylum Arthropoda; class Arachnida; order Ixodida; family Ixodidae; genus Rhipicephalus; species Rhipicephalus annulatus. The sequence continues at coordinate 330,571 of WOVY01003909.1, read as the reverse complement.
GGTTTGAGTCCATACTGGAAGTGCAGCGCGCTGTAATACCAGAGCATCCAAAAGCCCTGTCTCTAACTATGTCAATGGCTTCCCTTCGAGAACAGCGGCGGCGGTCAATAACTTTTAAGCTTTGAACCTCCCGGGAACGAGAGGAACAGTCAGAGTTGTCGGCGCAGTGACTGCCCCCACAGAGGCAACACTTTTCCGCTGTTGCAGTACACTTGCTTGAATGATGGCTCTCTCCGCAGGTGCTACAACGAACGTTAGATTTACATCCTCCCGCACTGTGGCCGAATCTCCAGCAGTTCTTGCATTCAATCGGACGAGAAGCGAGGGGTTCTACCGGAAGATCAGTGTCCATAATTTTATTTTTGACGGGCATTTTGTGCCTACAAATGTCGCGATGACAGATTCGGTTGGTACGCTCTCGTTGTCAAGTAGGCGATAACACCGGTAAATTGAAATTACGCCTGCTCCAGAGAGACTGTCTAGGGTCTCAGCTAGACTCAGCTTGGAGTCGACTCCCCGTACAAGGCCTTTGGTACATGCAAGGTGAGGCGGAATACAAGCGCTCACCGGGGTAGCAGCGAAGCAGGTGCATTTGAGAAGATCCTGCACGCAGGTCTGATCCGGCGACCTACACACGATACCTCCTCGCCCAAATGGGCGCACATCAGTGATGGTCTGGAAATGGTTTGAAGTTGTCTTAAGTTCCTTTTGAACCGCCTGAGGGTTTGTAAGTCTGATGAAGCCTCCATTTGTAGGTACCAGTGCCACGGGAATACTGTCGATACCACTGCGGAAAAAGGAGTCCAGCGGTAGTTTATTACACGGCAGGGACGCTGACCAGGCGGATCGCGCCTGGCCAGGAGAAGTAGTCGACATGAGCACTAGAGATATGGTTAGACTCAGAAACAAATAAACTATAAAATCGGACTCTAAGATAGAAAGTTAAAACCACTCAATCCTCAGCCAAGAACACCCCAGCAGGTTGAGCACGGGCAAGCCAGGCTCTGAAGCTAGGTCGATCCTTGTTCTTGTTCACCAGTCCATTCTGGCGTTCCAAAGACGACGCACACCCTCGAGCTGAAATCTGCTAAATGGTTCTCCTAAATCTCTGTGAAGGCACCTTATTCTTGATAATGATGATCCTTTTGCTTTGCTGGCACACGCCCACAAAGGGGGATCGGCCGAAAACCGGGTGGAAGGATCATCAAGTTAGTTATGCATTTAAGTATATTGAAAAGAACTCCAGTATAAAGCAAAAATACATCGTAAAAATGTATGAAAATGCTACACGAGCTAGTGGTGAGAAATTCAAGTGGTCTTGGAGCAGAAAGTATTAATAAAAATTGACTAATAAGGTAATCGTTTTGTTGCCTTTATGTACGCACACAGGGCAGAGCAAACCTCCCTGTGGCTATTCCCTAATGGAATCTCTACAAAAGAATAAATTACTGCCGCGTTTATTTTTAAACCTATATTACCTCAATTATTTCGACCACGTATCTTTTTTTCATCAGAATATTGGTGACAAAATAAGAACAAATGACCTATTGTTTCTAAATTCTAGCAAAAGAACCATAACGGAGATGCTGTGAGTTCAGCTTTATGTAAGGAATAATTCAGGTGCGGAACTCTGCATCGTAATCTGTTGAATGTCATCTCCAACTGCCGAGATACACACCACTCTTTGTTCCAGCAGAATCTTAGATGTATCTAGTCTCAGACTTCACCCAATGATAATTTTTCTATTTCCTTTTGCAAACAAGTATTTATATATCAGAGTGCTGTTACATAGGCGAAATCAGGTAAAATAGGTAAGAGTGGTATGCTTAAAGAGAAAGTGGAATTTCGTCAGGTTTGCTCGTAATAAACTACTAATCATACTCAATAATGTCAATGTTTTGCTGCAGATAGTGCAGTACATACCAAGAGAGAATCAGTAAGTATGACTGCTTCTGATTCGCTTGAAGGAAGTTTACGAAGAGCTAAAATTATAGCAAATAATGCCGCGATAAATATAGAAGCATAATCTGGTAATCTAACTGAAAAATACCAGTCGAGAGAAGTACAGAACAAGGACCAGAAAACCAGCATGAATGTGCGACTTCGACATCGGATGTGCAAGTCAAAGCAATGCTTACGCAGTTAACCCGTGCCTTGCGAATGCTGCTTGTTGGTGTCAAGACGTCTGTTGCCAAGGCTGCAGTGCAAATTCTAGACGGACTAAACCGGTGCTTGGTGCTATCTAAAAGCAACATTAATTATGGAGTCAGCAGCCTCATCTTCATCAATGAATGAAATAATTAGTCATCCTGTTATATTTCAGTGAAACGCTTGAGGGCTACGAGGTCACCTCAGAGATTTTATAAGAGAATGCTGAAATATATCAATTCCCTGTTGCTGCCATATGCAAGACGAATATGACTTCTTCATTCAGACTGTGTGGACATGAACAATTCGCTTCCCAGACAAGTGGAAACCCTAGAAAATGTATAATATTCGTGCGCTGTGACCTCACGTATATCCATAACCAAATACGTATCCATAGCAGCAATGAGGCCTTTTCCGTCACGTTGAAGCTGAAAAGACGTACGGTATCGATTATTGGTGGTTACATTTCACCAAGCGGCAGATTTGACGCTGAACACCTTAAACTTGTCCTCAACTCGAGTCAAGGACCTCACCTCATCGTAGGTGACTTCAAGGCACATCAGTGACATCACCATCGTTGGGGCAGCAGCGTTATAATTGCTCGGGGAAAATAACTCCTAGACTTCAGAAGCAACAATGGTCTTCATATTCTAAACGACAGATCAGCGACATATCTCCGTCGCTCAGCGTACAGCAGCTGTCTCGACTTGGCTATCGCTTCTCGATGGATGGATGGATTGATATGGCTGTACCTTTTAGATCGGGTGGTGGCTAACGCCACCAAGCCGTAATACTTAGTGAACCAAAACTAGAATTTTTCCTTAAAAGAGTGAGTTTGAGGACTCGAACTTTGCCGTCAAGTGTTTAATTTTCACTCGTTCCTTGACTTTAGCCACCAATCAGATAACCTCCTTCTAGCTAATTCTACCCGCTAAAAGTCTATTTGCCCCCCCCCCTGTTCCTAAACCCCAGTGCTTTGAAAAAACTCTGCGCCATCACCCTGAACTATCGGGGGAAGCATTTTACAGAACATTATCAAGTGTTTGGCAGTTTCCTCTTCCTCTTCACACGCACTGCATTCTGTGTCTACCCCTTCGTAATTGGTCCGATACGTTTTGGTTCGCAATACTCTTGTCCTGGCCTCAAACAGTAGTGAACTACCCCGAGTATCATCATAAATCCTCTCCTTGGCAATTTCCTGCTTAAAAGTTCGATAGATCTCTAGTGCGGACTCCTTAATCATGCCCATTCTTCACATATCGGTCTCAGCTTCCTTCACCTTCTTCCTAACCGATAATTTTTTTTGTTTTGCCCCCTGATGTTTTCTAAGTATTTACCAGTCAACTTCCTGGTTCGCTTTCTCCATTTTGTATCAACATTCTTAATGTACAAGTAGCTGAAAACCTTCCTAGCCCAACGCTCTTCCCCCGTTTCTCTCAATCGCTTCTCAAATTTTATCTTGCTGCTAGCTTCCCTGCCCTCAAATGATGTCCATCCCATATCACCTTGTACTCCCTGATTTGGTGTATTCCCATGAGCTCCTAAAGCAAGCCTACCTATTCCACGTTGCTTAATTTCTAATCTTGCTTGAACTTCTGATCTCATGCACAAGACCAGTTTGCCGAACGTCAGCCCAGGAACCATGACCCCTTTCCATATTCCTCTCACAACATCATACCTATTGTAATTCCACAGTGCCCTAATTTTCATCACTGCTGCATTCCTGTTACCTTTAGTCGTCACGTATATTTTGTGTTCCCTCAGGTACTCGGTCCCATTGCTTATCCATACGCCCAGATATTTGTATTTATCTGTTATCTCTAGCGTGACCTCCTGTATTCTAAGCTCACTACCTTCGTTGTCATTAAAAATCATGACTGCTGATTTTTCCTTACTGCATTTAAAATCTAACCTATCCACCTCATTACCGCAGATGTCCATCAATCTCTGCAAATCTTTGATTACCTGTTGGCCATTAGCACTATATCATCTGCGTACATTAATGCTGGTAGTGCCTGATCAATGAGTTTTCCTTGTTTGACTAAAGAGAGGTAGAAGCCCAGTCCACTTCCCTATAATTTGGCCTCTAATCCTTGTAGGTACATCATGAATAATAAGGGTGACAGGAGACAACCCTGTCTAAGCCCCCGTTTTACCTCTGCAGGCTTGGATACCTGTTTTTCCCACTTTATAACTATGTTGTTACCTTTATAGATATTCTTTCAAAGATTAGTGACTACATGTTGCACGCCTAGTGTGTCCAGTATTCCCCACCATTCCTCTTGAACCACGCTATCGTACGCTCCCTTGATATCCAAAAATGCTAGCCACAGAGGCCTGTGTTCCTTTTCTGCTATTTCGATGCACTGCGTTTCAGCATCCGTCACCTGGTGCGCAGACATTGAAACATATGGTACTGATCACATTCCTATTTATATAGAACTACGATGGTATACCGGCGTTGCGAGCATTCGAAGGTGATGCACAGATTGGGAGGCTTTTCGAGAAAGCCAGGAAAGTCTTGTAGCTCTACAGTTTCTCCGACAGAAATAAAGAGAGAATTGCCACAGCAGTACAGGCCACTACACGTGTTGTCACAACATTTAATTCCAGGAAGCTGGTTGATGAGGTATACAAAGAGCTGCGGGCAGTTCGTCGTCGAGCTGAACGCAAATACAGGCGAACAAAATCGCTCACAGAACTGAGGACCTCTCGTAACGTGCATAAAAAATCAGTGGTACTCGGAAATGCTTGGCCGCAAAAACTGGAAGACATTTTGCACCACACTGGACTCACGAAGACCACTGTCTAAGATATGGCACGTCTTACGAGTTCTACCTTCTTCTCCTCAGCAACTGCGTCCTTTTCGTGCATTTGCCATCATGAGAACATGCAGTGACAAACAGATCGCAGAAGAGTTTTGTATGCAACTATCTGGCTCTGCAACAGCGGATGGCTAACTGCTTCGGTGCGCACCCCCTGCGGCAGACGTCCGTCTCAATCATGCTTTCACGCTGCAAGCGCTTAGTGCGGCCATGTCCACATTGCAACGTTCCAGTGCACCTGGGACTGATGGAATCACCTATGCTACCCTGCATCACCTTGGTCCTCGGGCAACCGAAGAACTGCTGTCCTTGTACAACCTTTCTTGGGCATCTAGAACTGTACCGGTGCACTGGAAAACTAGCTAGATTGTGGCGTTTCTGAAACCAGGCAAGTCTCCCCGTTATATGCTATCCTACAGACCAGTGGCGCTAGAAAGTTCTGTAGGAAAACTCATGAAACGAATGGTTTTGATGCGCTTCAAATGGTTCCCAGAGAAGCAAAGAGTATACCAAGATGTCATGACTGGCTTCCGGAAGGGAAGGTTATCAGTTGACAGTGTTACTGATTTAGTAACAACCGCTGAAGATCAGAAATGGCGCTGCCGAATAACGGTTGCAGTATTTCTTGATATAAAGGTGCATTCGACAAAGTTCGGCATGACGCCATTCTAAATGTTCTTAAAGACTATGGCATTGGTGGCTGCAAGCATCAATGGATAACAAGCTATCTTCAAGAACAAACTATATTCACATGTACTGCCGATGGTGACACAAATAAACATCCTGGCTATTGTGGCGTGCCTCAAGGTGGCGATGGAGCCTAACAGTATTTATTATCGTACTTTTTGACCTCGGTAAAAAGCTCGTTAAACTAGGAGGCAAAATCCCAATGTCTATGTACTGCAACGAGCAAGGTTGCGTAAAAAAACTCCCAAGCGTTTGCCCGAGGGTGAACATGGTTAAGTGCGAATGCACGGGGTTATGCTATGAGGGGTATTCATTAATTCGCACTATTATATCTATTAATCACACTATGGTGCCTTTATGGTGTAATGGTTCCTCGGAATCGTAATTGGATCACACGGGGGAGTTTACGTTAACTCACTGGCGAATGCCAACGGATTTTAACTTTACTCCCCCTCATAGCATCACCCCGTGCATTCGCACTTAACCATGTTCACCCTCGGGGAAATGCTTGGGAGTTTTATTACTGATGATGATGATTAAAGTGTAATTAATGAATTTAAGTGTTGTTTGTCATGAAGCATTTGTACACAGATACATTATATACGAAGTATTATTTATTTACACTTCACGATTTTCTTACGAAGCAATAAATGCACACATCACGAGCGCGTCACACACACACACAAACTACACTACAGATTAGCACCTATTCGTGTTATCGTTGTAGCTCACGGTTAGTACCGGGAATGTCCACTCGCCGTTGACGATTGCGAGCGGCGTCTTGACGCCGGCCTTCATCGCCCTTCTCCGCCTGACGCTTGCGTTGTCGTTCCGCTTCTTGGGACGCGTTCGCGACTCGATGCTGACGCCTCATCTCGGCCTCGCGAGCGCGCAGATCACCATCAGCTGCACGCTTCGCCCGCTTGTCCTAGGCCTCACGAGCACGAAGTTCGGCATCCTCTGCACGCTTCGCCCGCTTGTCCTCGGCCTCGCGAGCGCGCAGTTCGGCATCCGCTGCACGCTTCGCCCGCTTGCACTCGGCCTCGCGAGCACGCAGTTCGGCATCTGCTGCACGCTTCGCCCGCTTACGTTCGGTCTCACGAGCCCTTCACAGCGCCGCCTTGTCTTCCAACGTCGGTGAAACCACCGCGGTACCGTCACCTCCAACGACGGGTGCAGTGCTAGCATTCGGTTGTACTGCATTCGTTGTTTATGGTAGCGTTGCCTCCGGAACATCCATCGCACGACTCGCTCCCGACGGGAGACTGAGAGAGAAGGCGGGCGCGCGAGAGAGAGGTGTGCGCGCGCAGCTGCAGCGAGCGAGGAGAGCGGAGGAGCGAGCGAAGGGGGAGGGGGACGCGCGCAGCGGCGTTAAAGATATAAGGCGCGTTACTGACACTAATATCAGCGTCGCGTCCGTGGCTTATTCGGTAGAGCGTCGCGCTGCGGCCCGCCAAGTCCTCTTTCTTTTAAAGATAGAGAGAAGACTGCGGACGCCGCCGACGGCGGTGGATGGTTTGGGATCGCTTATAAAGTGTATTCACACTTAAAACACAGGTTTTTTTTTACTGTGGGTCACGCATACGAGTACACCAGAACACATGACAGGTGACAGCGTGGAAGAACCTTGTGGGGGAATCGACGTGCTCGGTCATTGCGGACTGAGATGGTAGCTTATGGCTGCGGAGCTCGAGGACGTTACCCAGCACGTTTCCACCAAATGCAACCAGCAAGGTTGCTTAAAAACATTGACTGTTATTCGAGAAACGTTAGCCGCAACAAGCTGGTACAGGCAGGGACCCGGCAAGCACGAGCCACATCGGACGTCAACGTCTTCTTTCACGCTGGCACAGAGCTGGCGCCACTATGCTTCGATACAATTACTTCCCGCGCAGAAAGGAGCCAACCTGGCGACCTAGGAAAAGGACACGACGAGGGGGTCATAGCACTGTTTGAGGCATGATACGTGTAGTGTTTCACGCCCCCGGCAGCGTTGGTGCGAAGGTGGATCAATGGGATCAACTTCATAGTTGACAGGAGATGTTTGCCGCACCACACGGTAGAGGCCATGGTATTTTGACGAAAGCTTCGGGGAAAGACCGGGAGGGGTAGACGGGACCCAGAGCCAAACCAGCATTCCTCGGTTATAGTGTACAGTAGACGAAGAGGAATCGTGGTCAGTTTTCTGGCGCCATTGGTCTTGTGCGGTAAATGGGCGAGCGAGTTGACGACACTCTTCGGCATAAGCAGCTGCTTCGGAAACAGGCGTCGCTTCGGAAACATCAGGCCTGTAAGGGAGAATGGTGTCCATGGAGCATGATGGCTCACGTCCGTACAGGAGGAAGAAAGGAGAAAAGCCAGTGGTTGTTTGTGGCGCAGAGTTGTACGCGTACGTGACAAAAGAGAGCACTTGGTCCCAGTTAGTGTGGTCGTCAGAGGCGTATAAGGCAAACATATATCCAAGGGTACGGTTAAAGCGTTCCGTCATGCCATTGGTTTGAGGATGGTATGCCGACGATTTCCGATGGACAGTGCGACATGCCTGAGCACGTCGTCGACGGCGTTCGAGAGAAACACGCGTCCACGGTCACTCAGTGATTCACGAGGTGCACCATGTCGCAAAATGAGATGGTGAAGAAGAAAGGACGCAACGTCTTTTGCAGTGGTAGCAAGCAGCGCAGATGTTTCAGCGTAGCGTTTCAAATGATCGACGGCGACGATATCCCACCGGTTGCCTCCGAGAGAGTTGGGTAGAGGACCATAAATACCAATTCCGACGCGGTCGAATGGTCTCGCTGGGCATGTTAAGGGTTGCAAAGGGCCAGCAGTGCTGTGAGAAGGCGTCTTGCGTCGTTTAAACGTGGTGCATGACCGAACGTACTGGCGAACGTGCCGATACATGCCGCGCCAGTAGTATCTTAGACGAAGGTGAGAGTAAGTCTTAAATACTCCAGCATGGCCACACTGGGGGTCATCGTGAAAGGCAGCGCAGATGTCCGAACGCAAATGACGAGGAATGACAAGGAGCCACCGACGGCCGTCCGTCACGTAATTGCGGGGATACAACAAGCCTTCACGGACAGCAAAGTGTCTTGCTTGACGAGAGAGGGAGCGTGAAGTCATTTCTGACGAACTGTGAGAGAGGACGTCGAGCAAAGAATTGATCCAAGGACCCTTGCGTTGTTCGGATGACATGTCAGTGATGCTCAACGATGACGAATCGCAATTGGCAGTTGATAAGCAGGCAAGGTCAGGAGGCACTGGAGAACGGGATATTTCATCGGCGTGTGAAAGTCTGCGTCCTGAGCGATAAACAACACGGATATCGTATTCCTGAAGGCGTAAAACCCCATGAGCGAGGCGGCCAGTAGGATCTTTCATGGACTCTAACCAGCATAAGGCATGGGCTTCTGTGACAGCATCAAACTGGCGTCCGTAAAGGTAAGTGCGAAATTTTCCTATAGCCCAAATGATAGCCAAGCACTCTTTTTCTGTGACGGAATAGTTGGACTCTGCCTTCGTTAGGGTACGGCTGGCATAGGCGACAACGTACTCGTCGCAGCCATCCTTGCATTGAGCGAGAATGGCACCGAGGCCGACACCGCATGCATCCGTGTGAATTTCACTGGCTACATTGGGATCGAAGTGGCGGAGAACTGGCGGAGACGTGAGTAGCCGGCGCAGCGCCGTGAATGCGTCGTCGCAGTGGGAATTCCAGCCAGAGATGTCCGCGCCACGGGAGAGAAGCTGAGTCAGAGGGGCAATTATAGAGGCAAAATTGCGAATGAAACGCCGGAAATAGGAACACAAGCCTACGAAACTACGAAGCTTAGGGTAGTAGGCTTGGGGTATCGGCAACGGCCCGCAGTTTGGAAGGGTCTGGCGACATTTCTTCTTTTGAGACGACATTGCCGAAAATTGTGAGTTTGCGGGCGCCAAAACGACGTTTCTTGAAGTTTAGCTGCAACCCGGCTGCCGTAAGGCACTGGAGAACTTGTTCCAGACAGAAAAGATGAGTTTCGAAATTCGCCGAGAATACAACTATGTCGTCTAAATAGCAAAGACAGATGTGCCATTTAACTCCCATGAGGACACTGTCCATCATTATTTTAAAAGTCGCAGGCGCATTGCTAAGACCAAAGGGCATTACATTAAATTCATATAAGCCATCAGGGGTCACAAATGCCGTTTTTGGACGGTCTGGTTCAGCCATTGGCACTTGCCAATATCCAGAGCGCAGATCCAGTGAAGAGAAAAACTCCGCACCTTGAAGGCAATTCAAGGTGTCATCCATGCGTGACAGGGGATAAACATCCTTGCGTCTGATGTTGTTTAGTCGACAATAATCCACGCAAAACCTGATTGAGCCATCCTTTTTTCGCACGAGGACCACTGGCGAAGCCCAAGGATTGTGTGAGTGCGGAATAACACTACGTTGCGAACTCGTTGACATCTTGAGTGATGACGTCACGCTCAGCCTGCGAGACGCGGTAGGGGCGCTGACAAAGTGGAGTATAATGACCCGTGTCGATATGGTGAGCGACAACTGACGTGCGTCCCAAGGAAGGTTGTCCGTGATCGAAGGAGGCGCGGAAACGGTCAAGTAAATGAATGAGCTGATTGCGTTGGTCTTGCCAATATCCAGTGGGTGCATTACCGGCCTTACGCAATGGTCTTGCGTAAGGCCGGTGTCTACGCTGCGCAACAGAACGTCTTCGTCAGGTAGTGAGGGCGCGGTGGCAGCTGTGACAGCATCCACGGGCATCGGTGTCGTATCAGAACGGGCATCGAAAGGAAAGATGTCATCATGAGTGTCAAGACTCCCAATACATTCGCCATGCTATAAGGTAGTGAGACAAGGGAACGGATTGCACACGTACATGGCCCTGGAGCCATCGGCAAGTGTTATGAGGCAAACAGGACTACAAGGTTCCGGCGACAAGCGCATTCTTTCGACGGCATAAATAGGGCAGTTGAATCGGAAATGGAGTAGCACAAAAGAGATACCGCGGCGACCGAAAAAGCAGAAATGACGACGTCAGCGGCGACGATCACCTTTTTGGGTGAGCTAGGGAGATCTATGAATGTCGTGCTGAATGGAAACAAAACGAGTTGAGCACAAGCGCAGTCGACAACCGCATGATACGCAGAAATAAATTTCCATCCCAGGATGATTTCATGAGACGCATGCGGAAGAACGACAAATTCAACGATGTAAAGCACTCCTTGCATCACAACACGAGCAGTGCATGTGGCAGAAGGTTGGACGTGTTGCGAACTCGCTGTGCGTAAACAAATTTCAATCAGTGGAGTCGCCACTTTGTTCATTTTGCGGCATAACACTTCACTGATTATACAAATAGTGGCACCTGTGTCGACAAGAGCAGTTGTGGCGAAACGGTCCACAAACACGGCAATTTGGTTAGGGGGCGAAAGATGAGGCCTTGGAAATTTCGTCGGTGGCGCAGCTCTTACCTCAGGAACTGCGACTGTTAGTTTTCTTCCTGGGCGTGGTTGGAACGGCGAAGCAGGGGGGAAGGAGACCGAAGACGGGGTGAAAGAGATCGACATCGGCTCAAGTCTGGTCGACGTGAGCGAAGGTCATGTGAATCACGTGTCACATGCAATTCTGATTGCCGAGGTATGTTGCCGGAATGCTGAACATCATTAAAATAGAATCCACGGTGACGACAGTAGCACGCGACATGCACTGAAATACCACAGTTGTAGCAGACGGGCCGGTTATCCGGAGTACGCCAAGAGTTTACAGGTGCTCGAGGTGGTGGAAAGGGCCGATTTACCGAATAAACCGAAACTGGTGACCTGTAGTAGTTGGTGGCTGGACTGTATGAAGGGAGCGGCGGTTGCGCAGGAGGTCGGCGGACGGCTTCTGCATAAGTCAGCGCTGCAGCCACTGATATTGGGGACGCGGGCGAAGTTAGAGCCTCGGCAACTTGTGTCTGAATAGCACGGCGACGTGAGTGGTCCAGTGTTGTGGGGGTCTCGTTGATGGTGGCGACAAGAGAGAATTTGAGGCATTAACACGCTGCTGTCGGGGCCACTGCTTTTGCACTTCAAAGCCGAAATATCAGCTGTTTGCGTATTAGCACGACGTGTAGAAATTCGTTGCTTGCGCAGCTCATCAAAACTTTGACATAGCTGAATCACGGCCGTGACGATCTGTGGGTCTTTGGCCATAAGCATATGAAAAGTGTCGTCATCAACGCCTTCCAATATATTCTTTATTCTGTCAGCCTCCGTCATCCTCGCATCAACTCACCTACAGAGGCTGATCACATCCCCAATGTAGCTCGTGAATCTCTCACCATTTCGCTGAAATCGTCCCCGCAGGCCGAGTTCAGCACGAAGCTTACGCATTGCCGGACGACCGAAAAACGAGGTGACAGCCTCTTTGAAAACCGACCAGGTGGGGATGTCGGCTTGGTGGTTGGTGAACCATTGGTTGGGCAAATTCGTCAAGTAGAAGATGACGTGAGTCAACATCGCAGGTCATCCCACTTGTTAATCGCGCTGGCATGCTCGTACTCTGCCAGCCAGTCCTCGACATCTTGATCTTCAGTGCCGTTGGACTGGTGGGTCACGCAGACGAAGTACACCAGAACACATGACAGGTGGCAGCGTGGAAGAGCCTTGTGGGGGATCGACGCGCTCGGTCATCGCGGACTGAGATGGTAGTGTAGTGCCATCATCACCATCATCATTTCTCAATCACCGCGCCGCGCCTCTCGCGCAGCTGATGCTAGCTCCAGCTGCGCGAGGATTAGAACAAGCTAGGCACTTGGTATGTCGGACGTGGACAGCCACCGCGGCTCCGCTTTAGGCGTGGAATAAAGTGGCGAGAGAAGACACGACCACGTTGGCCGCCGTCTCGTCTTCCTCTCTCGCTACATTGGTGACCCGGAGAACACGCCCTTCACCGAGATACGCGGCCATGCTCCAGTCAGCACAAGCCTGGCAGCCTCAATCCGACCCGCCACTGCCCCCGTTCCGGACCTCTCGCCTAGAGTCGTGGTTCGAGGAGTTTGCGGCGGCCCTGTATCACAACGGCATCTGGATCCAAGAGCTCATGTACGAGGTATTAGAATACCACCTCCCACATAACCTCAAACACTACCTCACATACTTCTCCTGGAGCACTCGCCCGTACGATCACTTGCGAGATGCTGTGCTCAAGTTTTACGGCCTTAAACATGCTCCACTTCCAAAAATGACACAACTGCACCTGGCTCATCACCTTCCAAGACACCTCTCGCCCCACAGCCAGTCCAGACCATTCCCCTGCCGGCAACTGGCCACATAAATTCAACAATGGCCGATGCCCCGTGCACCGTCGCATTCGCTGCAGAGACTTGGTCGGCTGAACTGTCTGTCCCGGGCGATTCGACGACCTCAGCTGGGCCAGCTGACCTTCCTGCAGACTCCCCGCCTGTCCCGGCACCTGTGGAGGTCCGCGACACCACTTCCACTATGGACCCAGAGCCCGCTGTGACACTGCACGCCATCAGTTTCCCCTGCACACCGGTGCCTGCTGCTCAAAACCTCGTGGACTGTCAGCACCTACTAACATCATCCTCGATGTGTCCTACAGAAGTTCAAGCCCCTGAGCATGCACGGCTGAACGTGCATGATGCTGTGACCATGTCAGGAAATCCCGAGGGCCGCACGCCTGGCTCACCACAGGTGGAGCACACCGTGCATGCCCCAACAGATGCGCAGTTAAACCATCCTCCTACCTCTACGTACGCGTGCTTGAGCATTTCAACGCCATCGACGGCCCATGACAACTGTGACGCCACATACCCGACGCTCGATCTCGCATCACACAACGTCGGTTCTAGCTCGAACAGCGCGACGACTCATCGGCGTACGCCTACGCGTTACACGTCGTCAAAGGTCGGAATAAGCAATCTATCGGTGCCCTCTGAGCCGGCTCGTTATCACTGTAAACCATGTCGCACTTCATCAGTCCAAAGCGCACCGTTTCCAACTTATCTGCACCCTACTCAGCCGACCAGGCGGCCACCGCAGCCGGTAATGTGCCACCGGAAGCGACGGTACCAGCACGGTAAACACACTACCAGGGTTAACCGCACTCCCCGTCGACGTTCCCACCAGCTCCAACAAGGAAGTAACACTAGACCCTCTGGACTGGCCGTACTACGCTCATGCTACAGTCCATCTTTTAAGCATCAGTGCCCGAGTGCGCGCGACTATCGACCGCACCGAAACGGCCCGTGTGTGTTCTCGGCACTTGATCATTTTTCACCTTGTCGTTGGTACTCGCGCTATCGACAAAAGTGTCCCTTCATCACGACCCTCGCCTGCTCCTTCCAACAGCGCGCCTGCGTAGCCACCCTCGTCCGCTGCGCCATTCCCAGTGTCGCCCGCCAGAGACCCACTGCTTACCGATGGCCCATCAACGTTGACAACCTGGACTTTCCAAATGAACACTTTATGGGTTGTCGTTCATGTATATAGCTTTTGTCACTATCTTTTTTTTTCATATGCCTTCAAATCGCTCAAAGCGCTAGGGGGGGGAGCCCTGTAGTGCCATCATCACCATCATCATTTCTCAATCACCGCGCCGCGCCTCTCGCGCAGCTGATGCTAGCTCGAGCTGCGCGAGGATTTGAACAAGCTAGGCACTTGGTGTGTCGGACGTGGACAGCCACCGCGGCTCCGCTTCAGGCGTGGAATAAAGTGGCGAGAGAAGACACGACCACGTTGGCCGCCGTCTCGTCTTCCTCTCTCGCTACAGTAGCTTACGGCTGCGGAGCTCAAGGACTTTACCCAGCACGTTTCCACCAAATTCAACGAGCAAGGTTGTGTGAAAACACAGGTTATTATTCGAGAAACGTTAGCCGCAACAAGCTGGTACAGGCAGGAACCCGGCAAGCACGAGCCACACACGGACGTCAACGTCTTCTTTCACGCTGGCACAGAGATGGCGCCACTATTCTTCGGTACAGTACGAAGATGACATGTGCACTTGGAACACGAGTCTAACACCTTTGCAAGTACAAAGGAAACTAAAACCTGCGGTATCGACAACGTCTGCATACCTCATTATCTGTGGACTGCAACTGTCACTGACGAAACTTGCTACCCTGCCATTCAGGAGAAAGTCCATGGCTTGCTACCCATAGTGATTGATGAGAACTTAATACCTTCTTTAATTCATCCCAAGTTCCTGGGAGTTATCATCGATCCTGATCTGCCTTGGTCGAAGCACACATCATCGCTTAGAAAGAAACTAAACAGCTTTGTCCAGGTCATTTGCCATATGTCTAGAAAATTATGAGGACTATTGAAATTATCTACCCCGCAGGGCGCGTAAGTAGGCGTTTGGTGCGTAGCGACTGACACCCGAGCTAATAGGGGAGTTTCGACTCCCTCCCACGCCTAGCCGTGCGTGGCTTTGCCGTGTCCGGGGAAAAGAGAATCCTGGCCCTGCCGCGGTGGCCCCGCCGCGGTCTAGTGGATAAGGTACTCGGCTGCTGACCCGCAGGTCACGGGATAAAATCCCGGCTGCGGCGGCTGCGTTTCCGATGGAGGCGGAAACGTTGAAGGCCCGTGTGCTCAGATTTAGGCGCACGTTAAAGAACCCCAGGTGGTCAAAATTTCCGGAGCCCTCCACTACGGCGTCTCTCATAATCATATGGTGGTTTTGGGACGTGAAACCCCACATATCAATCGAAAAGGGAATCCTGGGGATTGAGCCAACGCCGGGTTATTGGACCTTTAAGGCCCCCCGGCAGACGAACACACCCCTTTCGCCCCGGCTTCACGTAGACGGCACCCCTGGGCTGACCCACCCAGGAGAAATCGGTAGTCGCCTTTTGCTGTCTTTCTCTCCCTCCTGATCTTCGTCTTTTTTTTTCTTCCGATCTGCCCTGTCATCTCCTCACTTCTGTTTGCTTCCATCATCCAGACAGCAAGGGTTAACCTTGTGTATGTGCCCTCTCTTGGTCACATATTATTGGGTTACAGTGGCTTTGTACAGCTGGCGCTGGCATTCCCTTATAATTGTGCTGCCACGTCCCCATGTTGGGCTCGATGGAGGGCGGCTGGCATGGCTGCCGAATTTATAAATACTTTATGGCCTTTTTCTCATTTTCTAAACTGTCTCATCGCCCTCCTCCTAAGAGGGGGCGCACAGAAGCAACACCGAATGTATTTGTAAAGCCGAAAGAAATTTTCCCGCGCTTCCATGTGATCCACTGTGAAACGCAAGAAAAGAACGCAAGAACCAATTCTCCGTTTGTCGTTTCCAAATGCCTCACCAATACCCTTGGTCCAGGATATCAGGCTACACGTATGGCTAGTGGGGACCTTGTTCTTGAAGTCCAAACCAAGACCCAGTATGAAAACCTGACGAAACTTACCTCTTTTGGAACAACACCTGTATCTATCACACCACACCGCTCCCTGAACAGTTCCCGAGGCGTAATGTCTGATCAAGACCTACCTAACCTGGCAGAGAGTGAGCTCCCCGAGGGCTGGAACGAACAGCATGCAACGCATGTACAGAGAATTAAGATTAGACGTGATAATAAAGAAACCCCGACAAAGCACATCATTCTTACATTTTGCACAAGCACACTTCCAGAATATATTGAAACAGGCTACTTGAAGTTGAAGGTCCGACCTCACATCCCCAACCCTCGACGTAGTTCTAACTGCCAGCGATTCGGCCACGGTTCTCAGAGCTGCCGCGGCTGTCAAACCTGTGCAAAATGTAGTTCATAAGAACACGCTACAGACAAATGTGAAGAAGCCACTACCCACTGCGCGAACTGCGATGGTGGACATCCCACCTACTCTTGCACATGCCCTACATGGAAACATGAGAAAGAAGTGCTCACCCTGAAAGTAAATGAAAACATCTCGTTTAAGGAGGCGCGCAAGTGTCTACCATTGCAAGGTCCTTCAATTGCGGAGGTGGCACAAAAGGGGGCAGTGCCACCAAAATCCGTGGTGCCCGCACGAACCACACAAAGTGGACGAGCGGCAGCGCCATTCACACCCTCAACGGAAGTAGCACAGGCTTCTCCGGTCCCAAAAGGCTTGCATGCCTCTGGACCTGAAGCCCAAGGGCATTTCTGTCTCGACAGATAGCCCTAAGACCTCCGTGCCTGCACGCGTGAACCACGAGCGGGCATCCAGCACCTCGTCCAAGGTGATGGACACAACAGCGATTCCAACAATGTCTTCGGTGCGGAAGGACAGGCGCGGTGCATTGGAGCGCGCCAGAAAATCAAAAACCATCATTACTGGGCCTTAAAAGGATTCTTAACTTGGCGCAATACTTCTTTAGTACTCAAAGCACTCAATTACACTCATAATGAATACAAAAATAATACAGTTGAACGTCAGAGAATTGCTTAGAAACCTCGACAATATCCAGGAACTCTTACACGAACACTCCCCAAAAGTGCTGTGTGTAGAAGAGACACATTTCAATTCCAGAAACACCGATTTTCTACGTCGTTATGTAATGTTGAGAAAGGACCGCAATGACGCTATAGCGTCATCTGGCGGTGTGGCCATTATACTTTATCAGGGCATAGCATGTACACAACTACCGCTACAAACATCCTTTGAGGCAGTGGCTGTTCGAGCAGTTCTTTTGAACAAAATTGTCACCATCTGCTCTCTTTACATACCTCCACAGTACCGTCTTGAAAAACACGAATTCCAGTCACTGATATATGAACTACCGGAACATTATGTGGTTCTTGGGGACTTGAATGCACATAATGGCCTATGGGGTGACTCTAGCTGCTACGCACGAGGTCGCCTAATCGGAAATTTTCTCTTTTCTTCGGGTGCGTGTCTGTTGAATAGGAAAGAGCCAACATACTTTAACCTCTCCAACAAAACCTACTCATGCATAGAACTCAGCGTTGTGTCCCCATCACTTGTACCTCTACTTCAACGGAATGCGATCAACAATCCTTTCGGAAGTGATCACTTTCCGATTAATCTAAATGCACCACTAGAAAAAGGTCCTCGACATGTTCCCAGATGGCAGACAGACAAAGCGGACTGGGAAAAGTTTCACAACACTACTCGTTTATGTTGGACTGACATATGTAGGTTAAACATAATTGAAGATGTGCAGTACTTCACAGGTTTTCTTACTGATGCAGCAACCAAGTGCATACCGCTGACATCTGGTATGCCGGGCAAGCGACGCGTCCCATGGTGGAACACTGAGTGTCGGAATGCCTGAAAGGAGCAGAACAGGGCATGGAGGTTGCTTCGGATTTCACCGACAGCCGAAAATCTTGACAGCTTTAAGAAAATAAAGTCTCAAGGCAGGAGAACGCGTCGGAAGGCCAGAAGAGAAAGCTGGCACAAATTTCTATCCGGAATGAGTTAATATACACAAGAGGCTAAAGTCTGGAACATGGTTGGCAGGGTAGCAGGAAGACAAGTACACACACTCCCACTCGTAAACACACAGGGTGACAACCTGGAAGATCAGGCGAACTTCCTCGGTGCACACTACGAGCAGGTGTCTAGCTCGTCACACTACACTAAAGCTTTCCAAAGATACAAAGCAAGAACAGAAAAGCAGAAACTAGACTACAAGTGCACAAATTGCGAGGCATATAGCCAACCTTTCAACTTAGCTGAGCTACAAACATCACTAAATTCCTGCAGTAATTGTGCCCCAGGTTACGACCGTGTCACGTATGAAATGTTGAAAAACCTGCCGCTCAAAACGCGAAAGGCTTTACTCTCTATACAATGCTATCTGGCTTTCTGGCACCATCCCTGTTTTCTGGAAGGAGGCTGTTGTTAACCCTATTTTGAAACAGGGCAAGGACCCGTCTTCAGTTTCGAGTTATAGGCCCATTGCACTTACAAGCTGCCTTTGTAAACTTTTTGAGAAGATGATAAACCACCGACTTTTACATTTCCTCGAAACACACAATCTGCTCGACCAATTCTAGTGCGGGTTTCCAGAGGGTAGATCCACCACCGACCATCTGGTGCGTATCGAGGCACAGATCCGAGACGCTTTTGTCCACAAACAATACTTCCTCTCAGTGTTTCTCGATATCGAGAAGGCTTACGACACAACACGGCGTTTTGGCATACTAAGAGACCTGTCTCACCTGCGTGTGCGCGGTAGAATGCTTTCCATAATCGAGAGTTACTTGTCCAATCGGAAATTCCGTGTCCGTGTGGGCAGAATTCTCTCCCGAACATTTGTGCAAGAAACGGGAGTACCGCAAGGTAGTGTATTAGTTGTACACTTTTTATTATCAAAATGAATTCCTTGCACCTGTCCATTCCCCGCAACGTGTTCTATTGCACATATGTCGATGACGTCCAGCTTGGCTTTAAGTCATGCAACCTGGCAATGTGTGAGCGGTAGGTTCAGTTAGGTTTAAACAAGGTCTCCAAATGGGCAGAGGAAAATGGATTCCGCCTGAACCCACAAAAAAGCACGTGTGTCTTGTTCTGCCGAAAGAGAGGCATGCACTCAGAACCCGACATTGAACTGAACGGTCAACGCCTGTCTGTTAATGCGGAACATGAATTCTTAGGCTTAATCTTGAACAACAAGTTGACCTTCCTACCGCACATCAAGTATTTAAAAATAAATGTTTGAAAGCCATGAATGTTTTAAAAGTGTTGTCACGTACTACGTGGGGTAGTGACAGGCAATCTCTCATGAATCCGTACAGTAGCCTCATTCGCACCCGCTTAGATTACAGGGCTCTTGTTTATCACTCTGCGACTCAAAGTGCTTTGAAGATGCTGGACCCCGTGCATCATTGGGGAATCCGTCTTTCTACGGGTGCCTTTCGCACCAGCCTAGTAGAAAGCCTTTACGTTGAGTCAAATGAGTGGTCGCTTCATCTGCAGAGAACTTACATGTGCTTTGTATATTTCCTTAAGGTGAAAGCAGACAAGAAGCACCCCTCATACTACACTATTGATGATTTGTCGAGCTTCATTCTGCTTCAAAACAGGCCTTCGATGAGGCAGCCCTTCTCAGTTCGCCTGAAGAGTCTAGCGGAGGAAACTGGAGTGTCACTTGAACACAGTTTAATGGCTCCTCTAGCATACCCGCCACCGTCGCAGTGGCAGACTATAGACTGCGATGTGTCTTTCCTAGAAGTTACAAAACATGCGCCTATTGCCCATATCCGAACATACTTTCTGGAACTTCAACCCAAATACACACGTCCTGAGTTCTTTACAGATGCCTCCAACTCCTGTGTGTCCTACGCTGCTGTCGGCCCATCCTTTTCGGACGATGGTCCTCTACATCTAGGCACAAGTATCTTCACATCGGAAGCATACGTGATACTTGTGGAGGCTAAACACACCAATTACAAATACAAAAAGCAGTAATTTATACGGACTCCCTCAGTGTGGTAACGGCTCTGCAAACCCTTAAAAAACAAAAAAAACCCTGTCCTTGTCTCACTTTACTCCATTTTATGCACGCTCTACACACTCAAACAACATGTTGTAGTGTGCTGGGTGCCAGGGCACCGTGAGTTCTAAGGCAACGTGATGGCGGATCAGCTTGCTGAATCCGTCCACGAAAGCACTGCCACTACACCCATATCAATCCCGGCCCTTGATCTGAAGCCGTCTCTCAAGCGAATGCTCAGGGACTACTGGCAGGGCAAGTGGGATAGACACACACAAAACAAACTACACATTATTAAGCCACACGTTGGCCATTGGCCGCCAGTATCGAAATCACGTTATACAGAGTTAATACTAACGAGGCTCAGGATAGGACACACATACATGACACACTCATATCTTTTGTCCGGTGGGGATCCACCATTTTGTGACAGATGTGGTGAAGCACTAACAGTTCTTCACATTTTAATTCAGTGCATACAATTGGACACTCTAAGAAAACAACACTTTTCATTACCCTACCGACAATATATACCTTTACACCCTGCAATGTTAGTCGGTATAGGGAACCACTTTTTAGTCATAAATCATTGTTAGCGTTTTTAAAAGAAATCCGTAGTTTTCATAACATATACCCGGGAATTCCGTAGCCCAACCTCTTCAGAGGGGTTTTTGCTGTGGTGGCAACACTCAAATAAGCACTTGCCTCACGGCCCTTGGACCCAAGGGTATGAACGAGTGAGGCACTTGTGCTAATGCCACACATGTCCACCATCGTTTTTTTATTATCACCAACTTCTGTCATCTATTCACACCACACACACCTTTCACGGCATGGTCGTGATTTTATTACTTGTACGTTTTTACGCGCCTTACTGCGAGGAATTTTATGGCCCTTATACAGCCGCTTATCACAATCATTGTCCACAGGTGGGCTCGGTGGCTGCGCCACGAAACAGTCCTGTAACCCGCTCCTGTTCGCCATGCAGGTGTATGCTACGCTCGTCATCCATCTACTCTCCTCGGCTTCACTCGGTGCCGCGACTGACCGACCAGCAGCCCGCGAGCCTCTGTGGCTCGACACCAGCGCGGGTACGAGTACCCAATGCGCCTCCAACCCCAACATTCTGGCCTGTCAAGTGGCGCCCCCACCCGAGGAAGTATGGATCCTGCAGACATCACAAATTTCATCTTCATCGACATCAGCAACAGCTATAGAGCGGCAGCACCCCGGCGCGCCGCTCTGTGGGCTCGGTGGCTGCGTCACGAAACAGTCCTGTCACCCACTCCTGTTCCCCATGCAGGTGTATGCTACGCTCGTCATCCATCTACTCTCCTCGGCTTCACTCGGTGCCGCTACTGACGAACCAGCAGCCCGCGAGCCTCTGTGGCTCGACACCAGCGTGGGTACGAGTACCGAGTGCGCATCCAACCCCAACATTCTGGCCTGTCAAGTGGGGCCCCCACCCGAGGAAGTATGGATCCTGCAGGCATCACAAATTTCATCTTCATCGACATCAGCAACAGCTATAAAGCGGCAGCATCCCGGCGCGCCGCTCTGTGGGCTCGGTGGCTGCGCCACGAAACAGTCCTGTAACCCGCTCCTGTTCGCCATGCAGGTTAGTAGACAAAGCTCACTATTTTCCAAAAAATCAAGCAATTACTGTCTGGTACAGCTGCCGAGCCCGCAGTGTTGTGTATGCATGGCCTTCAAATGCATTGATGTCATACATTGTTTATTGCTGTTACTGTCTGGGGACATTGAGAGCAATCCAGGGCCCCCTAACGGTAGTGCTGTCATTCTCGCTGAACTAAAAAATATATCTTCTGGGCAGGCTAAGCTTCTTTCCGAGGTGCAAGACCTAAAAACACAATTGAATACTACAGAAAAAACTATCAGTGATCTAAGTAATAGAATAACGCAGCTGGAAAAACACTACCAAAGCCTCTCAACCGTTCAAACACAAATAACGGCGCTAGAGACCAGTACAGGCACTACAGCTCGTCACATTCAAACCTTGGAGGCCAGGTTTGACGATGCGGAAAACCGCTCGCGACGGAACAACCTAATATTCTATGGTCTCCCAGATACTAACCATTCTAAAACTTTCTCTGAGTCTGAAGAACTAATTGTGAGCCTCTGCAGCTGACATTGAAATATTATGGCTTCGTATTCGTTCTACGCCAGTAAATCTGCTCCTTGGAGTGTGCTATCGTCCCCCACAAAGCAGTCCAGAATTTCCTGAGAAATTTAACAATATACTGAACTACCTCACTGTTAAACAACCCAACGCGCATGTCCTACTTTTTGGCGATTTTAACTATCCTGATATTGACTGGAAAGACCAAGTCGCTTTGGCAGGGAGCCGTGTTGAAACAAAAGAATTTGTAAACATCTGCTTAAACTTTAATCTCACCCGGCCAGCTGGTATCGGAGCCAACCAGCGTGACAAACAACTCAGCCAATATACTAGACTTGGTTCTAACAACGCACCCCGAAAGTTTATCGTCACTTACATACCTTCGTGAAATCAGCGATCACAAGGTAATACACTCAGTCTTGAATTTCGACCTCTTGTCCCGCAAGCCTCATCCTAAAACTATCAGTCTGTATGATAAAGGAATCTACGAGGCAATAAATAACGAACTTCAAAATTTTTTTCCGGACTTCAAAGCAGACTTTTGGAACAGATCAGTAAAGGACAACTGCACGATTTTCAAAAACAAAATATGGGAACTGGCAACAAAGTACATACCGAAATCCACATTTCGCGCATCTTGTCAGAAACCATGGTTCAAAAAAACCCTGAAAAAGCTATGTAATAAGAAGAAACGATTTTTTCGGGCTGCCAAGATAAAACATATAGCTCAGAACTGGAATAAATACTACGCGGCCGAAAAAGCGTATTTCTTCGCCATACGCAGCGCAAAACACTCGTTTTTTCACACAGATGTACCCAAGATTCTAACCAATAATCCCAGAAAATTTTGGAAAATCATTAATCCCCAGGAATCCCATATGTTTACATTGAAAAATGAAGCTGGCGATGATATGAGTACCATTGACGTCGTTGAACTTTTCGATGCTGCCTTTTCATCTGTTTTTACCAACGAAACCCAAATACCCTTTCCTGCGTTACCGAATCTTATCCAGTCTTTTATGTCGCCTATCACATTTATTCCATCGGGTGTTTTGTCTGTTATCAAAAAATGAAACTGCCTTCCTCAGTAGGTGTTGACGAAATATATACTAAAATTCTTAAAAACACGAAATCTATTTCTTCAGCAATTTTGTCATTATTATTCTCACAGTCATTTCGCACAGGCATCTTACCAGACGACTGGAAGGTGGGGAAGGTCACTCCGGTCTTCAAATCAGGTAACAAAGATAGCCCCCTAAATTATCGCCCAATCTCTCTAACAAGCGTACCCTGTAAAATCATGGAACACGTCATCTACACCCAAATCATTCACTTTCTTGATGCCAATAACTTCTTCCATGCTGCCCAGCACGGGTTCCGTAAGGGTTACTCTTGCGAAACCGAATTAGCCCTTTTTGTCCAGGATCTGCACACAAGTCTAGATACTAGCCTGCTGACTGACGTATTTCTGGATTTCTCGAAAGCGTTCGACAAGGTACCTCATAAGCGACTGCTAATGAAACTTAGATCTTTAAATATACATCCCAATGTTTTACCTTGGAGTGAGGAATTTCTAACTAACCACTTTCAGTTTGTTTCAATTGATGACGTTTCCTCTAACCCCCTTCCACTAACATCAGGTGTCCCCCAAGGCTCCGTTCTTGGTCCCCTTCTCTTCTTAATTTATATTAATGATTTAGTTTCGCATGTCTCCTCCAGTATCCGTTTGTTTGCTGACGACTGTGTAACCTATCACTCAATCACTAACCCGACAGATCAAACCGCTATTAAGATGACCTTAACCACGTGCAGGACTGGTGTGAAAGCTGGCTTATGAAACTTAACCCTAACAAATGTAAAACAGTCTCTTCCCACCGCCGTAGCAACCCCTCTTTTTCCCTTACTCAATCGCTAACGTCGCCCTCGAACACGTGCAATCATATAAGTATCTCGGTGTCACCCTGTGCAATGATCTTAACTGGCGCCTGCATGTTACCAACATTATATCATCTGAAAACAAATCCCTAGGTTTTCTGAAACGTCACCTTCGGCACGTCCCGCAGGACGTCAAGTTACAGGCCTACAAATCCCTTATTCGCTCTAAATTGGAATATGCCTCTGCAATCTGGAACCCACACCAAGCATATCTCATCGACTCACTTGAGGCAGTTCAAAACCGTGCTGCTAGGTTCATTCATTCTTCGTATTCGTATAGTATTAGTGTATCATCCCTCAAAAAAGAATCTGCTCTCTTCAACCTTGGCGTTCGCCGTCGCATTTCCAGCCTCTGCCTGTTTCAGAAAATTTTTCACAGCCCATTCCGTCTTTCCTACATTGTTCCACCAGCCCGCATATCTCACCGCACTAGACATCCACTTCACGTTGCCCGACCACGCATTAGAACGACCACTTTTTCTATGTCCTTTTTTGTACGGACTGCAAATGACTGGAATGATCTTCCCCACGACGTCGTGGCCATTTCCTGTCCATCAACATTTTTCGACCAACTGTCTGCACGTCTTTCGCTATGAAAACCCGTGTCAATAAAATAAAAACAGAACTTTATATGTTAACCCACCCCTTATGTAATACCCCCTCGGGGCTCTTTAAGCAAATAAAGCGAAGTGAAGTGAAGTGATATCTTAATAAGACGAACTGGCGCTCTTTGGTCGTGAAACGGCCCTTGCGCCACAAAACATCAAACATCATCATCATCGAAATTATCTATACTGAAGCTATACCTGGCACTTTTTATTGGATACTTTCGCTACAGTGCTCCTGTTTATTCCCGTGCTCGCACATTGGCTGCACGTACACTCGAGGAAGCTCACGCGCGTGCCTTAAGAATTAGCCTAGGAGTACCTCGATGTACATCTACATGAGGCACTATTTCAGAAGCGCGGGCTTGTTTAGCTCGTGTTTATCTTCAACACGAACCACTACGAGTATGGCTGAGGCTACTGACAAGGCATCGAGACCATCAGCTAGCAGAAACATTTAACACATGACCCAATGCTGCATGCTCAGAAGCTGTTAAGTCACACCGAGATCTCTTGCCTTCAGGTTATGCAGCACAAGTTATTTCCGACATACCACTCATGACGATATTTAAGCCGATCGGCCGATTTCCGATCCCAGGTATAACAAAGCAGTCAAAAATACCAACTGCTGGTCTTAAGCATTTTACTTTAATAAGTACATTCTGAAATAATATTTAAAATTTAGTAAGTACATTCTGAAAAAATGGTGTTAATCGTATACAAACACTGAGCAATCGGTAAATACTTAAAGTCGGCATAGAAGACAGCTCTTATCTAGTAGACAATACAACACTTGTTGTACACAAACACAAGAGCACTGGGAACAATACACCAGAAAAATACACACTTTTTTAACTTTGAACCAGTAACTGCACCCAGCGAAACAATTTTGTTTACGCGCAATGGGACGCGAACATTTATTCCACGAAAATAACCGCTAGAATAAACGATAATACGGCTCATCAAAAGAGCAAAAGATAACTTGAAAATTATTTACAGAACATGTCCTCGATTATTGAGGTGAACTGTGACAATGACTGTATACTGGTAATCGAGAAATCTAGACAATTCCATTCTCCTATTGACAGGGGAAAGAATGAATGCTTGAAGCAATCGTTGTTCAAGGTGTACTTTGTAATAGTGAACACATGTTTGTGTCTTAGTTCTCTGGATTCTGCTAGGGAGATGTATTTTGATGCATCGATACGGCTGCGGTTATGAAGCAGGTTGTGTAGAAATTTTAATTGTGCCAGTTTTGCTCTTGACGCTAGCGTAGGGACCGCAAGATTCTAAAAGGTTAGTGGGCGAGTCGGTGCGTTTATACTTGTTGTAGATAAACCATACGGCCTTCCTTTGTACCCGTTCTAACCTTGCGATATGAGTGCCATATTGAGGGAACCAAACAGTGTTGGCGTACTCTAAAACTGGACGAACGAATGTTGTGTAGGTTAAGAGCCTAGTTTGTGTCGGTGCAAGTGGGAGACACCCTCTTAAGAAAAACAGCTTGCTCAAAGCGGCAGCTGTGACGTTATTTATGCGTGCTTCCCATCTCAGGTCGGAAGTTAATGTGACACAGAGATATTTCTGCAGCGTGACTCTTTGTAAAGGTGTGTTGTTTATTGTGTAAGTAAACTCAGAGGGTGCCTTTTTTCTGGTCACCGTCATACAGACGGTTTTTGTTAAGTTTATAGACATTTGCCATTCTTCACACCAGTGAGCAATTTTTTCCAATGAACTATTTAGTGTCTTGTGGTCATCGCTGTCTTTATTTCCCTGTAAGTAACGCAGTCGTCAGCGAAGAGCTTAATTTTGCAGTCTATGTCAGCTGTAATGTCATTTATATAGATGAAATATTAATGGCTCAAGGGCGGAGCCTTGGGCACACCTGACTTTACAGAAGCCATCTTTGATAATGCGCCTTCGTAAACCACAAACTGTTGGCGGTCGCTAATGAAATCTTTTACCCTATTCGTAATCTCTCCACTCCCTATTATGATTTCCAGTTTTAAAATAGGTTTGAAATGACAGACACGATCGAACGCTTTCGATAAATGAAGCAGTATTATATCTGTTTGGGAACGGCTATTTATACAAAGGGCAAGATCAAGAACAACTTCAGTAAGCTGGGTTACAGTTGACAAGCCTTTCCGAAAGCCGTGCTGGTGGGGAGACAGAAGGTTGTTATTTTCTAGAAAAACAGTTAAATGCTTTGGCATTATATGTTCGAGTGTTGTTTTGCGTGACGTACTAATGAGCGACATTGGTCTTAAATTAGAGGGAACAGCAGTATCTCCAGATTTGTGTATTGGAATAACGTTTGCTACTTTCCATTCGGATGTAAGTTAAGCAGTCTGAACAGATTTTCGATATGTAATGCCCAGGTATTTACTGCATCACACTACATACCGTAACAGAAAATTGTTGGCAACGCAGTTTAGAAGGCCTGATCGCATTTCTAAGCAATACAGGTTTCAGTTCCCGCCTTTAAAGCATCTGCTAATGTGGAGGCCTTTGTGCATGCACTACGCCAAACGAGACATTGTGTGCAGTGACTCATTGTCCTATACCACAATCACCCTCATCATACCCTCCGCTTTCTTTCCCTTTCCCTTTATCCCCGTGAGAAGTAGCAGGCCAGAAAACCACTTTCAAGGCCAACCTCTCCTCCTTTTTCTCATTAAACACCTTCTTCTTCCTTCCTTAACTAGTCGGCAACCTAATTAATAAACCGCTAATATTGAATCAAACATTCATTTTGACTTCAAATCGAAATATTTCTCTGGTCTATTCAGAATGCCAGCGACGCATGCACGCAAAGTAACCACGTGAACGCCACAGCATGAGCGCGTTACAAAGAAATAACACCCGCTGGAGAGAAATGAAAATGAAACAAGCCGTGAAACTTCCTTGGAATGGCACAAGGCTTCAGAAGGGGCTTGTCGCGCGGAAGTGACACTTTTTCGCCATTCACCACAAATTCATCTGCGCGGACGATGTCACTGTCATCGAAATGCTTGTCGCACACTCTCACATACTTAGAGTCGAAGCAAAAGTCACCCGTTTCTTGCCTTGGAATTAAGCGCTTCCATTTCTCGCGCAGCACGCCGTCGCTGGGTAAACAGAACAAGGAAACTTTTTCTGTTCTGCCCTTGTACCCGGAACGACATCCCGGGACACAACACGTGTTCGGCATCGTCGCTGCACTAACGCCGCATCACAACAGCACGATATGCACGTTTCCCACACAAAGCAAACAACTCGCAGCGTCGTTCGAGCCAGCGCGCCAACGCCCGACCAGCCCGACGAATCCCCTCAGTGAGATGGTGGCGCCACCGCGCGGCAACCCAACGCATCATATGAAGCTCTCCCATTGAGTTACGGAGCAGTTTCGTGACCAGTAAAATTGAAGGACTCTGGTATTGCTGTTGCGTCCTCTAGCCTCAAAGCGCAAACTCCAAACTGGCTGGATAACATATTCGAAAAGTCTTCGACCTAGTACACTTACACAGACGAAGAACAAAATAGACAATACAGGTAAACCTGCCTATAACGAACCTTTATATAAAGAATTCCTTGACCATACGAACTTTCTATATTCCCCGCTGTTACTCCATAGAAGCACATTTATGTGCAACCTCTATGTAATAAAGTAACAGCCGGAGACATCCTTGATATAACGAATTTGGTCACAGACAATTTAGGAGTTTTGCCCCGGATTTCGTCCATTTGGCACAAGCATGCATCCATCATGGTTGTCCTGCCGCCAACCAAGCACTCGTGGCGGTGGGGTGCTTGGGGCTTTGGCGTCTCGCAGGCAAAAATGAACGCTTGTTATTGTGTGCGAGTGTGCACAAGGCGGGCAGAGCAGGCGGGCCTGCCTGCCTGCCTGCCTGCCCACGCACCTTGCGCACATGGCTTATGGAACGGGGCAGTAACCACAGGGACAGAGCAACTAACTCGCGGGATGTTTTCGATACAGTTCGAGCATTTCTCAGATTGTGTCATGACTACCGTATTTACTCTCGTAATTCTCGAACCCCCCACATCGCCCAAGAGAAAATAAGATTTTTTTTTCCTCGAGTAATTATCGCACCCCCGAAAACTGCAGCAATAATGTCGTCTGCTCGTTCCAGCCATTTACGACGATAGTGCGCACCATCTAGCGCCATCTCTTAAGCATCAAGCGTACTATTGCACGGACATTCAATTCAATTCAAGCCAAGCCGAAGTGGCCTGTGCGCGCTGTGGCGTGTTTTGTATGTTGTGTCGGTAATCTTGGCACGTTATGGGGCGATACTGAAGCCACACGGCTGCTTCAAGTTGCAAGTGATAGATCATGCACTAAACAACGGCAACAGGGCTGCCGAAAGGCCCTTCGGAGCCTACGAGTTTTGTGTTCACTACTGGTGACGGCAGCTGAAAGCCACCAAGACGCGTTGGGCCTGCCGTGTGCCTAAAACTGGGATTGATGGGAAACTTTATTTCTTCAGAAGGAAACTGCGGACGATTCTGTTAAATAGCCATCAGCCCAATACTGACGTCCTACGCTTAAATTTTGAGGGCTCCTGTTGAGTGCCGCAGGGGTGCCTGCGCAAGTAGGCGTTTGGTGTGTAGCGACACCAGAAACCCGAGCTAACGGGGGAGTTTCGACTCCCTCCCACGCCTAGCCGTGCGTGGCTTTGCCGTGTCCGAGGAAAAGGGGATCCTGGGGGTTGAGCCGACACTTGGTGATTGGACCGTTAAGGCCCCCCGGCAGAGGCAACACACCCCTTTGGCCCCGGCTTCACGTTAACGGCACCCCTGAGCTGACCCACCCAGGGGAATCGGCAGTCGCCTTTTCCTATCTCTCTCTCCCTACATCTTCGTCTTTATCTCTTACTATTTATCTGTCCTCTCTTCTACTCTCTTCCGTTTACTTCCAAACTTCCTGGCGGCTAGGGTTAACCCTGTGCAAATAGCCTACCTTGGTCTAGGCGCATTGGGTTATAGTGGCGTTGTACGGCTGGCGTCTGCAGGTTTCAGCATTTGTAAACTTGTAGCGTCATCTCGTTGGGCTCCGTGGTGGGTGGCCGCCAACGCTGCTGAACAACAATAAGGAAGACATGCATGGAGCATTCCCACTACTGTCTGATCGTACCGGCGTAAAGCCGGTACGCACCGATGATCTCACCAGAGAAGGATTGGCCACCCTGGTGCAGTATCTGGCCACCCCCTCCCGTAGGCATTCGTCAATTAACTCACGGCCCTCAGTCCCCACCAGCTGCGGAGCAACTGACCACGGCGGCGGTCAGATCTGCAAAGCAGCAGAGGGTGCTAGGAATCTCTGGATACGGACAGGCCACCATTGGAACTTGAACTTAGCAACGTTTAACGTTAGAACGTTATCTAGTGAGGGAAGTCTAGCTGTATTATTCGAGGAGCTAGAAGGCATTAAATGGGATATAATAGGGCTGAGTGAGGTTAGGAGGACAGATGAGGCCTATACTGTGCTACAGAATGGGCACGTCATTTGCTATCGGGGCTTGGCAGACAGAAGAGAACTGGGAGTAGGCTTCCTAATTCACAGAAACATAGCTGGCAACATAGAGGATTACTATAGCATTAATGAAAGGGTGGTAGGCATTGTAATTAAACTGAATAAAAGATACAAAATGAAGGTAGTACAGGCTTACGCGCCTACATCCAGCCATGATGACGCTTCAGTTGAAAGCTTCTATGAAGACGTGGAATCGGCAATGAGTAAGGTGAAAACACAGTATACTATAGTAATGGGCGACTTTAATGCAAAGGTAGGGAAGAAGCAGGCTGTAGACCAGGCAGTAGGAGATTATGGCATCGGCACTAGAAACTCCAGAGGAGAGCTACTAGTAGAATTCGCAGAGCGCAATAATCTGCGTATTTTGAATACCTTCGACCGAAAACGAGAAAACCGCAAGTGGACATGGAGGAGCCCTAATGGCGTAAATAAGAACGAAATAGACTTTATAATGACTGCACACCCAGGAGTCGTGCAGGATGTGGAAGTGGTTGGCAAGGTAAGATGCAGTGACCATAGAATGGTACGGGCTCGAATCCGCCTAGACTTGAAGAAGGAACGACAAAAACTGATACGCAAGAAGCCAATCAATGAGCTAGCACTGAGAGGGAAAGTACAGGAATTCAGAGTGTCACTGCAGAACAGGTACTCTGCTCTTAGCGAGGAAACCAACCTTAGCGTAGATACAATGAATGATAATCTGACGAGTATCATCACGGAGTGTGCAGTGGAAGTTGGAGGCAGGGTAGCTAGACAGGACACCGGCAAGCTTTCCCAGGAAACGAATAACCTAATTAAGAAGCGTCAAATCATGAAAGTGTCAAGTACAACAGACAAAATAGAACTGGCAGAGCTTTCGAAGTTGATTAATAGACGTAGAGTATGCGATGTAAGAAGCTATAACATGGAGAGAATTGAGCACGCTCTGAAAAACGGAGGAAGCGTCAAAGCAGTGAAGAGGAAACTTGGGATAGGCAAAAGGCGCATGTATGCTCTAAGGGACAAAGAAGGCAAAATAACTACCAATATGGATAGGATAGTTAAAATAGCGGAGGAGTTTTACAGAGATCTGTACAGTAGCCAAGACAACCACGACCTTAATAATATAAGAACTAGCAGTAACCCAGACGACACCCCACCGGTAATGATAGAAGTCAGAAAAGCTTTGGAGAGCATGCACAGAGGCAAAGCTGCTGGTGAGGATCGGGTAACATCAGATCTGCTGAAAGATGGAGGACAGATTGTGTTAGAAAAACTAGCCACTCTATTTACGAGGTGTCTCCTGACGGGAAAAGTACCAGAGTCTTGGAAGAACGCTAACATCATCTTAATACATAAGAAAGGAGATCACAAGGACTTGAAGAATTACAGGCCGATCAGCTTGCTCTCTGTAGTGTACAAGCTATTTACAAAGGTAATTGCTAGCAGAGTAAAGAAAACATTAGAATTCAATCAACCAAAGGAACAAGCAGGATTTAGAACAGGCTACTCAACAATTGACCACATTCATACTATCAATCAGGTAATAGAGAAATGTTCAGAGTAGAACCAACCACTATACATAGCCTTCATAGATTACGAGAAGGCGTTTGATTCAGTAGAAATATCAGCCGTCATGCAGACACTGCGGAATCAGGGCGTAGATGAAATATATATAAACATTCTGGAAGAAATCTACAGGGGATAAACTGCTACCATAGTGCTTCATAAAGAAAGCAACAGAATACCAATAAAGAAGGGTGTAAGGCAGGGGGACACAATCTCCCCAATGCTATTCACTGCGTGCTTACAGGACGTTTTCAGAAGCCTAGAATGGGAACAGTTAGGGATAAGAGTTAATGGAGAGTACCTCAGTAACCTGCGCTTCGCCGATGAAATTGCATTGCTGAGTAACTCAGGGGACGAATTGCAACTCATGATTACGGAGTTGGACAAGGAGAGCAGAAAGGTGGGTCTTAAAATTAATCTGCAGAAAACGAAAGTAATGTACAACAACCTCGGAAAGGAGCAGCGTTTTGCGATAGGTAATAGTGCACTTGAAGTTGTAAAAGTTTATGTATACTTAGGGCAGGTAATAACCGCAGAGCCTAACCACGAGATTGAAGTAACTAGAAGAATAAGAATGGGGTGGAGCACATTCGGCAGGCACTCTCAAATTATGACAAGTAGATTGCCACTGTCCCTCAAGAGGAAGGTTATAACAGCTGTATCTTGCCGGTACTTAGCTACGGAGCAGAAACCTGGAGACTCGCAAAGAGGGTTCAACTTAAATTGAGGACGAAGCAGCGAGCAATGGAAAGAAATATGGTAGGTGTAACCTTAAGAGACAAGAAGAGAGCAGAGTGGATTGGGGGACAAACGGGAGTTAAGGATATCATAGCTGCAATAAAGAAGAGGAAATGGACATGGGCCGGGCATGTAGTACGTAGACAGGATAACCGCTGGTATTGAGGGTCACCAACTGGATTCCCAGAGAAGGGAAGCGGGGTAGGGGGAGACAGAAGGTTAGGTGGGCAGATGAGATTAAGAAGTTTGCGGGTATAAATTGGCAACAGCAAGCACAGGACCAGGTTAACTGGCGGAACATGGGAGAGGGCCTTTGTCCTGCAGTGGACGTAGACAGGCTGATGATGATGATGATGATGATGATGATGGAGAGAAATGGTAGCAGAGCCGAACAAACTCGGAGCTCAGAATCAGTTCCTGTCAATCTCTTTTCTTGCAATGTGCCCTACGCCGTCAAGTCTGGCGCGAAAGCGGCGCTCTCAAAGCGTAGAACACTTCGCACTCGCCCGCGAGGCTTCCCCAGTTTCTCTTTCCAACTACCTCCCGTGACGACGCAGAAGCAAGAGACAGGGAGGAGGCCTAGACTACGTCTAGACTGAACGTCACCAGGCTCTGCGACGACCACGGGCTGGTTACAGATGCGCTTTAGTCACTTATGTTCGCCCATTCGCACTGTGGTTTCTACGGTGTTCAGTGGATATGTTGGGAATGTAAGAACGAACATCGAGATGTTTTGCTTGTTGATGAAGAACGCCTCACGCGTTCAGAGTTCTGCGTATCTGGAAGGAAACACGGCGTGTTTTCTCCAGTGGTCTACCTCGACGAATACTTGGTTTACTGAAAGGCGCCATTCGGCCGCATGTGCGACCTTTTGATTTGGACGCAGTCGAGATAACTGTAAATGAATGCGATACTGATACTGACATTGTGCTACCAAAACATTATCAAAAGACAGATGACAAAAAAGGGGGACAATGATAACTCAAGCACTCTCACTGTGAAGGACGTGGACAGTAAATGTAGGTCGGCTACTCGTAGCTTTTCACAATATTCCTGCAAAATTACTTATCAAAATAATAAGTGCCACGTTCATGGCACTTCATTATCTAGAGCGTAATTTGCGTTCGGTTGACCACCTGATAAATGTCGGTACGTGATAAAATAGTAATACAATCTCTAACGATAGGAGGGCAATGTAATTCAACGACGATAATTAGCCCAGATTTCATTCATATACGCGTTTCCTAGAAAGAGGGAATGCTAGAATGCTTCTGTCACAGACCAAATAATACCTACCTGCAATGACCTATCTAAGAAACGTTCAGCAGTTGTCATGCTTTTATTCGCCAATTGGCCCAAAATAAGAGCAGTAACAGACAAAAATACTTGCCTTCAGTGCAGCCACAAGATTTCTCGGTAATTTTTGCTCGCACACGAGAAGAAAAAACATACGCACGCTGAAATCCCGTGCGCTCTGCTTTCTGCCAAGGTCTCCACCACTCGAGGAACCCCCACTAAACGCGCCCTTTAGCGGTAGCCGGGCGCGTGAGGCGAGATTCGCTGGTTTTGTTGGGGAGCGCGGTGGTTGGGACCGCTGGAGAGAACCACGCCACGCGCCCGCTATCTCGGAGGCCAAGGTCCCGGCATGGCCGCCTGGACCAGGTGCGCGCGCTGGTGTTTCTCCGACCGTTTTCTTCGGCGCACGCCTCATCGAAAAAAAATCACAGCATATCCAAGGAGTCAATGAGAATGAGTGGGGCTGTTACGCCTTCGAGTCCACACCGAGCGTCAATGCCCCTGCAAAGGCAATCTGTGTCAAGGCCAGCAATCGAGCCCGCCTGACGCGATCAACTCAACGACGTCATCAAGCGGCGGTACCGGTCTGTCACGCAACGCACCGCGAGCTCCCTCAGCCCGTGAGCCCGTAAAAGCTATCGGCGCCTTCCAGTCTGGCGAGTCTTACGCAATGCGTGGGAACGTCACACGTCCTTGGCTGCAACCACGCGCAGCAAAGGGCGCCTTCCAGTCTGGCGGGTCTTACGCAATGCTTGGCAACATCCATCGTCCTTGGCACAACCACGCGCAGCAGCGGGCCCTATTGGAGGATTCCGACATCAGGGCCAGCAGCGCTTTTGGTTGGACATTTGGTTACTCAAAGTATCAAACCGGTGCCTAAAAAAAGCCCCGCGGCGCATCGCCAGCAGTATACCTATGCGTCAGCTGAAGCCTCTCGTTGCTTCGAGCCCTTTCGCTGTCGGCGCGGCGGGTGTCCCTATAAGTGGCGAGTTTCGTGGCGCCCATCGTAACCTCGTCAGGCGGTGCGCTTCGTAACAGGTCGAAGCGTCCATCAGCCCGTCCATGCTTCCGTTCATCCGGGTGACCATACGCGCAGTCAATCCTATGCGCCCGTCCGTGAGTCGCCCATCCGTCTATCCGTTCGTTCGTGCGTCCATCTAGTGAACTCTCGCAACCCGTGTGGCACATACCTGCTCTAGAGCGGGTATGTGCCACAGGGGTTGCGAGAGTTCACTAGATGGACGCCCCCCACCCACCTACCCACACATACAAACATACATACATACATACATACATACATACATACATACATACATACATACATACATACATACATACATACATACATACATACATACATACATACATACATACATACATACATACATACATACATACATACATACATACATACATACATACATACATACATACATACATACATACATACATACATACATACATACATACATACATACATACAAGGGATGGCCAGACCCACGCCATAAGGAGCTTCGCCCCTAAAATGTAAATGGAGAAGTTCCGCCGTTTGCCGCGCTGCGGCGCTCTTTTTCTAAATCCTACAGGGTTCCTCGATGCGAGCGCCTCTGTCGATGCGAGCACAGGAGCGGCCATCGAGGCACTCTAACTCCCTTGCAAACGACGCTGGGAGCGCCACGCCAGAGACATGCTTGGAGAAATGCACATTAGACGTCGTTCACGTGGTAACTGCAGTAAAGGATTTCTAATATATATTCTTAATCAGGCTTGACGCAGTAAGTGTTGCTCTCTTTAGCATAATGTAATCGAGACAAGACCAAGCAGTGTGAGGCCACTTCATGTGACGCAGCTTATTCGCAAATTTCTCCTCCATGACACATGTATTAAAGGGGTCTAGCAGCAGTTTTCGAGCATGGTCAGAAAAAGATGCCAATCGGTAGCAGAGGCTCCCAACAACACATTAGCCAAATATTTTAGCGCAGCACACGGCCTGAAATTCACAATAAATTATCAAAGTCAGCTAAAATTGCTTTCTTTTCTCTCGACAAATCACGGAATAAGCCCGAAAATCACTCGTAGTAAGCCCATCTATCAGCAATTGGCTGACTTGAACATGGCACGCTCGGTCGTTACAGATATT
The DNA here is from genome assembly GCA_013436015.1 of Rhipicephalus annulatus. Lineage (NCBI taxonomy): Eukaryota > Metazoa > Arthropoda > Arachnida > Ixodida > Ixodidae > Rhipicephalus > Rhipicephalus annulatus. The sequence goes on along the minus strand of WOVY01003909.1, from coordinate 294,551 downwards.
GCCGCGGGAGGCCGTCACTAATCCACGCGCGCCTGCACGATCCACTGGAAGAGCCAAGTATTCGAAGACAAAAAATTAAAAAGGCCTTAAGGTCACGGGGCATGCATGACGTTTTAGATGCGGAGCATCTAATACTCGAGGCTTGTAGTGCGGCGCCGTCCGCAAGCTTCCTCCTTCTTCTTCCACCATCTGTGCATCCCTTCCTCCTCTACATACCGCGCGCGCTTCACTCCTCCACCATCTGCGCACCCTTCCTCCTCTACACACCGCGTGCGCTTCTCCTCTTCACGAACATTCGCTAGCTGTATAATGTAGCGCGCATGCGCCGTCACGCTTCGAGAACATCGGCAGCTGACGCGCACGCATGCGCCGTTGCGCTTCTCCCCCTTCTCGAACATTCGACAGCTGACGCGCGCATGCACCGTCACCCACCATCTGTGCCGCGCGCGCTTCTCCCCTTCGAGAACATTCTACAATTCTCCTGATTCTCCAGTGGACGCGCATGCGCTGTCGCGCTTCGAGAACATTCAACAGCTGACAGTGCATGCGCCGTCGCGCTGTATATATACTCAAGGTCGGCGCTCGCTCGCTCAGTTGCCGCTCGTCGGTTGGTTTGTATGGCGCGTCGACGTCCAAGGTCACGGTGAAATGAATTCCAACAAATCCACAAACACAATGATCGACGTCCCTTCGACCAGCACCGCCCTTTCGCATACGTGTGTACGTTTTCACTCATTTAACACCCCCTCCTACAACCACGTTAACCAATTTCGCCATCGACCCAAGTAAGTCGCAATTTAACACCCCATTTCACAACCACGTTAACCAATTTAGCCATCGACCCAAGTAAGTCGCACTTTAACACCCCGTTAACCAATTATATGCTCCGCATCCTCCTCAGTGTTCCCCCGAGGGAAGCCGCGGGCAATTTTTTTGTTTCCCCCCCCCCTCATCTCTCCCTGCTTAGCTTCCAGCGCTTTCGTCGGGACGACAGAAGAGAGAATACGATTGCAGCGTGTGACAAATCTTTGTAACTCCGCTCGCAATAGACGCATTCTTGAAATGTTGGCGGCGTTGAATTCGTGAGTTGATACACTTTTCCAGTAAATTAACTCCGTGGTTATTCAAAAAAAGTTTCAGGGCCACCTTGGGCTGACAGACTACGTGACCTGCCGCGCTTTTCATTCTTTCTTTAGCGATTGTTTCTCCCACAGCTGCCTCAATTGGTGTGTGTCAATGTATGAGGCTTTGTTCAGCAAGAAATGCATTCTGTTGTTGCCGACCCTGCAAATATAGCTATGTTACGCAGTTTATACTCTGTCATCACAGCATCACGTTGCTGGAAAACTAAAACGTAGTGCTGGTAATGCTACAGTTATTTTCACCTACGCAATGATCAGCGAAATTTGGTTGTGGGCACGACACTTGGCATTTTTATGTTCCCACGGTACGACAGTGTCGCGAATGCGACTTTCTTATCTAATCGCAGGCCGCATGTAGTCGACTATCAACGTGAAAATGATGGACGTGCTGGTCACCTGCGAATTATAGGGCGTCAAGCATCAGTCACTCCTTTACCAAAGTACTAGTTTCTTTCGCTTAGGTGAATCTTGTCGTTTTGAAGCACTAAATCGTTAAAGAGCTTGTTTCGCAGAATTTTATGTAATCGGCGTCTGTGTGTGAGCGGAAAAGCTGCGTTGGCCGTGAGCAAAAATTTCTGGTAGATGCAATGAACACGGTGTTTGCACTTCGGCCTTCCTTACGGTAAAGTGTAGGTCTCCGCCGACAAGTGAGGGCTTCGTGCTAGCGGTAGAGGAGGCGATTGTGTATGTGTTCTTCTGTGCGGGAGTGCGTATGAGTATGTTTGTGTGTGTGTGCGCGCGCCATGCGTGTGTGTTCTTCCGTGCTGAGTGTGTGCGAATGCATGTGTGTGTGAGCACGCTCGTCTGTCTTGGTGCGTGTGTGTTCGCTTATGCGTCTTTTTGTGCGTGTTCTCGTGCCGCAGCGTTTTTCTACGCGTGAAAAAAATCCGCCTTCTTCGTGTACCTCGAACGCTATACATCGTCTGTGTATGTATCCAATTAAACGCTCGGTGGGCTCAGCCATCACTTTCCACAGAGTTGAGAGACGTGTGCCAAACCAGACTTCGCGTACAGGAGCACATTTGCAGGAAGCTCGACTCCCGTAGCTTTCCCTTCATTGCCGAAAAATGCTGTCTGCCAGTAAAGCAGGTAGGCTTGCGCACTGAAGGCTTCAGTACCTCGAGGTATCTCTGCCAACATCCACAATGCAGCTCAGCTATCCAGCGGATCGTTCCTCTCTTCTGGAAGTGGTCAACAAAATTTTAATAAATCAATCGGGTGAGTTCACTGTCCTGTGTATTTTCTACTCATGTGCTGCAAAGGAGGGCACCACAATGTTCTGAAAAACTGGCTCACGGGTGCGTTCGTTTCGGTCACTACCGTCCCGACAGCAGATGGGGCACGAAGAAAAAGAAGAATTCTTCTATTTTTTTTTAGTGGTCGAGGGGTGATGAAGATAAGGTGTACAGCTAACCAGCGGTCTGCGGCTTTTGTAAAGCGACATCTTCAAGCACAGCAAACCATCCCGCAAAGACAACCAAGGAAAGGAAAGGTAGAAGGCACACGCCGCCATTCGGTGAATGGAGCGGCCACGCCCCTTTTTGCAATTACGCCTCCTCCATCCGAATGAGACGGCCGGAAGAACACCGCACACGCCCGATGCAGGCGTCCAGCAAATCTTTACGTCCCAGTTAGAAGCGCACTCAATTGCGTTTCGGTTTTGGTAGAGCAGGTTTTTCGGTAATTAAAACTTATTTTCAACCTTTTTGAGCATTTCAGTCATCGGGTGCGTGAGAAGAGTGTCTAAGGAACATAAAATTACCAATTCGCCACATATGGTCGAAAAATCACCGGAGTGGGCCTTTAAAGCGAAGCTTAAGGTGCCCTCAATATTTTTTTTAAACTGCGGTCGCCACATTTTTTTACTTAAAACAACTTTCCATATACAAAACAACCACCATAAAATTGATAATAAAAGGTCATTTATTTATTTTATCAATTATTCATTCGTAACGGATCTTAATTTTGGCAAATCTTTCTGCTTTGGCTTAGAAATTGGCTGCGAAGATGACACGAAGATGACAAGGGTTATCGCATTATAAAAATATCTATATTAAAAAACTTGTATAATATAGTGTGTATGTAGAACTTTTTAATAGAGAGGCCTGCATTTTCGGGAAGGTCACGCATGTCAACGTAGGCTCATGTGTATTTGTTTTTCCGCTCAATGTCAAGATAGCAATAGAAGCAGCACGTGTTGCTTCCCAAGACTTTCTGGTTACTACTGGTTACGCTGAAGGAGAGTTCTTTATTTAGTTGTGCTAAAGTAAGAAAAAACTCTTTTTGCCAATTTTTGGTCTTTGAATTATGTACGCATTTGAATTATTGGACTAGACAAAGGGTAGAAAAGTGCCGAAAATGAGCCTGGCTACTCGCTAGAGCAGTCGTCCCCCGCCAAGGCGCTTAGGCTACACTGCATGGTGCACAAAACCGGAAGCAATGTACATTATACTCGAAAACTGAAAGAACAAAGCATGTTCTTTAAAGTCACCGATTTGGTTTAAGACACACGCATAAATTATGCTTGCGTACCGCGCTCTCTGTTAAACTTGATTTCGAATTATTTAGATTGGGCTGCACCCGGCGGCAGTGCAATGCCGGGACAACCCGTGGCACTGGAGCAGCAAGCTCCGACTTGGCGCCTTTTCACAAAAATAGGTTTAATATCATGGGTCCTACTCGAACCGTATCATATATCAAGCTGATGTGTTTTGAAAAAGTGCTTAACAATTTACAGTACTCGGTATTCTACTATGGGAGAGCTGAAAGCCGTCCCTGAAGACATAGAAAATGTGATAAGAACAGATATGTGTTTGGAAAAAGTTATTAACGAGACTCGCTCGCTGGATTTCGTGCCGACCGGTTGTGCCCTCGCTATCTCCGACAACAGTGCAACTCTGGCTGACTAGGTTGGTCTTACGCCACCTCTTGACGCCGGTCCCCTACGAAGACGGCAGCGTAGCTCTGGCCGACTGGATTAGCCCTACGCCATCTCCTGTCGCAAATAAGAGCTCTCGCCATTGGTGCCCCGTCCTCGGACTCCTGCAACCGTGTCCACCTTTTCTGTCTTTTCCTTTCTTCCGTCACTCCCTTTCCCTCACTCTCTCCTTCCCCTGTCTCTCTACATTTTATTCCTATCCTTTTATTCCCTTCTCTACCCACATCCCTCGTGATCTACTATTGAGGTGTCCTCGCCCTGAGAGACAGTTATGGGGCACACTTCATCTTCTCTTTTCAATTATAATCACTTCCACCCATCGTTGTTATCAATATAGAATACCTGGTACACTACTATGGGAGCGCAAAAAGTCGTCCCTTGGGCCCCACCCACAACATGAGTCTTCAGGGCATTTTACTGCAACAAAATGACGAAGTGTTTCACCTTCACCTTTGAAGGCTGAAAAGCGATGCTAAACAATGGTCACTCGATGCGAGCCCATCTCGGTCGACCACAAAAACGTCACTGGGACATGGCAATTTTTAAAACGAGAGTAATGTGTCATCATTAGGTGAAAACAAGCGGGAATTTCACAGCATCTCAAAGTGTCTGAGGAAGGCAACCTTTATGCCATATTTCCTACAGTTATGCGTAGTAACACTTCAAAATGAACGATATCTGCTGGCCGTTCTCGGTAACAATGGTTCGAGCGAGGTGATTGCGGCGGCGCTGCTTTATCGGCGCGCGGCATCCGTGCCAGCTCAACGTTTTACAAACGTTGTTCCAGCCGCCATGGCTACACTGCAGTGTACTACCGTGGCATCAAATTCGAGGGCTTCTGTGATTGTTTGGCTCGGCCAAAACGATTGTTAGATCTGAAGTGGCATCGGAGCATGAATTCGCCCAGTGTACTCATTTGCAAAACATTTTCAATCGGTTCCTGGTAGGCAGCCCGAATAATTCCGTTCATACCTCATCAGTCGCCAACAGAAGTTACAGTATGGGTATCAGAATTTGAGAATAATCGTTTATCCTCTCTTTTTATGAAATGTGGCATGACCCTATGTATAATTTAGCTCGCCATTTTTAAACTATATTAACAATATAGTCAGTATTGATGCAAGCTCAAAATTTATTGTCTGTGCACGGGCCCTTGCGTCAAATTGTAATCACGTATATCGAAAGCTTTTATTCTGGTCACATTCTAACTGCCTTAAAACGAATACTGCTAAAACCATCGCGCTTTTTTTTTCATGCCGAAAATAAGTCGGTTGACTTATACCGGAGGCAAGTTGTTGACATTCTTGGCATTACAGGTAAGTCGAATCTCTCGTGGGACACTGACATCAACTATTCATGAAAAAATTAGAAAGTTTTATATACGTGCAGGAGCTATGTCGTAGTGTCGCACTATTCTTTCATTGCGTGTGAAAATGCAAATTGTTTATGCACTCTTCGCGTCACATATTATTTGTATTTAAGTATGGTTAGCCCCTACGTAACGAAACGTTACAAGGATATACTTATTGCAGCAGAAAGCCGTTCGCAAGGTCCCCACTCTTGATTACGTAATCTTGCACAGAATATTACCTCGAGCCGTACAGCATTATGAAAGTACATCACGTGTGCGCACCTATGCGTCTTGATTCGCCCGCTATTAAACACATGCGTCACACATACCAAATATTGAATTACGATACGTGAATAGATTGCGAAGGTATGTGACTGGTGCAAACATGATAATCACGAGATGCGTGTCATGTAACAATACGACTACATGCCACTGCCATGATGCGCTGCCAGCCGTTTCGCTAGCTTCACTTACACCATATTTTGTATTACGGGACGGGAATGGATGACGAAGTTATGATACTGGTGCAAATATGATAAACATGAGATGTGTGTCATGTGAAAACATGGCTACATGCTACGCTCATGATGCGCTCAGCGGCCGTTTCGATAGCTTCACATGTACCAAACTGGCGAATGAAACTAGAGGAGAAGTATCAAAACCACGATTAAATTATACGCTCGTTTTATCGGCTGTCTCTACGATGTCCAGGGCACACTGTTCCTGATATGAGCCTACATGCGCTTGATTGTTTCACGAGAAACTCGAGTATAAGTAACGTTGTCACAAACTTTATATCGCTGATGACTCAGTTTTATCATGCCTGTTTTGAAGAAGATAACAATTATTGCTTTCTGAAAGGCTTAGTTATTACTTATTATACAACAAGATTATTATTGTGTGGGATCTGCCAGTTTTTTTACAACCAAATCGCTATAATATGCTGTACTCACACACCATTTTGTAGTCCTCACATTTGAGACGATGCCAAGCGCACTTCACGATGTGGTTGATGCAGAAAGCGGCACCCACTTTAGAATTATTCTGGTGAATGGAGGGTATGACGACAATAAAGAGCACTCTGGAAAGTTGCATTCGCCGATCTTATTGCAATGCATTAGCAGCCGAGCAAGACCAAAATCTTTCGTGCGTCGTTTTAGGCATACGAAAAGGACAGTTACACTCGCGCTGACATGACCTGATAAACCACACTTTGTGAACGTGCATGACGTACGCGCACATCGAAACATGATGCGGCTAGTAGACGACGCACGGAGCAATCCGCACTTCGCCGCTTCGACCAGTTGCCGCCAGGTGGCGATTCCGCTGGATATCGCGGTCAATAGTCTTCATTTTATTTATCTTACACATTTCTCTATTCGATTTTGTAATAACTATAAAGGCCTCCTCAGCAAAGCCTATAAGCCCCAAAACGAATGTTTCGCCATCGCTTGTCCTTATAAAAGATAAAGATGCGAATTACCGGTACCTGTAAGGGTCACCTTTCTTCTTCATAGAAAGATTGTGCTACTATTAGTGAAGAGTTAATCGTGCGAGGTACAAAGGGGCAGGTGCGTTAACGATCGCTCAAAGAAGCACTATCAGTCGCGAGTTTCGCGATCACGCCTAACGTCAAGTTACCCTTTTGATTTTCTCACAATTGCGCATGTCTCCCATACGTGCCTTTGTTTTTCCAGATGAGACAGCGCTCCTCCTGTGCTCCTCTTCCTACTTCGTCTTTTATCTCTGCATCAACAGTGCAAAATATTTCAACTATCCCAACTTTCCGTTTTAATGTGCGCATTTATTCAGGCGGTAAAGAAGTCTATAGACGTCGCCTTGTACAAAAAGTGGACGTCAACCGGGCGTGTTGTATTTGACCACGACGTTGTTTCGCTCGTGGATCCATTTGGTTACGATCCACTTGGAGCCCCACAAAACGGGGCAACCGACGTGCGTCGTGAGCGTATCCGCCCGCCTTTTCTGGTGCCAGAAGGACATCTGCTCGAGGGAACTCGCTCCCATCGTACGGTTCTACGTCGTACCAAAAGAGGGCGTCACCGACCCGTGGTTTGACCGCGATGCCCAGATTGACAAATGCCGTGGCTCCTCCCGTGGCTACGTTGGACAGGTACACGAGCATGGTGGCCAGCCGATTACCGTCCGCGATTTCCACATGGTCGGCCACCTTCTCGAAGTTGTGGGCGTCCATGTGGGGCGTGTAGTGGCCGCCGAGACCGTAGTTGGCCACCTGGTAAGCCTCCGCGGATTCCAGCGACAAACCAGTCGTAATAGATATGCGCCGAGACAGCCGCTGCAGCCTATCGCTGTCCGAGTCCCAGAGCCAAGATACCTGAAAATGTAATGTGGGAATGTTCAGTTTGTAAAAAAATTCTGTTATATACTTGTTTACATATTCCTAATAAATACAGTGTCCTTCACTAATTACAATTTCCGTCAAATATACAACAGGAAATGCGTGATTGCAACATGGCTTTTTCGTTAACTTTAGTGGTAGTTTGTTTGAGTATCTAATAAATTAACGTTACAGTGTCAAAGAGCTCCTTTTGCGAAAATTCCGGCGTCGATGTTGACGCCCTTGGTTGTGAGCGAAAAATGATCATGTAATTAAATAATAAAACTGTTCGAGTCTGAGTAAGGATGAACCCAGGACATCTGCGTGGCAAGCAGCTCTGCTACCTGAAAGCCTCAGTATTTGTTGAGACTGCTTTTGAAAAAAAACACTATATGAATGTCACATAGTAGAAGGAATCATCTCGGCGCATGGTATATTGCGTGGCGGAAGTGTAGAATTGCGCAGGGCTTCAAAAAATGTGAATTGGGCAACGAGGGAGTGTTTTAAAAGCCCACCCACTACGAAGTGCTCACACATATTTAATCAGTAGCAGCAAAAGCACCAAAAAGGTGAACAGCTGCGTCGTTCGCGTGTTGCCCTACACGGACAAGTAGTACGCCCTTCGCTGATTCGCAAAAGGAACTGAACAAACGTTTTTGCATGAAGCATTCAATGATGCTTTGAAACGGCCAATGCTACGCGCCTAGTCGTTTGTTTCCTTAAAGTACTGTCGAAGCATGCAACCAGAATCGAAGCAGGCTCTGTTCAGCAGTCAATGCGCACAATGCCCGACCATGATGTCGCGATCTGCTCTTGAAGGCGAAGCTCAAGCGTCTTCCACATTTCACCTTCGAATTCCGATTGCGGCGACCGAATTTTCCGCGAAGGGCGAAATTCTTGAGGCCCATTTGCCTAGATTTACTTGCACGTGGAAGAACCCCACGAGGTCGAAATTTCCCCAGCCCTCAACTACTAAAAAAACACGCCGGAACTACCATAATCAGGTGGTTCTTTCGGCACGTTAAACCTACGATTCATTTTTATTTCATTATAATATTATCATCACTTTGTGATTAGTAAAGTACCTATAAATTAGAGAGCGCTCTGCTTGCTTTTTAGTTGTGAACCACACAGTGACGTCAACATTATGGCTGCTGTGCCATAAGGTATAGAGAACACACGAATAATAATCACGGCAAATCCATGAGGTTCACTGAATGATGACGAGTAGGGCGAAGCACGGATGGAGGGACGAACGCGCGGATGGACGCATGGATACATGGAAAGACGGATAAACAAACGGACGTATACGAACGGACGTATGGATGGAGGGACGCACGGGCAGACGGACGCTTCCCTCCACTCATCGTCACTTACTCCGTGAATATGCTGTGGCACCATTTTTATTGACATGCGATGCAATGCAACTGGCTACTACGACGACTACGACGACACGGGACACACGGCATAAGAAGCTTCGCCCCTGAAAATCCGAAAACATAGTTTCTGTCGAGCCGGCGCTTCAACATGCGGACTAATTGTCTTTCTCAGTGCTAGAAGAGAACGCCACATTTTAACACACGTGTGTTTACGTGGTGCTCTGACGTCTCCGATTGGGGGCCTTTATCGCTATATGAAGCGGCCATGCTTTGGTGATTTTTCGTATCACATATACTAAATTTGGTGTCACGTGACGTGAATAGATAATGCAGGTAAACGACACATCCAAACATGATAATCAGGACAAGGAAGTCAAGTACGGCATTCTTTACCTCCACCTCGTAACGTTGGGATGATTTCAAAGTGACATATCAACATTTCTCATTCGTGCTTCGCATATCATCGATTTCCACTGTACGTGAGATCTGCCCATTTTTTTATTGCACTTCCCCGTTTGCGTGTGGCTGTTTCTTTTGTCATAAACACGAAATAGTGAAAATTTGGTCACTACATGTGGACTGTCATCGAGAGGGAGCCGCATTTGGATTTATCTACACGAACGGCTGCCTTGATCTTGTTCAGCAGCAGATTTGCACGATAAAATTTCAAAGTGGCACAGAGGAAAAGGAAGGTTGAAAGTGCAATGTGCTCATTCTCGTAGATCATGTAAGCTTTCCTCGGGACAGAAGGGTTCGTAAGGCAGTATTGTTTGCTTTTCTGTTAAGAGCTAGGCTAACGGGCTGCGGCGACGCGGGGAAATCGGCGGCAGTACACGTCTGCGACACCGGAGGAGGAGTAGAATAACTTTATTCATCCCAAGATGGAAAGGTGCGGTGTTGGAGTGTCAGAGGAACCTACCCAGCGTAGGTCTCCGCTACCCTCTTGGCCCAATTCGAGATCTGGTCCTGGACCTCGGGCAGCGAGCTGCACATAGCAGCCTCCCACTGCTCCTTACTATTATTGTGTAGAGAATTAGGTGGTGGGTTTTGAGTACACCCCGACATGATATGGTCTAGGTTAGCTCTTTGTTGACAGATAATGCACGACGCCGGCTCAGCTGCTCCGTCCACGATCGCCGCGTCGGCATGTCATCGGCACCGTTCGAACTTTGCTTGCCGCTTATCGCGATGCCGCTTTTCCTCGCGCTCGTGCCATGCATCGCCTGTATGGTTAGAGCAGTAGCTGAGTTTCAGAACGGCGCACACAATATGGGTTCGGCTCGTCGAACAACTCGGACGACTTTCCTACGAGCACAAGAGAATTGAGGTTAACTATTGTCTTTATGCTTCTTCTCTCAGCCGCTTACCTTCTACGAAGTAAGCTCCACATCCCCGAACGTTGTCGTTCGGTTCGTCGGAATGCGCACGCTTTATGCGTGCCATCCAGGTCTTCTGACGGTTTGCGCTGAACAATTTCGTTCAATCGCACTGGTCTTCGTCGGCATTCGAAAAAAGCTCGTACTAGTGGGCTGCTTCTTTCTTCCGCAACTGTCACTGCGATCAGAGCAGCCTACAATTGCGCATAGAACCTTTGGGGAGGAAGAAGCTCCTAGGTCCAACAAGACGCGGCTGAACAAGGCCTGACTGTGGTTCATAAAAATGGCCGACTCGCTCCGAGCAGTGACGTCGAGTGACGTAGGTGCAAGCTATGTGTACGAATACACGCAACGGCATTTCGTTGCGTGTGGTCTGAGCTGTTTGTTGGCAGATAAAATGCGTTGACTGCAGTTTACTGTTAATATCTACGCTCTCCTCTACTGATCCGGTGCACGACGCCTATGCGTTCTTGACACTTCCCGCGAGTAAAGCGCTATCTGTTTTTCACAGAGATGCTCGCCCTGGGTGACTCTCTTCACGCTTTCGCACCAAATCACCTTGATTTGTGGGGTTTAACGTCCCTAAACCACTATATGATTATGAGAGACGCCGTAGTGGAGGGCTCCGGAAATTTCGACCACCTGGGGTTCTTTAACGTGCACCCAAATCTGAGCACACGGGCCTACAACATTTCCGCCTCCATCGAATATGCAGCCGCCGCAGCCGGGATTCGAACCCGCGACCTGCGGGTCAGCAGCCGAATACCTTAGCCACTTGACCACCGCGGCGGGGCTTTCGCACCAAATCACGCCATTTCTGGGCTATACATGGTTATCTTGTGTTCCGCCTGCTACGAACAGTTGTATAGTCACTGAACTACGTATTTACACAATTGTCATCTGCATACTACAAAAAAGAACAATATGATTTTTTCTCTCATTCTGTTCATCTTAAAATGTGGGACAATGAGTCTAGTCAGTAAATCTTTGTTGCTAACAGTGTTTTGTGCTACATTGTGTTTACCATGTTGCGCACAAGTTCTTGCACCGGTAAAATATAAAAATTATATAACAGTTCAAAAGAAAGCTTTTATCGATGGATGGCATGAAAATGCTACAACAAAGGCCTGATTAGTGGGATAAGCAGGTTTTTTATTTTGTTTTTCTCCGACGAAAAATGGCCACTGCCTTCTGTCGATCACTAACAATGCCACACAAACGCTGAAGACAATGTAAAAAAAACAATGAAGATTTCGGTGAAATTATACATCATGCTGTATGAATTATTTTCCACGTCTTGACTCTTTGAAACGTTCTTAAATCTAAGCACACGGTTGCGCACGATAACTCAATTCTAAGTGCAGTTTTAGTACCGGCTTTTCACGAATTATGTGATAGTAATATTTCTATGCAGTGACGTATTACGTCCAGATGAACACAACTAAGCTCCATGCATGATCGATAAACTTCAGTGCCGTAGTTGTACATCTGTCACGAGGCTGTTTAAAGAGCAAGCTCTCATGTAGGCTCGTATGAAGCAAAGACCGATGACATAACTGTCATCGAGAAATGAGCCGACGAGACCATCTGTTTCCACCGAATTCCCAGCACTCAATACATTTCGGAAACCCTTAAAACATAAATAACAGACAATTGCCACAGCATGCACAACTAGAAAGAGGTTAGCAGGAAGAAGAAACGGCCAAAGACATGAACATGGAAATAATTGTTCAGAGGAAAAGAACCCGTACCCCACATAGCGGGCGCGGTGATTCCAGCGGAGGCTCGCTACCGAGGTATCGACGCACTCACGCATGTAACGGTGGTGACGCGGTTGAGACGCTCACATCGTAGACTGGCAGGGAAGGAAGCGCCGGGGTAGTTGAAGTCAGCGACATTTCGGCGTTCGGCAGGAAGCCGGAGTATCTTGGCCATCGCCAGAAGACCAGAAGAAGCCTGGCCCCACCACGCCAGGCGATGAGAAGAAACTCTGTGTCCAGGTGGGAGCCCGCAGCGACCTTGATGCAGAGTTGATTCGGTTGCTGTGCTGGTCGCCACTAATGCAACCTGGCCACCTTCTTCACACAGTCCCGACTCAGCCACGTCTGCCTGCTTTCACTGTTCTTCTCCCGTGGTTGTTGTTGTTGTTGTTGTTGTTGTTGTTGTTGTTGTTGTTGTTGTTGTTGTTGTTGTTGTTGTTGTTGTTGTTGTTGTTGTTGTTGTTGTTGTTGTTGTTGTTGTTGTTGTTGTTGTTGTTGTTAGTGGCGCATACCCACTGTGGGGAATTGGCCAAGAATCGAGTGGTTTCAAAATTTACTGCTCAGATTTGGAAAGATGGAGGTTTAACAGAAAGATTACCGATAGCCTAGGAAAGTGTGGGGCTTAATGTAATGCATACAAATATTTACGTAAACAAATTTAGTCTTAGAATAGAGCAATAATCTGATTTTATACGTATATAATTGTGTGGACCTATTAGGAAAATGAAACTGGTTAATTAGTCAACCTATTAGTTTCATCGTTATAGTCCCAGACAGCCGCGCATACTGTCGCATTAGAGAAACCAGAAATGGAAGCTCCAAAAGACAAAATGACAGGCAGAGATAAGTCCATACCAATACCACGTAAAGGTATTTCTTACAGGGCTTTTCTTGGTGTGTTAAACCACCTGCAGGTCAAAAAGAAATGGTCTAATGTTTCCAGTTCTTCACAGAATGCACACAGTGGCGAAGGTGCCTGAGCAGACCTGTGTTTATAGAAATTTAGATTTGGTACCCGGCAACGCAGCCTTGTGATAGCTACTTCTTGTTTTCGAGTGCAGCAAAAGTCTCTTCACCAGGGATATTATAAATGGCGACATTCTGTAGAGTTTGTTAGTGCTGAACCTTTAAAGACTTGCATAAGCGTACGTCTGCGGAATCGAGCAGCAGTCACATAAGCGAATGATGGACAGAGCGGTAGAATTGGTTCGCTGATTGACGACTTAGCTAAGGAATTGGCTATTTCATTTAGAAACAAACCTTTATGTCCAGGCATCCAAACTAATCGTATTTTTCTCAAATGCGCAGGTACTAGTGCAGGAAACGTCTTTGTTACGTGATTATCAGCACCAACAGAAAGTGCCGCACAGAGAGATAGGGAATCTGTTATTATGACAGCTGATGTAATTGCTGTATCTAACTTGCGTAAGGCGAGCACCACTGCCAGAAACTCAGCCACAAAAACGGGTATGAAATGGGGTAATCGATGGAAATAAATCCAATTTAAAATCGGGCTGAAAATACCAACCCCTGACTTTTCGTCGTATTGCGATGCGTCTGTAGCAATAATAACGTTCGTTGTAATACGGCGCAGGTGATCTTGTAGTAAACCATCCAAAATATTATGGGGAAGTAATTTGGCATTATTAGGAAAAATGTCGTCGAATTGAATTTCCACCGAGGGGAAATTATAAACGACTCTGCATAATGTCGCATATACGTACGTTTCGAGGCTCCAGTAAATTTTGCACAAATATAATTTGTGGCGTGTGAAATCACGGCCATCTAGCAGCAAAAAAATGATTCCGGGGTGGAAATAAAGGCTGTTTCTGAATGTCGTAATGACGATTCATAAATTCTTAAGAATATCTGAACAGTCAGAAGGCGAATTCTACAAGAAAGCGGAGGGACCCTTGATTCGAGATACAACACATTGTTGGCAATTGTTTTGGGAAGGCCAAGGCATAAGCGCAAAGCTTCTATTTCCAGAAGAATTAGAGGCCGCAACTTGTAAGCTGGAACTCCAAATAAAAGTACAACCCAAATTCCAAAATCGGACGAACGTACATGCGATATATCATTACCAATGTGTCTCTTCTCATACCTATGCGGTAGTTGCTTAGCCTACGTAATATGCCAATGGCCCGCACACCTTTTCCGCCGATATATTCGATATGAGGCCGCCAGTTAAGCGATGTGTGATAAATTACTCCAAGGTATTTAACAGATTCCACCTGTGGTATATCCTCAAGATGGTAAGACAGAGAGATGTTCACAGGGTATTGCAGTGGGAAAACAAGGAGGGCACATTTACTCAGATTAAGTAAAAAGCTGTTGCCATCGAGCCAGCTCTCCAATATATTAAGGTAAGTCTGCAGCCGTTCATATAAGGTCTGAACGTTATCTGTCATTGCAAAAAATGCGATATCGTCTGCATAAACATAAGTTGTTATATCCTGTTTACGTGGAATGGTACTAATTAGTAAATTGAATAGCACCGGGGAAAGCACCGAGCCTTGCGGTACTCCCCTCGATGGGTATGAGTAGATGATGAAAACCCATCTTTAAAACAGTATAATTTCCTGTCTGCGACAAAATTGTGAACCACGCTACTATGTATGACGGAAAATCAAGGTATTCTAATCGATCTATCAAAATACAGTGCTCCACGGCATCATATGCTTTAGTGATGTCTAAGGTAACTAAAGCAGCATATTTTTTATGTAGCCGAGCTAATTGAAACCTACTTTCTAAGTCAACGTGGGCATTCTAAATTGAACAACCAGCCTGAACCCAATTTGACAAGGACTTAGAATGGACCTCATGGTAATAAGTTCATTAATACGTATACTGATGATTCTCTCAACCAATTTCACTAAGTTTGATGTCAGTTCAATCGGCCTTATGTTATCCAACGTGTATGCATCATTTTCATTTTTTAGCAACAATACAACTTTGACAAGTTTCCATTCTGGAGGTATCCATGCGTTCCCTAAAGAATAATTCACTAGTTCTAGCAAACGATTAGGTGATTCCGGGAGTAAACATTTCAACATAGAGTTCGTAATCCCATCTGGTCCGGGAGCCGTGCTCACTAAGCATAATACTGTCTGACTCAATTCAGCTAAGGAAACTTCTAGAAATTCATGCAAGTTTACCAGAACCGACTGAATAGCCAAAAAATTAGCAGTGAAGCGGCGTTCTAAACCTTGCGGTATGTCTGCTAGAGAGGTGTTCATTTCTTCCGGCGTCAAGACATATGACTGCAACGTTAAAGGTGCTGGCAGTACTTTTCTTGTCCGAAAATAAGCGAACAAAGTACGCTTATTTTTAGATTTAGAAAGATAATCAAAATGTCTACTGTCGTATTCTTGTTTCGCGCGGTTCACTGTACACTTAAATACGCCAGGAATGAATTGATAGTCCTTCCAGTTTGTTGGGCTCTGATTAAAAAGAAGTTTTTTCAAGCGGCTTTTCGTCTTCTATAATCGTGCGTACACTCATCATTCAGCCAACGAGAGGAGGATCGTTTATTAAATGGAATAGAAAATTCGGAATTTTTTCTAGATCCCTCCAGCATTGAACCAATCGTAGATGCAATTTCCTTAGTACTGGCATTTCCAAGCTTGGAAATGGAAGAACAGAGGCAGGTTTGAAATTTGCTATGGTTGATGTATGTGCGTTTTGGCTGATCTAAAGTTATTGTTGGACAAGTAATGTCAAGAACTTCAGTATGATGATCGCTGTTAGTTGCCGAATTCAGAACAGCCCATGACAAAACCTTGATTGCATTGGAGCAAAACTTTAAATCCAATACTGAGCTAGTTTGACCTCGGACAAATGTTACATGACCTTTATTCAGACAGGAGAGGTTGTGGTCAGTAGTCCATTCCCACAGTCGCCTACCACAAGAATCTGTCCTTATTCCCCAAGACAAATGATGTGAATTAAAGTCTGCTGTGAGTACAATTTCCTTTCTACAAGCTGCCAAAACCCTGTCAAGATAACGCGTACTTTGCACACCGGAGGGGAAGCAACAATATACAATTGAAAAAGGGTGGTATCCGGGGAGACACAAGTCAAATGCTAGTATTTCACAATCCAAGTCTAACATTCTGAAAGAAATTTTCGCCCTATGGCATAATTTACTTGATACAAGGGTCATTAAACCACCACCACGTGATGGGCGATCTAATCGAAAAGAACAAAAACCTGCAAGATGGCAATTTTTACCTGGTGTGAGCCAAGTTTTTTGGAGAATTATAGTATCATGAATAGAATTATTGCAAAAGTAATGTAAGTCAGTTGAGGCTGAGAATATAGAACGGCAGTTCTACTGTAGTACCCTCAACTGACCTATGGTGTTTAGCGCACCGCAGAGGTGCATGTCGCGCCCTTTTTAGCATCTTCACACAAAATAGCTGATTCATTTCGTTTAGATTTGGACTTGAGAACGGTGAAGATATGGGATCTGGTACGTTTATTAGTTCGTATATGGAGTTCCATATCTGTAGCAGTACTTGTGCTCGGCTGAGGCGAATGTCAGTCCAAGTGCACCTGCGTTCCTGACTGCTTAGCCTTGCCTGCAGATGCAGAAAGTTCGTCCAACACTACATCGCGTAGCTGTTTGGCATCGCTGGTAATGTCTAATACTGCAGGTTCTGTACTAGTCTGTACTGTTTGTCCAATCTGACTTGAAAGAATTTGCACCAAACAGTCGGAAAGGTTAGATATGTGTTTGTCCATTGCCTTACTCACTGCCTTTTCCACAGAAGTTTCCATAGCCTGCGATAGGTTTGAGTCCATACTGGAAGTGCAGCGCGCTGTAATACCAGAGTATCCAAAAGCCCTGTCTCTAACTATGTCAATGGCTTCCCTTCGAGAACAGCGGCGGCGGTCGATAACTTTTAGGATTTGAACCTCCCGGGAACGAGAGGAACAGTCAGAGTTGTCGGCGCAGTGACTGCCCCCACAGCGGCAACACTTTTCCGCTGTTGCAGTACACTTGCTTGAATGATGGCTCTCTCCGCAGGTGCTACAACGAACGTTAGATTTACATCCTCCCGCACTGTAACCGAATCTCCAGCAGTTCTTGCATTCAATCGGACGAGAAGCGAGGGGTTCTACTCGGAAGATCAGTGGCCATAATTTTATTTTTGACGGGCATTTTGTGCCTACAAATGTCGCGATGACAGATTTGGTTGGTACCCTCTCGTTGTCGACTAGGCGATAAAACCGGTAAATTGAAATTACGCCTGCTCCAGAGAAATCGTCTAGGGTCTCAGCTGGACTCAGCTTGGAGTCGACTCCCCGTACAAGGCCTTTGGTACATGCAAGGTGAGGCGGAATAAAAGCACTCACCGGGGTAGCAGCGAAGCAGGTGCATTTGAGAAGATCCTGCACGCAGGTCTGATCCGGCGACCTACACACGATACCTCCTCGCCCAAATGGGCGCACATCAGTGATGGTCTGGAAATGGTCTGAAGTTGTCTTAAGTTCCTTTTGAACCGCCTGAGGGTTTGTAAGTCTGATGAAGTCTCCATTTGTAGGTACCAGTGCCACGGGAATACGGTCGATACCACTGCGAAAAAAAGAGTCTAGCGGTAATTTATTACACGGCAGGGACGCTGACCAGGTGGATCGCGCCTGGCCAGGAGAAGTAGTCGACATAAGCACAAGAGATATGGTTAGACTCAGAAACAGATAAACTATAGAATCGGACTCTAAGACAGAAAGTTAAAACCACTCAATCCTCAGCCAAGAACACCCCAGCAGGTTTAGCACGGGCAGGCCAGGCTCCGAAGCTAGGTCGATCCTTGTTCTTGTTCACCAGTCCATCCTGGTGTTCCAAAGACGACGCACACCCTCGACCTGAAATCTCCTAAATGGTTCTCCTAAATCTCCGTGAAGGCACCTTATTCATGATGACGATGATCCTTTTGTTTGCTGGCACACGCCCACAAAGGGGGATCGGCCAAGAACCGGGTGGCAGGATCATCAAGTTAGTTATGCACTTAATTATATTGAAAAGAACTCCAGTATAAAGCAAAAATACATCGTAAAAATGTATGAAAATGCTACACGAGCTAGTGGTCAGACATTGAAGTAGTCTTGGAGCAGAAAGTATTAATAAAAATTGACTAATGAGGTAATCGTTTTGTTGCCTTTATGTACGCACACATGGCAGAGCAAACCTCCCTGTGACTATTCCCCAATAGAATCTCTACAAAAGATTAAATTACTGCCGTGTTTATTTTTAAACCAATATCACCTCAATTATTTCGACCACGTATCTTTTTTTGATCAGAATATCGGTGACAAAATAAGAACAAATGACCTATTGTTTCTAATTCCTAGCAAGAGAACCATAACGGAGATGCTGTGAGTTCAGCTTTATGTAAGGAATAATTCAGGTGCGGAACTCTGCATCGTAATCTGTTGAATGTCATTCCAACTGCCGAGATACACACCACTCTTTGTTCCAGCAGAATCTTAGATGTATGAAGTCTCTGACTTCACTCAATGATAATTTTTTTCTATTTCCTTTTGCAAACAAGTATTTATATATCAGAGTGCTGTTACATAGGCGAAATCAGGTAAAATAGGTAAGAGTGGTACGCTTAAAGAGCAAGTGAAATTTCGTCAGGTTTGCTCGTAATAAACTACTAATTATACTCAATAATGTCAATGTTTTGCTACAGATAGTGCAGTACATACCGAGAGAGAATCAGTGTGTATGACTGCTTCTGATTCGCTTGAAGGAAGTTTACGAAGTGCTAAAATTATAGCAAATAATGCCGCGATAAATATAGACGCATAATCTGGTAATCTAACTGAAAAATACCAGTCGAGAGTAGTACAGAAGAAGGACGAGAAAACCAGCATGAATGTGTGACTTCGACATCGGATGTGCAATTCAAAGGAATGCTTACGCAGTTAACCCGTGCCTTGCGAATGCTGCTTGTTGGTGTCAAGACGTCTGTTGCCAAGGCTGCAGTGCAAAATCTAGACGGAGTAAACCGGTGCTCGGTGCTATCTAAAACCAACAAAAAATATGGAGTCAGCAGCCTCATCTTCATCAATGAATGAAATAATTAGTCATTCTGTTATATTTCAGTGAAACGCTTGAGGGCTACGAGGTCACTTCAGAGATTTTATAAGAGAATGCTGAAATATATCAATTCCCTGTTGGTGCGATATGCAAGACGAATATGACTTCCCCATTCAGACTGTGTAGATATGAACAATTCGCTTCCCAGACAAGTGGAAACCCTAGCAAAGATATAATATACGTGCGCTGTGACCTCACGTATTTCCATAACCAAATACGTATGCATAGCAGCAATGAGGCCTTTTCCATCACGTTGACGCTGAAAAGACGTACAGTATCGATTATTGGTGGTTTCATTTCACCAAGCGGCAGATTTGACGCTGAACACCGGAAACTTGTAATCAACTCGAGTCAAGGACCTCACCTCATCGTAGGTGATTTCAAGGCACATCAGTGACATCACCATCGTTGCGGCAGCAGCGTGATAATTACTCAGAGAAAACAACTCCTAGACTTCAGAAGCAACAATGGCCTTCATATTCTAAGCGACAGATCAGCGACATATCTCCGTGGCTCAGCTTACAGCAGCTGTCTCGACTTGGCTATCGCTTCTCGATGGATGAATGGATTGATATGGCTGTACCCTTTAAATCGGGCGGTGGCTAACGCCACCAAGCCGTAATACTTGGTAAACAAAAAACTAGATTTTTCCCGTAAAATAGTGAGGTTGCAAGGACTCGTACTTTGCCGTTAAGGGTTTCATTTTCACTCGTGCCTTGACTTTAGCCACCAGTCAGATAACCTCCTTCTACTTAATTCTACCCGCTAAAAGTCTATTTTGCCCCCTTCCCCTGTTCCTAAACCCCAGTGCTTTGAAAAACTCTGCGCCATCACCTGAACTATAGGGTGAAGCATTTTACAGAACAGTATCAAGTGTTCGGCAGTTTCCTCTTCCTCCCCACACGCTCTGCATACTGTGCCTACCCCTTCGTATTTGGTCCGATATGTTTTCGTTCGCAATACTCCAGTCCTGGCCTCAAACAGTAGAGAACTACCCCGAGTATTATCATAGATCCTTTCCTTGGCAATTTCCTGCTTAAATGTTCGATACATCTCTAATGCGGACTTCTTAATCATGCCAATTCTCCACATGTCAGTCTCCATTTCCTTCACTTTCTTCTTAACCGATAGTTCTGTTTGGTTTGGCCACCTGCTGTTTTCTAAGTATTCACCAGTCAATTTCCTGGTTCGCTTCCTCCATTTTGTATCGACATTCTTCATGTACAAGTAGCTGAAAACCTTCCTAGCCCAACGCTCCTCCCCCATTTCTCTCAATCGCTTCTCAAATTTTATCTTGCTGCTAGCTTCCCTGCCCTCAAATGATATCCATCCCATATCACCTTGTACTCCCTGATTTGGTGTATTCCTGTGAGCTCCTAAAGCAAGCCTACCTATTCCACGTTGCTTAATTTCTAATCTTGCTTTAACTTCTGATCTCATGCACAAGACAGGATTGCCGAATGTCAGCCCAGGAACCATGACCCCTTTCCATATTCCTCTCACAACATCATACCTATTGTAATTCCAAAGTGCCCTATTTTTCATCACTGCTGCATTCCTGTTACCTTTAATCGTCACGTATATTTCGTGTTTCCTCCGGTACTCGGTCACATTGCTTATCCATACGCCCAGATATTTGTATTTATCTGTTATCTCTAGCGTGAACTCCTGTATTCTAAGCTCACTACCTTCGTTGTCATTGAATGACTGCTGATTTTTTCTTACTGAATCTAAAATCTAACCTATCTCCACATTACCGCAGATATCCATCAATCTCTGCAAATCTTTGATTACCTGTTGGCCATTAGCACTATATCATCTGCGTACATTAATGCTGGTAGTGCCTGATCAATGAGTTTTCCTTGTTCGACTAAAGAGAGGTTGAAGCCTAGTCCACTTCCCTCTAATTTGGCCTCTAATCCTTGTAGGTACATCATGAATAATAAGGGTGACAGGAGACAGCCCTGTCTAAGCCCCCGTTTTACCTCTGCAGGCTTGGATACCTGTTTTTCCCACTTTATAACCATCTCGTTACCTTTATAGATATCCTTTCAAAGATTAGTGACTACATGTTCCACGCCTAGTGTGTACAGTATTCTCCACAATTCCTCTTGAACCACGCTATCGTACGCTCCCTTGATATCCAAAAATGCTAGCCACAGAGGCCTGTGTTCCTTTTCTGCTATTTCGATGCACTGCGTTTGAACATCCGCCACCTGGTGCGCAGACATTGAAACATATGGTACTGATCACATTCCTATTTATATACAACTACGATGGTATACCGGCGTTGCGAGCATTCGAAGGTGATGCACCGATTGGGAGGCTTTTCGAGAAAGCCAGAAAAGTCTTGTAGCTCTACAGTTTCTCCGACAGAAATCAAAGAAAGAATTACCACAGCAGTACAGGCCAATACACGTGTTGTCACAACATCTAATTCCAGGAAGCTGGTTGATTAGGTATACGAAGAGCTGCGGGCAGTTCGTCGTCGAGCTGAACGCAAATACAGGCGAACGAAATCGCACACAGACCTGAGGACCTCTCGTAACGTGCATAAAAAAATTAGTGGCACTCAGAAGTGCTTGGCCGCCAAAACTGGAAGTCATGTTGCACCACCCTGGACCCACGAAGACCACTCTCTAAAATATGGCACGTCGTACGAGCTCTACTATCTTCTCCTCAGCAACTGCGTCCTTTTCGTGCAGTTGCCATCATGAGAACATGCAGTGACAAACAGATCGCAGAAGAGTTTTGGATGCAACTATCTGGCTCTGCAACATCGGATGGCTAATTGCTTCGGTGCGCACCCCATGCGGCAGACGTCCGTCTCAACCATGCTTTCACGCTGCAAGCGCTTAGTGCAGCTATGTCCACATTGCAACGTTCCAGTGCACCTGGGACTGATGGAATCACCTATGCTACCCTGCATCACCTTGGTCCTCGGGCAACCGAAGAACTGCTGTCCTTGTACAACCGCTCGTCCACTTTGTGTGGTACGTGCGGGCACCGCAGATTTTGGTGGCACTGCCCCCTTTCGTGCCAGCTCCGCAAATGAAGGGCCTTGCAATGGTAGACGCTTCCGCGCCTCCCTAAACGAGATGTTTTCATTTACTTTCAGGGTGAGTACTTCTTTCTCGTGTTTCCATGTAGGCCATGTGCAAGAGTAGGCGGGATGTCCACCATCGCAGTTCGCGCAGTGGGTAGTGGCTTCTTCACATTTGTCTGTAGTGTGTTCCTACCAACTACATTTTGCACAGGTTTGACGGCCGCGGCAGCTCTGAGAACCGTGGCCGAATCGCTGGCAGTTAAAACAACGTCGAGGGTTGGGGATGTAAGGTCGGACCTTCAACTTCAAATAGCATGTTTCAATATATTCTGGAAGTGCACTGCTTGTGCAAAATGTAAGAATGATGTGCTTTGTCGGGGTTTCTTTATTATCACGTCTAATCTTAATTCTCTGTACATGCGTTACATGCTGTTCGTCCCAGCCCTCGGGGAGCTCACTCTCTGTCAGGTTAGTTAGGTCTTGATCAGACATTACACCTCGGGAACTGTTCAGGGAGCGTTGTGGTGTGATAGATACAGGTGTTGTTCTAAAAGAGGTAAGTTTCGTCAAGTTTTCATACTGGGTCTTGGTTTGGACTTCAAGAAGAAGGTCCCCACTAGCCATACGTGTAGCCTGATATCCTGGACCAAGGGTATTGGTGAGGCATTTGGAAATGACAAACGGAGACATGGTTCTTGCGTTCTTTTCTTGCGTTTCACAGTGGATCACATGGAAGCGCGGGAAAATTTCTTTCGGCTTTATAAATACATTCAGTGTTGCTTCGGTGCGCCGGCTCTTAGGAGGAGGGCGATGAGACAGTTTAAAAAATGAGAAAGAGGCCATAAAGTATTTATAAATTCGGCAGCCATGCCAGCCACCCACTATCGAGCCTAACATGGGGACGTGGCAGCACAATTATAAGGGCATGCCAGCGCCAGCTGCACAAAGCCACTATAACCCAATAATATGTGACCAAGAGAGGGCACATACACAAGGTTAACCCTTGCCGCCTGAAATATGGAAGTTAACAGAAGTGAGGAGATGACAGTATAGATTGGAAGAAAGAAAAGACGAAGATTAGGAGGGAGAGAAAGACAGCAAAATGCGACTGCCGATTTCTCCTGGGTGGGTCAGCCCAGGGGTGCCGTATACGTGAAGCCTGGGCCAAAGGGGTGTGTTGCCTCTGCCGAGGGCCTTAAAGGTCCAATAACCCGGCGTTGGCTCAATCCCCAGGATTCCCTTTTCGATTGATATGTGGGGTTTCACGTCCCAAAACGACCATATGATTATGAGAGACGCCGTAGTGGAGGGCTCCGGAAATTTTGACCACCTGGGGTTCTTTAACGTGTGCCCAAATCTGAGTACACGGGCCTACAACGTTTCTGCCTCCATCCGAAACGCCGCCGCTGCAGCCGGGATTTGATCCCGTGACCTGCGGGTCAGCAGCCGAGTACCTTATCCACTAGACCGCGGCGGGGCCACCGCGGCGGGGCCAGGATTCTCTTTTCCCCGGACACGGCAAAGCCACGCACGGCTAGGCGTGAGAGGGAGTCGAAACTCCCCCATAAGCTCGGGTCCGTGGTGTCGCTACGCACCAAACGCCTACTTACACAGACACCCCTGCGGGGTGCATAATTTCGATAGTCCTCATAATTTTCCAGACATATGGAAAATGACCTGGACAAAGCTGTTTAGTTTTTTTGTTAGCGATGATGTGTGCTTCGACCAAGGCAGATCAGGATCGATGATAACTCCGAGGAACTTGTGATGAGTTACAGAAGGTATTATGTTCTCATCGATCACTATGGGTAGCAAGCCATGGACTTTCTCCTGGATGGCAGGGTAGCAAGTTTCGTCGATGACAGTTGCAGTCCACAGATAATGAGGTATGCAGACGTTGTCGATACCGCAGGTTTTAGTTTCCTTTGTACCCTCAAATATGTTAGACTCGTGTTCCAAGTGCACATATCAGCTTCGTACTGTACCGAAGCATAGTGGCGCCAGCTCTGTGCCAGCGTGAAAGGAGACGTTGACGTCCGTGTGTGGCTCGTGCTTGCCGGGTTCCTGCCTGTACCAGCGTGTTGCGGCTAACGTTTCTCGAGTAACAGCCAGTGTTTTCACGCAACCTTGCTCGTTGCATTTGGTGGAAACGTGCTGGCTAACGTCCTGGAGCTCCGCAGCCGTAAGCTAACATCTGAGTCCGCGATGACCGAGCGCGTCGATCCCCCACAAGGCTCTTCCACGCTGCCACCTGTCATGTGTTCTGGTGTACTTCGTCTGCGTGACCCACCAGTATACAACGGCACTTAAAATCAAGATGTCGAAGACTGGCTGACAGAGTACGAGCATGCCAGCGCGATTAACAAGTGGGATGACCCTGCGAAGTTGACTCACGTCATCTTCTGCTTGACGGATTTGGCCAAGCTATGGTTCACCAACCACCAAGACGACATCCCCACCTGGTCGCTTTTCTAAGAGGCCGTCACCTTGTTTTTCGGTCGTCCGGCAATGCGTAAGCTTCGTGCTGAACTGGGCCTGCGGGGATGATTTCACCGAAATGGTGAGAGCTTCACGAGCCACATTGAGGATGTGATCAGCCTCTGTAGGCGAGTTGATGCGAGGATGACGGAGGCTGGCAGAATAAAGAATGTATTGAAAGGCATTGATGACGACGCTTTTCATATGCTTATGGCCAAAGACCCACAGACCGTCACGGCTGTGATTCAGCTATGTCAAAGTTTCGATGAGCTGTGCAAGCAACGAATTTCTACACGTCGCGCTAAACGCAAACAGCTGATATTGCGGCTTTAGAGTGCAAAAGCAGTCGCCCCGCCTACAGCGTGTTAATGCCTCAAATTCAACACTACATCCGAGAGGAAGTTTCTCGGCAGCTCTCTCTTGTCGCCACCATCAACGAGACCCCCACAACACTGGACCACTCACTTCGCCGTGCTATTCAGACACAAGTTGCCGAGGCTCTAACTTCGCCCGCGTCCCCAATATTAGTGGCTGCAGCGCTGACTTTCAGAAGCCGTCCGCACACCTCCTGCCCAACCGCCGCTCCCTTCATACAGCCCAGCCACCAACTACTACAGGTCACCAGTTTCGGTTTATCTGGTAAATCGGCCCTTTCCACCACCTCGAGCACCTGTAAACTCTTGGCGTACTCCGGATAACCGGCCCGTCTGCTACAACTGTGGTATTTCAGGGCATGTCGCGTGCTACTGTCGTCACCGTGGATTCTATTTTAATGATGTTCAGCATTCCGGCAACACACCTCGGCAATCAGAATTGCATGTGACACGTGATTCACATGACTTTCGCTCACGTCGACCAGACTTGAGCCGACGTTGATCTCTTTCACCCCGTCTACGGTCTCCTTCCCCCATGCTTCGCCGTTCCAACCACGCTTAGGAGGAGGAAAACTAACAGTCGCAGTTCCTGAGGCAAGAGCTGCGCCACCGACGAAATTTCTAAGGCCTCATTTTTCGCCCCCTAACGAGATTGCCATGTTTGTGGACGGTTTCGCCACAACTGCTCTTGTCGACACAGGTGCCGCTATTTGTATAATCAGTGAAGTGTTATGCCGCAAAATGAGCAAGGTGACGACTCCACTGATTGAAATTTCTTTACGCACAGCAAGTTCGCAACACGTCCAACCTTCTGCCACATGCACTGCTCGTGTTGTGATTCAAGGGGTGCTTTACATCGTTGAATTTGTCGTCCTTCCACATGCATCTCATGAAATCATCCTAAGATGGAACTTCCTTTCTGCCAATCATGCGGTTGTCTACTGCGCTCGTGCTGAACTCGTTTTGTTTCCATTCAGCACGACATTCATAGATCTCCCTCGCTCACCCAAAAAGGTGATCGTCGCCGCTGACGTCGCCATTCCTGCTTTTTCGGTCGCTGCGGTATCTCTTTTGTGCAACTCCATTTCCGATTCAACTGCCCTCTTTATGCCGTCACAAGAATGCGCTCGTCGCCGGAACCTTGTCGTCCCTTTTGTCGTCATAACACTTGCCGATGGCTCCAGTGCCATGTACGTGTGCAATCCGTTCCCTTGTCTCGTTACCTTATTGCATGGCGAATGTATTGGGAGTCTTGACACTCATGATGACATCTTTCCTTTCGATGCCCGTTCAGATACAACACCGATGTCCGTGGATGCTGTCACAGCTGCCACCGCGCCCTCACTACCTGACGAAGACGTTCCGTTGCCCAACATAGACACCGGCCTTACGCAAGACCAGCGCAATCAGCTCATTCATTTACTTGACCGTTTCCGCGCCTCCTTCGACCACAGACAACCTCCCTTGGGACGCACGTCAGTTGTCGCTCACCATATCGACACCGGTCATCATACTCCACTTTGTCAGTGCCACTACTGCGTCCCGCAGGCTGAGCGTGACGTCATCACTCAACACGTCGACGAGATGCTGCAACGTGGTGTTATTCCGCACTCACACAATCCTTGGGCTTCGCCAGTGGTCCTCGTGCGAAAAAAGGATGGCTCCATCAGGTTTTGCGTGGATTATCATCGACTAAACAACAACACACGCAAGGATGTTTATCCTCTGCCACGCATTGATGACACCTTGGATTGCCTTCAAGGTGTGGAGTTTTTTTCTTCACTGGATCTGCGCTCTGGATATTGGCAAGTGCCAATGGCTGAACCAGACCGTCCAAAAATGGCGTTTGTGACCCCTGACGGCTTATACGAATTTAATGTAATGCCCTTCGGTCTTTGCAATGCGCCTGCGACTTTTGAAAGAATAATGGACAGTGTCCTCAGGGGACTTAAATGTCACATCTGTCTTTGCTATTTAGACGACAGAGTTATATTCTCGGCAAATTTCTAAACTCATCTTTCCCGTCTGGAACAAGTTCTCCAGTGCCTTACGGCAGCCGGGTTGCAACTAAACTTCAGGAAATGTTGTTTTGGCACCCGCAAACTCACAATTCTCGGCCATGTTGTTTCAAAAGAAGGAATATCGCCAGACCCTGCCAAACTGCGTGCAGTTGCTGAGTACCCCAAGCCTACTACCCTGAAGGAGCTTCGTAGTTTCATAGGCTTGTGTTCCTATTTTCGGCGTTTCATTCGCAATTTCGCCTCTATAATTGCACCTCTGACTCAGCTTTTCTCCCGTAGCGCGGACCTCTCTGGCTGTAATTCCCACTGCGAAGACGCATTCACGGCGCTGCGCCGGCTACTCACGTCTCCGCCAGTTCTCCGCCACTTCGATCCCAATGCACCCAATGAAATTCACACGGATGCAAGCGGTGTCGGCCTCGGTGCCATTCTCGCTCAACGCAAGGATGGCTGCGACGAGTACGTTGTCGCCTATGCCAGCCGTACCCTAACGAAGGCAGAGTCCAACTATTCTGTCACGGAAAAGGAGTGCTTGGCTATCATTTGGGCTATAGGAAAATTTCGCACTTACCTTTACGGACGCCAGTTTGATGCTGTCACAGGTCACCATGCCTTATGCTGGTTAGCGTCCATGAAAGATCCTACTGGCCGCCTCGCTCGTTGGGCTTTACGCCTTCAGGAATACGATATCTATGTTGTTTATTGCTCAGGACGCAGACATTCACACGCCGATGAAATATCCCGTGCTCCAGTGCCTCCTGACCTTGCCTGCTTATCAACTGCCAATTGCGATTCGTCATCGTTGAGCATCACTGACATGCCATCCGAACAGCGCAAGGATCCTTGGATCAATTCTTTGCTCGACGTCCTCTCTCACAGTTCGTCAGAAACGACTTCACGCTCCCTCTCTCGTCAAGCAAGACACTTTGCTGTCCGTGAAGGCTTGTTGTATCGCCGATATTACGTGACGGACGGCCGTAGGTGGCTCTTGTCATCCCTCGTCATTTGCGTTCGGACATCTGCGCGGCCTTTCACGATGACGCCCAGTGTGGCCACACTGGAGTATTTAAGACTTACTCTCGCCTTCGTCTAAGATACTACTGGCGCGGCATGTATCGGCACGTTCGCCAGTACGTTCGGTCATGCACCACGTTTCAACGACGCAAGACGCCTTCTCACAGCACTGCTGGCCCTTTGCAACCCTTAACATGCCCAGCGAGACCATTCGACTGCGTCGGAATCGATATTTATGGTCCTCTACCCAACTCTCTTCGAGGCAACCGGTGGATTATTGTCGCTGTCGATCATTTAAAACGCTACGCTGAAACATCTGCGCTGCCTGCTACCACTGCGAAAGACGTTGCGTCCTTTCTTCTTCACCATCTCATTTAGCGACATGGTGCACCTTGTGAATTACTGAGTGACCGTGGACGCGTGTTTCTCTCGAACGTCGTCGACGAGCTGCTCAAGGCATGTCGCACTGTCCATCGGAAATCGTTGGCATACCATCCTCAAACCAATGGCATGACGGAATGCTTTAACCGTACCCTTGGATATATGCTTGCCATGTACGCCTCTGACGACCACACTAATTGGGACCAAGTGCTCTCTTTTGTCACGTACGCGAACAACTCTGCGCCACAAACAACCACTGGCTTTTCTCCTTTCTTCCTCCTGTACGGACGTGAGCCATCATGCCCCATGGACACCATTCTCCCTTACAGGCCTGATGTTTCCGAAGCGACGCCTGTTTCCGAAGCAGCTGCTTATGCCGAAGAGTGTCGTCAACTCGCTCGCCCATTTACCGCACAAGACCAACGGCACCAGAAAACTGACCACGATTCCTCTTCGTCTACTGTACGCTATAACCAAGGAATGCTGGTTTAGCTCTGGGTCCCGTCTACCCCTCCCGGTCTTTCCCCGAAGCTTTCATCAAAATACCATGGCCCCTACCGTGTGGTGCGGCAAACATCTCCTGCGAACTATGAAGTTGAGCCCATTGATCCACCTTCGGACCAACGCTGCCGTGGGCGTGAAACAGTACACGTATCACGTCTCAAACCGTGCTATGACCCCCTCATCGTGTCCTTTCCCTAGGTCGCCAGGTTGGCTCCTTTCTGCGCGGGGAGCAATTGTACCGAAGCATAGTGGCGCCAGCTCTGTGCCAGCGTGAAAGAAGACGTTGACGTCCGTGTGTGGCTCGTGCTTGCCTGGTTCCTGCCTGTACCAGCTTTTTGCGGCTAACGTTTCTCAAGTAATAGCCAGTGTTTTTACGCAACCTTGCTCGTTGCATTTGGTGTAAACGTGCTGGGTAACGTGCTGGAGCTCCGCAGCCGTAAGCTACCATCTCAGTCCGCGATGACCGAGCGCGTCGAGCCCCCACAAGGCTCTTCCACGCTGCCACCTGTCATGTGCTCTGGTGTACTCGTCTGCGTGACCCACAGTAAAGAAACCTGTGTTTTTACGCAACCTTGCTCGTTGCAGTACATAGACACTGAGATTTTGCCTCCTAGTTTAACGAGCTTTTTAACGAGGTCAACAAGTACGATAATGACTTAAATACTGTTAGACTCTGACTCCACCTTGAGGCACGCCACAATAGCCAGGATGTATATTTGTGTTAACATGCGCGGCAGCGCCATTCACCCCCTCAGCGGAAGTAGCACAGGCTTCTCCGGTCCCAAAAGGCTTGCAGGCCTCTGGACCTGAAACCCCAGGGCATTTCTGTCTCGACAAATAGCCCTAAGACCTCCGTGTTTGCACGCGGGAACCACGAGCGGGCATCCAGCACCTCGTCCGAGGTGATGGACACAACAGCGAGTCCAACGGTGTCTTCGGTGCCGAAGGACAGGCGCGGCGCATTGGAGCGCGCCAGAAAATCAAAAACCATCACTACAGGGCCTGAAAAGGATTCTTGACTCCACGAAATACTTCTTTAGTACACACCGCACTCATTTACACTCCTAATGGATACAAAAATAATACAGTGGAACGTCAGATGATTGCTTTGAAACCTCGACGATATCCAGGAACTCTTACACGAACACTCCCCAAAAGTGCTGTGTGTACAAGAGACACACTTAAATTCAAGAAACACCAATTTTCTACGTCGTTATGTAATGTTGAGAAAGTATCGCAATGACGTTATAGCGTCATCTGGCGGTGTGGCCATTATAGTTTATCAGGGCGTAGCATGTACGCATCTACCGCTACAAACCTCCCTTGAGGCAGTGGCTGTTCAAGTACTTTTGAACAAACTTGTCACCATCTGCTCTCTTTACATACCTCCACAGTACCGTCTTGAAAAACACAAATTCCAGTCACTGATATATGAACTACCGGAACATTATGTGGTCCTTGGGGACTTGAATGCACATAATGGTCTATGGGGCGACTCTAGCTGCTACGCGCGAGGTCGCCTAATCGAACATTTTCTCTTTTCTTCGGGTGCGTGTCTGTTGAATAGGAAAGAGCCAACATACTTTAACCTCGCCAACAAAACCTACTCATGCATACATCTCAGCATGGTGTCCCCATCGCTTGTACCTCTACTTCAACGGAATGTGATCAACAATCCTTTCGGAAGTGATCACTTTCCGATTAATCTAAATGCACCATTAAAAAAAGGTCCTCAACATGTTCCCAGATGGCAGACAGACAAAGCGAACTGAGAACAGTTTCACAACACTACTCGTTTATGTTGGACTGACATATGTAGGTTAAACATAATTGAAGATGTGCAGTACTTCACAGCTTTTCTTACTGATGCAGCAGCCAAGTGCATACCGCTCACATCTGGTATGCCGGGCAAGCGACGCGTCTCATGGTGGAACACTGAGTGTCGGAATGCCTGAAAGGAGCAGAACAGGGCATGGAGGTTGCTTCGGTTTTCACCGACAGCCGAAAATCTTGACAGCTTTAAGAAAATAAAGTCTCAAGGCCGGAGAACACGTCGGCAGGCCAGAAGAGAAAGCTGGCACAAGTTTCTATCAGGAATAAGTTCATATACACAATAGTCTAAAGTCTGGAACATGGTTGGTAGGGTAGCAGGAAGCCAAGTACACACACTCCCACTCGTAAACACACAGGGTGACAGCCTGGAAGATCAGGCGAACTTCCTCGGTGCACACTACGAGCAGGTGTCTAGCTCGTCCCACTACACTGAAGCTTTCCAAAGATACAAAGCAAGAATAGAAAAGCAGAAACTAGAATACAAGTGCACAAATTACGAGGCATATAACCAACCTTTCAACTTAGCTGAGCTACAAACATCACTAAACTCCTGCAGTAATTCTGCCCCAGGTTACGACCGTGTCACGTATGAAATGTTGAAAAACCTGCCGCTCAAAACGCGAAAAACTTTACTCTCTGTACAATGCTATCAGGCTTTCTGGCACCATCCCTGTTTTCTGGAAAGAGGCTATTGTTAACCCTATTTTGAAACAGGGCAAGGACCCTTCTTCAGTTTCGAGTTATAGGACCATTGCACTTACAAGCTGCCTTTGTAAACTTTTTGAGAAGATGATAAACCACCGACTTTTACATTTCCTCGAAACACACAATCTGCTCGACCGATTTCAGTGCAGGTTTCGAGAGGGTAGATCCACCACCGACCATCTGGTGCGCATTGAGGGAGAGATTCGAGATACTTTCGTCCACAAACAATACTTCCTCTCTGTGTTTCTCGATATCGAGAAGGCATACGACACAACATGGCGTCTTGGCATATTAAGAGACCTGTCTCACTTGGGTGTGCGCGGTAGAATGCTTTCCATAATCGAGAGTTACTTGTCCAATCGGACATTCTGTGTTCGTGTGGGCAGTATTCTCTCCCAAACATTTGTTCAAGAAACGGGAGTACCGCAAGGTGGTGTATAAGTTGTACACTTTTTATTATCAAAATGACTTCCTTGCACCTTTCCATCCCCCGCAATGTGTTCTATTGCACATATGTCGATGACGTCCAGCTTGGCTTTAAGTCATGCAACCTGGCAATGTGTGAGCGGCAGGTTCAGTTCGGTTCAAACAAGGTCTCCAAATGGGCAGAGGAAAATGGATTCCGCCTGAACCCACAAAAAAGCACGTGTGTCTTGTTCTGCCGAAAGAGAGGCATGCACTCAGAACCCGACATTGAACTGAACGGTCAACGCCTGTCTGTTAATGCGGAACATGAATTCTTAGGCTTAATCCTGAACAACTAGTTTACCTTCCTACCGCACATCAAGTATTTAAAAATAAATGTTTAAAAGCCATAAATGTTTTAAAAGTGTTGTCACGTACTACGTGGGGTAGTGACAGGCAATGTCTCATGAATCCGTATAGTAGCCTCATTCGCACCCGCTTAGATTACAGGGCCGTTGTTTATCAGTCTGCGACTCAAAATGCTTTGAAGATGCTGGACTCCGTGCATCATTGGGGAATCTGCCTTTCTACGGGTGCCTTTCGCACCAGCCTAGTAGAAAGCCTTTACGTTGAGTCAAATCAGTGGTCGCTTTATCTGCAGAGAACTTACATGTGCTTTGTATATTTCCTTAAGGTGAAAGCAGACAAGAGGCACCCCTCATACTCCACTATTGATGATTTGTCGAGCTTCATTCTGTTTCAAAACAGGCTTCGATGAGGCAGCCCTTCTCAGTTCGCCTGAAGAGTCTAGCGGAGGAAACTGGAGTGTCACTTGAACACAGTTTAATGGCTCCTCTAGCATACCCGCCACCGTGGCAGTGGCAGACTATAGACTGCTATGTGTCTTTTCCTGAAGTTACAAAACATGCGCCCATTGCCCATATCTGAACATACTTCCTGCAACTTCAACACAAATACACACGTCCTGAGTTCTTTACAGATGCCTCCAACTCCTCTGTGTCCTACGCTGCTGTCAGCCCATCCTTTTCGGACGCTGGCCCTCTACATCTAGGCAAAAGTATCTTCACAGCGGAAGCTTACGTGATACTTGTGGCGGCTAAACACACCAATTACAAATACAAAAAGCAGTAATTTATACGGACTCCCTCAGTGTGGTAACGGCTCTGCAAACCCTTAAAAAACAAAAAGAAACCTGTCCTCGTCTCACTTTACTCCATTTTTTGCACGCGCTACACACTCAAACAACATGTTTTAGTGTGCTGGGTGCCAGGGCACCGTGAGATCCAACGCAACGTGATGGCGGATCAGCTTGCTGCATCCGTCCACGAAAGCACTGCCACTACAACCATATCTATCCCGGCTCTTGATCTGAAGTCGTCTCTCAAGCGAATGCTCCGGGACTACTGGCAGGGCAAGTGGGATAGACACACAAAAAGGAAACTACACATTATTAAGCCACACCTTAGCGATTGGCCGCCAGTATCGAAATCACGTCATACAGAGTTAATACTAACGAGGCTCAGGATAGGACACACATACACGACACACTCATATCTTTTGTCCGGTGGCGATCCAACATTGTTTGACAGATGTGGTGAAGCACTAACAGTTCTTCACATTTAATTCAGGGCAAACAATTGGACACTCTAAGAAAACAACACTTTCCATTACCCTACCGACAATATATACCTTTACACCCTGCAATGTTAGTCAGTATAGAAAACCACTTTTTAGTCACAAATCATTGTTAGCCTTTTTAAATGAAATCCGTAGTTTTCATATCATATACCCGGGCATTCTGTAGCCCGACCTCTTCAGAGAGGTTTTCGCTGCGGTGGCAACACTCAAATAAGCACTTGCCTCACGGCCCCTGGACGCAATGGTATGAACGAGT
Organism: Rhipicephalus annulatus; assembly: GCA_013436015.1. Classification (NCBI taxonomy): domain Eukaryota; kingdom Metazoa; phylum Arthropoda; class Arachnida; order Ixodida; family Ixodidae; genus Rhipicephalus; species Rhipicephalus annulatus. The sequence continues at coordinate 260,462 of WOVY01003909.1, read as the reverse complement.
GAGGCACTTGTGCTAATGCCACACATGTCCACCATCGTTTTTTTATTATCACCAATTTTGTCATCTATTCACACCACACACACCTTTCACGGCATGGTCATGATTTTATTACTTGTATGTTTTTACACGCCTTACCGCGAGGAATTTTATGGCCCTTATACAGCAGCTTATCACAATCATTGTCCACAGGTGGGCTCGGTGGCTGCGCCACGAAACAGTCCTGTAACCCGCTCCTGTTCGCCATGCAGGTGTATGCTACGCTCGTCATCCATCTACTCTCCTCGGCTTCACTCGGTGCCACGACTGACAGACCAGCAGCCCGTGAGCCTCTGTGGCTCGACACCAGCGCGGGTACGAGTACCGAATGCGCATCCAACCCCAACATTCTGGCCTCTCAAGCGGTGGCCCCACCCGAGGAAGTATGGATCCTGCAGACATCACAAATTTCATCTTCATCGACATCAGCAACAGCTATAAAGCGGCAGCATCCCGGCGCGCCGCTCTGTGGGCTCGGTGGCTGCGCCACGAAACAGTCCTGTAACCCGCTCCTGTTCGTCATGCAGGTGTATGCTACGCTCGTCATCCATCTACTCTCCTCGGCTTCACTCGGTGCCGCGACTGACGGACCAGCAGCCCGCTAGCCTCTGTGGCTCGACACCAGTGCAGGTACGAGTACCGAATGCGCCTCCAACCCCAACATTCTGGCCTGTCAAGCGGCGCCCCCACCCGAGGAATTATGGATCCTGCAGACAACACAAATTTCATCTTCATCGACATCAGCAACAGCTATAAAGCGGCAGCATCCCGGCGCGCCGCTCTGTGGGCTCGGTGGCTGCGCCACGAAACAGTCCTGTAACCCGCTCCTGTTCGTCATGCAGGTGTATGCTACGCTCGTCATCCATCTACTCTCCTCGGCTTCACTCGGTGCCGCGACTGACGGACCAGCAGCCCGCTAGCCTCTGTGGCTCGACACCAGTGCAGGTACGAGTACCGAATGCGCCTCCAACCCCAACATTCTGGCCTGTCAAGCGGCGCCCCCACCCGAGGAATTATGGATCCTGCAGACATCACAAATTTCATCTTCATCGACATCAGCAACAGCTATAAAGCGGCAGCATCCCGGCGCGCCGCTCTGTGGGCTCGGTGGCTGCGCCACGAAACAGTCCTGTAACCCGCTCCTGTTCGTCATGCAGGTGTATGCTACGCTCGTCATCCATCTACTCTCCTCGGCTTCACTCGGTGCCGCGACTGACGGACCAGCAGCCCGCTAGCCTCTGTGGCTCGACACCAGTGCAGGTACGAGTACCGAATGCGCCTCCAACCCCAACATTCTGGCCTGTCAAGCGGCGCCCCCACCCGAGGAATTATGGATCCTGCAGACAACACAAATTTCATCTTCATCGACATCAGCAACAGCTATAAAGCGGCAGCATCCCGGCGCGCCGCTCTGTGGGCTCGGTGGCTGCGCCACGAAACAGTCCTGTAACCCACTCCTGTTCGCCATGCAGGTGTATGCTACGCTCGTCATCCACCTACTCTCCTCTGCTTCACTCGGTGCCGTGACTGACGGACCAGCAGCCAGCGAGCCTCTGTGGCTCGACACCAGCGCGGGTACGAGTACCGAATGCGCCTCCAACCCCAACATTCTGGCCTGTCAAGCGGTGCCCCCACCCGAGGAATTATGGATCCTGCAGACAACACAAATTTCATCTTCATCGACATCAGCAACAGCTATAAAGCGGCAGCATCCCGGCGCGCCGCTCTGTGGGCTCGGTGGCTGCGCCACGAAACAGTCCTGTAACCCGCTCCTGTTCGCCATGCAGGTGTATGCTACGCTCGTCATCCATCTACTCTCCTCGGCTTCACTCGGTGGCGCGACTGACGGACCAGCAGCCCGCTAGCCTCTGTGGCTCGACACCAGCGCAGGTACGAGTACCGAACGTGCCTCCAACCCCAACATTCTGGCCTGTCAAGCGGCGCCCCCACCCGAGGAATTATGGATCCTGCAGACAACACAAATTTCATCTTCATCGACATCAGCAACAGCTATAAAGCGGCAGCATCCCGGCGCGCCGCTCTGTGGGCTCGGTGGCTGCGCCACGAAACAGTCCTGTAACCCACTCCTGTTCGCCATGCAGGTGTATGCTACGCTCGTCATCCACCTACTCTCCTCTGCTTCACTCGGTGCCGTGACTGACGGACCAGCAGCCAGCGAGCCTCTGTGGCTCGACACCAGCGCGGGTACGAGTACCGAATGCGCCTCCAACCCCAACATTCTGGCCTGTCAAGCGGTGCCCCCACCCGAGGAAGTATGGATCCTGCAGACAACACAAATTTCATCTTCATCGACATCAGCAACAGCTATAAAGCGGCAGCATCCCGGCGCGCCGCTCTGTGGGCTCGGTGGCTGCGCCACGAAACAGTCCTGTAACCCGCTCCTGTTCGCCATGCAGTTGTATGCTACGCTCGTCATCCATCTACTCTCCTCGGCTTCACTCAGTGCCGCGACTGACGGACCAGCAGCCCGCGAGCCTCTGTGTCTCGACACCAGCGCGGGTACGAGTACCGAATGCGCCTCCAACCGCAACATTCTGGCCTCTCAAGCGGCGCCCCCACCCGAGGAAGTATGGATCCTGCAGACACCACAAATTTCATCTTCATCGACATCAGCAACAGCTATAAAGCGGCAGCATCCCGGCGCGCCGCTCTGTGGGCTCGGTGGCTGCGCCACGAAACAGTCCTGTAACCCGCTCCTGTTCGCCATGCAGGTGTATGCTACGCTCGTCATCCATCTACTCTCCTCGGCTTCACTCGGTGCCGCGACTGACGGACAAGCAGCCCGCGAGCCTCTGTGGCTCGACACCAGCGCGGGTACGAGTACCGAATGGGCATCCAACCCCAACATTCTGGCCTGTCAAGCGGCGCCCCTCCCGAGGAAGTATGGATCCTGCAGACATCACAAATTTCATCTTCATCGACATCAGCAACAGCTATAAAGTGGCAGCATCCCGGAGCGCCGCTCTGTGGGCTCGGTGGCTGCGCCACGAAACAGATCCCGTCCCCCGCTCCTGTTCGCCATGCAGGTTAGTAGACAAAGCTCGCTATTTTCCAAAACATCAAGCAATTACTGTCTGGTACAGCTGCCGAGCCCGCAGTGTTGTGTATGCATGGTCTTCGAATGCATTGATGTCATACATTGTTTATTGCTGTTACTGACTGGGGACATTGAGAGCAATCTAGGGCCCCCTAACGATAGTGCTGTCATTCTCGCTGAACTAAAAAATATATCTTCTGGGCAGGCCAAGCTTCCTTCCGAGTTGCAATACCTAAAAACACAATTGAATACTACAGAAAAAACTATCAGTGACCTAAGTAATAGAATAACGCAGCTGGAAAAACACTACCAAAGCCTCTCAACCGTTTAAACACAAATAACGGCGCTAGAGACCAGTGCAGGCACTACAGCTCGTCACATTCAAACCTTGGAGGCCAGGTTTGACGATGCGGAAAACCGCTCGCGACAGAACAACCTAATATTCTATGGTCTCCCAGATACTAACCACTCTGAAACTTCCTCTGAGTCTGAAGAACTAATTGTGAGCCTCTGCAGCGAGCACTTAAACGTTAAAATTGACGTGAAAGAAGTGTAAAGGGCACACCGGCTCGGTCGTCATAAGCCTGGTCAGCACCACCCGATCATTGTAAAATTCACATCGTTTAAAACTAAAGAAACGATTCTTTCTAATGGCAAAAAACTGAAAGGTACAACTTACGCAATAGGTCAGGATTTCTCTCGTTCGGTCCAAAATGCACGGAAACACCTCATTGCCTTCACTAGGAGCAAATCCATCACTTTTTCATGCCCCTACAAAACGTTATTTCTTGGCTCCAAGCGGTACGTCTTCGATGAAATGTCACAATCCATCAAGGAAATGGCGTAGCAATCCCAAAAGCAACGCCAACCGTCACACCGCCCATACAATCGATTACGACCACATATTTCCACCTCCGTAATCTACACTAACGCCCGTCGTTTTCTTTCTAAGCGCGAGCAATTATCTAATCTTGTTTTGTCATCCCACAGCAATATACTCATCCTCACCGAAACGTGGCTGTCAAGTGACGTTACGGACAATGAAATCCTGGCTGATCTCCCGAATTTTGACGTTTTTCGGAATGACTGCAAAGGGGCTCGAGGGGAGGTGTTTTAATTGCAACTAGCAAGTCGCTATCGTGCTCAGTTGTCGACATTACATCTGACAATGAAATATTATGGCTTCGTATTCGTTCTACGCCAGTAACTCTGCTGCGTGGAGTGTGCTATCGTCCCCCACAAAGCAGTCCAGAGTTTCCTGAGAAATTCAACAATATACTGAACTACCTCTCTGTTAAACAACCCAACGCCCATGTCCTACTTTTTGGCGATTTTAACTATTCCGATATTGACTGGAAAGACCAAGTCACTTTGGCAGGGAGCAGTGTTGAAACAAAAGAATTTGTAAACATCTGCTTAAACTTTAATCTTACCCAGCTGGTATCGGAGCCAACCCGCGTGACAAACAACTCAGCCAATATACTAGACTTGATTCTAACAACGCACCCCGAAAGTTTATTGTCACTTACATACCTTCGTGAAATCAGCGATCACAAGGTAATACACTCAGTCTTGAATTTCGACCACTTGTCCCGCAAGCCTCGTCCTAAAACTATCAGTCTTTATGATAAAGGAAACTACGAGGCAATAAATAACGAACTTCAGAATTTTATTCCGGACTTCGAAGCAGACTTTTAGAACAGATCAGTAAAGGACATATGGATGATTTTCAAAAACAAAATATGGGAACTGGCAACAAAGTACATACCGAAAACCACATTTCGCGCATCTTGTCAGAAACCATGCTTCACAAAAACCCTGAAAAAGCTATGTAATAAGAAGAAACGATTATATAGGGCTGCCAAGATAAAACCTATAGCTCAGAACTGGGATAAATACTACGCGGCCGAAAAAGCGTATTTCCTCGCCATACGCAGCGCAAAACACTCGTTTTTTCACACAGATTTACCCAAGATTCTAACCAATAATCCCAGGAAATTTTGGAAAATCATTAACCCCCAGGAATATCACACGGTTACATTGAAAAATGTAGCTGGTGATGATATGAGTACCACTGACGTCGTTGAACTTTTCAATGCCGCCTTTTCATCTGTTTTTACCAACGAAACCCACATACTGTTTCCTGCGTTACCGAAATGTATCCAGTCTTTTATGTCGCCTATCACATTTATTCCATCGGGTGTTTTGTCTGTTATCAAAAAATTGAAACTGTCTTCCTCAGCAGGTGTGGACGAAATCAATACTAAAATTCTTAAAAACACGAAATCTATTTCTTCAGTGATTTTGTCATTATTATTCTCACAGTCACTTCGCACATCTTACCAGACGACTGGAAGGTGGGGAAGGTCACTCCGGTCTACAAATCAGGTAACAAAGACAGCCCCCTAAATTATCGTCCAATCTCTCTAACAAGCGTACCCTGTAAAATCATGTAACACGTCATCTACACCCAAATCATTCACTTTCTTGATGCCAATAACCTCTTCCATCCTGCCCAGCACGGGTTTCGTAAGGATTACTCTTGCGAAACCCAATTAGCCCTTTTTGTCCAGGATCTGCACACAAGTCTAGATACTAACCAGCCGACTGACGTAATATTTCTGGATTTTTCGAAAGCGTTCAACAAGGTACCTCATAAGCGACTGCTAATTAAACTTAGATCTTTAAATATACATCCCGATGTTTTAGCTTGGACTGAGGAATTTCTAACTAACCGCTCCCAGTTTGTTTCAATTGATGACGTGCCCTCTAACCCCCTTCCGGTAACATCAGGTGTCCCGCAAGGCTCCGTTCTTGGTCCCCTTCTCTTCTTATATTATATTAATGTTTTAGCTTCGCATGTCTCCTCCAGTATCCGTTTGTTTACTGACGACTGTGTAATCTATCCCTCAATCACTAACCCGACAGATCAAACCGCTATTCAATATGACCTTAACCACGTGCAGGACTGGTGTGAAAGCTGGCTTATGAAACTTAACCCTAACAAATGTAAAACAGTCTCTTTCCACCGCCGTAGCTACCCCTCTTTGTTCCCTTACTCAATCGCTAACGTCGCCCTCGAACACGTGCAATCATATAAGTATCTCGGTGTCACCCTGTGATGTGATCTTAACTGGCGCCTGCATGTTACCAACTTTATATCATCTGCAAACAAATCCCAAGGTTTTCTGAAACGTCACCTTCGGCACGCTACGCAGGACGTCAAGTTACAGGCCTACAAATCCCTTATTCGCTCTAAATTGGAATATGCCTCTGCAATCTGGAACCCGCACCAAGCATATCTCATCGACTCACTTGAGGCAGTTCAAAACCGTGCTGCTAGGTTCATTCATTCTTCGTATTCGTATAATATTAGTGTATCATCCCTCAAAAAAGAATCTGCTCTCTTCAACCTTGGCGTTAGCCGTCGCATTTCCAGCCTCTGCCTGTTTCAGAAAATTTTTCACAGCCCATTCCGTCTTTCCTACATTGTTCCACCAGCCCGCATATCTCACCGCACTACACATCCACTTCAAGTTGCCCGTCCACGCATTAGAACGACCACTTTTTCTATGTTCTTTTTTTGTACGGACTGCAAACCACTGGAATGATCTTCCCCACGACGTCGTGGCCATTTCCTGTCCATCAACATTTTTCGACGAACTGTCTGCACGTCTTTCGCAATGAAAATCCGTGTCAATAAAATAAAAACAGAACTTTATTTGTTAATCCACCCCTTATGTAATACCCCCTCGGGGGTCTTTAAGGAAATAAAGTGAAGTGAAGTGATATCTTAATAAGATGAACTGGCGCTCTTTGGCCGTGAAACGGCCCTTGCGCCACAAAACATCAAAGATCATCATCATCATCGAAATTATCTATACTGCAGCTATACCTGGCACTTCTTATTGGATACTTTCGCTACAGCGCTCCTGTTCATTCCCGTGCTCGCACATCGGCTGTACGTACACTCGAGGGAGCTCAGGTGCGTGCCTTAAGAATTTGCCTAGGAGTACCTCAATGTACTTCTACGTGAGGCACTATTTCAGAAGCACGGGCTTGTTCAGCTCGTGTTTATCTTCAACACGAACCACTACGAGCATGGCTGAGGCTAGTGACAAGGCATCGAGACCATCAGCTAGCAGAAACTTTTAACACATGACCCAATGCTGCATGCTCAGAAGCTGTTAAGTCACACCGAGATCTCTTGCCTTCAAGTTATGCACCACAAGTAGTAGTAAACAACTTTATTAAGGCAGCTGACGGTTTCCTAAGTGGCGAGGGCCGTCAGGCCATGCCTGGTCGCCACCTCGTCAGCGCGTTTGATGGCCCGGAGCTGGGTGTCCAGGCTTGTGGTCGTGAGGATTCTCTCCCAGGCCTCACTTGAAGGTGACTGTCCTAGGAGGTTTGGTGGGGGAGGGTCCTTGCTGCATCCCCAGATGATGTGATCCAAGGTTGCGGTCTGGGTCTTGCAAAGGGTGCACGTAGATGTGAATAAGGCAGGGTATATGTGCCTGTATATGTACGGGGAAGGGAATGAGTTCGTTTGAAGCCGCCGCCAAGTGATTTGTTGAGCTTTGTTTAGTTCCGGGTGCGGGGGTGGTCTGGTTTGCCTTGATAGCTTGTAGTACTGTGTGATGTCGTGAAAGGTGATGAGTGCTTCAGTTGCTTCGATATCGTGGTCCGAAGTCTGGCCCACCGCTCGGCATACGAGTCCTCGAGCTTGTCTGTGGGCGGCTTCGTTACCCGGGTTTCCTGCGTGCGCTGGGACCCAGATGAGTTGGATTAAACGAGGATCGTCATCGTCGGTGCTGCTGGCAGTAGTGTCGCCTGAGGCGTTGCGTGCCGCTCGGGGCAGAGGACGGAGGATGCGCGCCGTGGTTGGGGAAACAGTGCCCCGGGCAAATCGGATGATAGCAGATTTGGAGTCACTGATAATTGTTTCAAAACCGGCCATTGCGGCGAGTGCTATGGCAGCTTCTTCGGCCTCGGTTGGGTCTTGTGTGCGTATGGAGCCGGCGCACCTCGTGGTAGGCTCTATATCGACTGGGGTACGTTTCGACGAGACGTTGATTGCAAAGGCTTGTTTGGGGGTTGGGTAGCTTGCCGCGTCGACGTGAGCCACTTTTGTGTTCGTACCATAGGTATTGTGAAGGTTTCTGGCGCGGGCTGATCGTCTACCGTCATGAATGCCGGCCAGCATGTTTTTCGGCAACGGCTGCACAATGAAGCGCTGTCTGAGGAGAGGCGGTAGCGAGATCAAGTCTTGTCCGCTTGGTGACGAGGGAATTCCGATACGTTGAAGTATCCATCTTCCGGTTTTACTACCACGCAATCGTTCAATTTGTGCAGTTCGGTGAGCCTCGATAAGTTCATCTATTGTATTGTGAATTCCAAGGCTGAGGAGGTGCATGGTCGATGTGGTGCGGGAGAGGCCCAAAGCGATCTTGTGGACTGTGCGAATAAGTCTATCTACTTTTTCTTTTTCAGCCTGGAGGAGTCGTAGGTACGGTAAGGCATAAGTTATTCTTGTGGTTACGAAGGCGTTTAACAGCTGGAGAAGTTCCTTTTCTTTCATGCCGTGTTTCCGCGCAGAGATTCTTCCTAACAGACGGGCAGTCTGAGTGACGGTGACCGCAAGCCTCTCTAGTGCGACGGTATTGCCCCTGCCGGCTTGTACGTAAAGGCCGAGTACCCGCATGTGCTGCACTATCGGTATTTCGGATCCGGCCATTCTGAGAGTGATGGTTGGTAGTGGCGGGTGTTTAACCTTACGGTAGTCAGGAGGACGAAGAAGGAGGAGTTCAGATTTCTCCACTGAGCATTCGAGACCTGCACACGCGACGTATCCGGATACTGTGTCCACGGCACGTTGCAGTGCCTCCTCGATCTGTCCGTCGGAGCCAGTAGTGGTCCATACCGTCACGTCGTCCGCGTATAGGGTGTGTCGGATATTGGGTATGCAGTCTAGTAACTGTGGGAGTTGGCTCATTACAAGGTTGAAGAGGAAAGGTGAAAGAACAGCTCCCTGTGGCGTGCCTTTGTTGGATAGGGCAAGTCTCTTCGTGGCGTTGCTGTCAATCAGGGAAAGTTCCACAGTACGGCCTTGTAGGAAAGAGCACACGTAGTTGTAAATACGTTCCCCAGGGTTTGTTGAAGCCAAGTGCTGGGCTATCGCTTCATGTGTCACGTTATCGAACGCCTTGCGTAGGTCTATGCCTAGCATTGCTCGCGTGCCCGCACGTACGGGGTCTTTCAACAAATCGTGGTAGATTTGTACGAGGGCGTCTTGAGTAGATAAGTGGGCGCGAAAACCGAGCATGGTTGGAGGGAAAAGGTCTTGCTCTTCTGCAAGTGTTTCTAGCCGAGCCAAGACCACGTGCTCAAATAGTTTGCCAAGGCATGAAGTTAACGAGATGGGGCGAAGATTTGATAAGTCTGCCTTTTTTCCGGGCTTTGGTATAAACACTATTTTCGCGTGCTTCCATTCTTCTGGTATATTTCCGGCATGCCAGCAGTCATTGAAATATTCAGTAAGGGCAGTTACTGACCTTGCGTCTAGGTTGCGGATTGTTTTGTTCGAGACGCCGTCTGGACCTGGTGCCGAAGTTGTGCGAAGCTTTAGAATGGCTGCATACACTTCGGCTTCTGTGATGTCGGCATCAAGAGTTGGATTTGGTTTACCTTCATAGGGTGGTAGCGGTGTCGCTGGTTGATGGGCTTGGTTGATGTATTTGTCCGCCAGTTCAATTAGTAGATCTTCGTCTGATCCGGGGTGTTGGTGGACAAGTCGCTTAAGTCTGTGCCGTGCGGCTGTTTTCGAGTCGTCGGGATCCAGTAAGTGGCGTAACAGGTGCCACGTCTGCTTGTTGCCTAGCTGTCCGTTGAGTCCGCTGCACAGCTGGCCCCATTGTTGGCGGGCGAGGTAGGTACTGTGTCGCTCAATTTCTTCAGAGAGGGCCTGTATGCGGCGACGCAATTTCTTATTGTAGCGCTGCTTCTGCCATCTGCGCAGCAGGCTTGCGTGTGCGTCCCACATGTGGAGAAGACGAGAGTCTGTGGCAGGCGTTTCCTCTGCTGCTTTACTTTCGCGCGTTGTGCGTCGCACGTGGTCGTTTAGGGAGGCTGTCCATTCCTTGAGGTTTGTTATGCGTTCTGGGGCTTCACTTTCACGGACGTCTCTAAATTTTGGCCACTCCGTGATTTGAGCGAGGGCTTTGTGTACTCTCTTGCCAGCGGACGTCTGTACCTGGATGGCAATGATGTAGTGGTCACTACCAGCGAGTTGACAGGTGTTCTCCCATCTGGCCTGCGCAATATTCTTGCAGTATGTGAGATCGGGTGACGTGTCCCTACACACGCTGTTTCCTATGCGGGTTGGTGACTGCTGCAGGTCATTTAGTAGAGTGAGCCGGAGGTCCTGACCGAGTTGCCATAGCTTCTTGCCTCGTTTGTTCGCCTGCAGGTAGCCCCAGTCAGGGTGCCTGGCGTTGAAATCGCCCAGTATAAGCAGTTGTGCGCCTCGAGAAAGCGATGTGGTTTTCTGGAAGAGCAGGTTGAAGTCGTCGGCGCGTGCCCGGGGTGCGCAATATACGTTGAGGATGAAGACTGATTGGTGCGAGCGTTTTCGCGGAAGAATTTCAACGACCGTGTGTGGAATGTCCGAGAATTCTAAGTCGTGTTGTTTCGCCGTGAGGCTCTTGTGGACGAGCGTGCCTGTACTTGGGGCTTCTTGGTTGTGCGAGTCGGTGAATTGTTGGAAAGCGATGTAACCAGGGAGTGAGACAGAAGCCATTGTTTCTTGTAGTGCGATGACGTCTGGAGGCGTTTGGCAATTGGGCAGTTGTGTTTCTTGTACGAGTAGCTGCAGGTGGGCTTTCTTTTTACGAAAGCCCCTGCAGTTCCACTGCCATATAGTCAAGTGGGTGCTGGCCATGATGCATCAGCTGGAGCATTACTTGAGGCCGTCGTGGGTTCGCTGTGCTGGGTGGAAGAGTGAGAGGTCACTCGGTTGCGTGTGATAGCTGGTGCTCTGGCCATGCTTTGTTTGATTACTGCAAAACTGGTGTCTGTGGCAGTTCTGAGTGCTTCTAATCCGGCAACGGTGTTGTTTACGGTGGCTTCCATGTTTGAGAACCGTGTCTCTATGTTCGTTAGGCGTGAGTCTACGGTTGCGAAGGCTTCTGTTACGGCGGCACGAACGGCGTTGACGACCGTGGTTTGGACTGTCGTGCGGAGGGCTTCAGCAACGGATGCGTTGACCATTTCAATAATTCGCGCCGTCATGTCCTCTTCGGATTGCAGCGTTTCCGTGGAAGTCGTTGCTTTGCGTTTGGCTGCTGCGGCTGGTTGGGGCTGTTGAGTTGAATTATGCACGGACTGGCTGGCCTTTGCCAGTTTACTTTCTAGGGAGCGGTTCTGCGCAAGGAGCACTTCGATCTGAGCTTGTTGCGTCGCCATTTGGGATTTTAACGCATTGATTGTTTGCGTAAGTTCCTTGACGAGCGGGTCATGCGTTGAGGCGCACGATTTCGATGGCTGCGGGGGAGATGATGGCAGCGGAGACGCTGCGCTTTGCGCCCATGCCACACTAGGGTTGCTTGGTGGTGCTTTGGATATATCAGCATGTGGGATGCGACTTGATGATCGGGTTCTTGATTTGGACCTAGAGTGGGAGGCTGCTTGACCCTGGCGAGATCGTGACTTCGATCGGCTGTCGCGTTTCGTCGGCGTTTGTGATGTCCCGAAACTGGGGTAGTTACGCTCGTCCAAGGCAGGCGGGCTATCGTCATTTGAGGTTTGCTGCGTCGCTGGTGACTCGGTTTGTAGCGTCTTTCCTGCTTGTGCTGCGTTAAGTGGTTCAGACTTTTTGGCGAAGCGGTACTCGCATCTTGAGCTGTTCGTCATGTGTCCTCCTTGACAGACAATACAGCGTGCTTGGCATGTTGGTGGCGTTCCTTGCGGCGGTGGCTCGTGGTCTTCTCCGCAACGCGGGCAGCGTCGGCGCCTAGGTTGAGGGCACACATCGGAGCGGTGCCCGGTCTTCCGGCAGTTGAAGCATGCGTCTACTTTGGGATGGAAAGGGTATACTCGAATGAGACCTCCACGGTGTAGAAGCCATCTAGGTAGGTGGTCCCCGAGCAGCGTTATAAGTAAATTCTTCGTTTTTCCCATGCGTCTGCCACCTACTATTTGGTAGTCAGGGTTGCTGTCTTGAAGGTCCTTCAGCGTCTCATCATCGGTGGGGAACGTGTGGGCGTAGAAAGAAATGCCTCGTATCGCGTCGTCTGGTGGCGGGGCGTACATGTGTAGCTCAATCTGCCGGTCTTCTCCGAGGAGGATTGATGTGATGCGTTGGTACGCGATTGCTCGGTCGGTGGTTGCCACACTAACGGTGAAAGTGTTATTCCTTGGGTGTATGCGTAGTTGATCACGCTTGGCTGGGTCCAGGTCACACAGAGATGCCGCTTTAAGCAGTGCTCTCTGCAAGTCTCCGGGTGATGTGCGCGTGAGGTCAATGGGTGTCTTGGGGCGTCCCACGATGTGGTACGTGTGCGACGGCAGTCTTGGCAAGGGATGGCGTTTCAGTTCCGGCGGCGGCCGGGGGGTTGGTGGAGTTTTGAGGGCTTTGCTTACTTGCGCGTCGTTCATTTGGGCTTGTTGCTTAAGTGCCTGGTGACGTTTCGCCTGGGCTCGGAAACCTTGAGGTGGTGTCCAGGAATCGTCTGACCATTCTTCGAAGGAGTGTCGGCTGAGGAAGTCGGTGAGGCCTGGGTGGATATCAAAGCACGCAGCGAGGAGGCTGAAAGGCGAGAACTAGAAGTTCGCGAACGTGAAGCAGCTGAAAGGCGCGAACGTCGCGAGCGTGAGGAGGCCGAAAGACACGTGCGCCTCGAGTTGAAACGAATACAATTGGCAATCCTACAGTGTTCGCGGGCGCCTAGCGTAGCTTCTCCGGCAGTTCAGGTCAGCGGTTATAGAACTCGGGCCAACTGCCACCGTTCGTAATAGGCGAGGACATGGCGAACTATCTCGTCAAGTTTAAACACGTCTGTTAGCGAATTGCTTTGGAGTGGTCTCCTCGGGCGCAGAACCTGTTAGCTCTTCTTCTCGGCGAAGTGTCCGACGTGATAACGTGCTTGTCGGGGGAAGCGTTTGAGAACTATGGCGAGGTTAAGGAAGTGCTCTTGAAACCTTATAAGTTGTCACCCGAGGCTTTCAGGCAATGGTTCCGGTATGCTAAAGAAGGGAACAAGTCACACGTTGACTTCGCGTTTCATCTTAAAGCCTATTTAAAGCCAAGGGCGAAGGTGTTTATGACGATAGCGATAAAGTGGTAGAATGCATTACATTAGAGCAATTCTACCGCTGCAGCGAGGTGGATGTCAAAGTTTGGCTGCAGGACAGACTTGACAAAGTGCAGCTAAACAAGGCAGCAGAGATAGCTGAGGAGTGTTATACTCGCCGAAAGTTGCATAGCAGGGCAGTGCACGTTGAAAAGGGTGAAAGAAAACAGGGATTTTCAAAGAAACCTGATCAACGGAAACCCGCTCCGCCCCATAATTTCTAGAAGGACCTGTCTCTTACGATGGACACTGTAGGGGAAGGGCAAACGGAAGCGGAGAAATCAAGTGCGGTTTCTAAACAACGCCCTGACACCATACGGGTGTTTGAATCACGGAAACCGCTAATATGCTACAACTTCAAAAAGGAAGGGCTCATCGCGATAAACTGTACGCAAAAGTTTGCTTTCGCAACAATCCGAGAATCTGAAAAGAATATGCGGTTGTTAGAGCCGTATTTCCAAGAAATTAGTGTGAATGGGAAAACGTGTCGAGCACTTCGAGACTCAGCGGCAACCATGGACGTTGTCCATCCTTCGTTGGTGTCTCCGGATGACTTTGCAGGAGAATGCGCGTGGATCAGGCAAGTCGCTGAGGAGCAGATGCTTGCTTACCATTCACTACGATCGTCATTGAAGGCCCGTTCGATAAGCTTCGCACCGAAGTGACTGTGTCTGCCGCGCTTCCCGATCGTTTTTCATATCTATTTTCTAATAACTCAGAGCAGCTTCTCAAAGAGCCGGGTAAATCGTTCTTCTCCAACTTGGCACACATGGCCCTCACGCGATCGCAAGCGCGGAAGCTTTCGCAGGAGCTTGATCTTGTTCAATGGGGTGAAGCACCAAGTTCAAAAACTTCTGATCTGTGTGACCTTGGCGGCGAGTCGACGGAACCTCAGACGAGAAATTTTCCGTGTGAGTCATTTCAGCAGTCACTTGAGCAGCCCGTCGCCGAAGCGAATGGCGCGGTCTGTGTCGACGGAGGAGACGACATGGCGCCATTGAGTCAGAAGGAGAGGGGTGCAACGCTCTCACCTGTAGCGGAAAGTTAAAGTGAGCTGTCGAAGGTTGATCGAGAAATGCTCATTCGAGAGCAGCGTGAGGACCTCTCGATTAAAGCGCTAATGGAAAGCGTAAACTTGGGAAAAAAGAAAAAGAATGTTTCCTTTTTTGGGAAAGCAGGGCTCCTGTATCAGAGCTACACAAATGCGCAAGGTCGCAAGTATGAACAGCTCTTGGTGCCACAAAAGTATCGTCACCAACTATTTTAACTGGCGCATGAAAACGCGTGGGTAGGGCATCTCGGCATAAAAAAGACCAAGGTTAGAGTATCCCTTGAGTTTTATTGCCCGAAATGCTGGAAGGACATCGAAGACTTTGTACGCTCATTCGACACTTGTCAGAGAGCGGGGAAACCCACGGACAAGTCGAAGGCACCCATGAAGCTTGTGCCAATTATCACTGAACCTTTTCAGCGCCTAGTAATTGATATCGTCGGGCTATTGCCAGAGTCAAGGCAGGGTTGTCGGTGCACCCTGACGGCCCTCTGTGTAGCCACAAAATTTCCGGAAGTGATACCATTTTAGGAGCTCAATTCCCCTCATGCCGTGGATGCACTGCTATCTACATTTGCACGCATCGAATTTGCTTCTAAAATCTAATGCGACAATAGTAGTGTCTTCAGCAGCTGCCTTACCTCGACCTTTATGGATAAATGCGGAATAAAAGTAATGCACAGCTCGATTCATCACCCGCAATATAATCCGGTAGAGCGTCTGCATTCCGTTTTGAAATGGATACTGAGAGCTCCTTGCTACGAGCAAAAATGCGACTGGGAAGCGTGAATTCCTCCCGGTATGTTCGCTTTGAGATCAGCTCCTCATGAGAGCACTGGTTTTAGCCCTGCAGAGCTTGTGTATGGCGGGAGTTTGAGAACACCATTGCAAATGTTACGCGAGTCCTGGGAGGGATTTGATGAGGACCCTAATGTAGTTGCGTATGTTCTAGACCTCCTTCAGAGGCTTGAAAAAACGAAAGATCTTGTGGAAGGCCACATGAAGGCTGAATTGTGTTGTCGAAGGAGACTACGACAAATCGGCGAAGAAGCGCACTTTTGAAGTTGGTAGTCAGGTAATGCTGCTGCGGCCGTCCAAAAAGAGTAAGCTTGGGGTTCATTTGGAAGGACCCGCGAAAGTAATATCGAAGCTTTCTGATACCAATTATGAAGTGAAATTTCGAAGGCGGCCGAACAAAGTTTATTCTTGGGCCTAGCTGGATACTATCAGCATTACGTGCCGAACTACTCTAGCGTTGCCAGCCCTCTAACTGACGCACTTCGAAAGTCCGAGGCGGTTAAAATAATATGGGACTCCAAAAAAGAGAATGCGTTTTGCCAGCTGAAACAAGCCCTAATCGAAAAGCGCATTCTCATGGCACCCGATTTCTCTAAGAGATTTATGATTCAATGCGACGTGAGGGATCGCGGCATGGGAACTATATTGGGCCACGAAGACAGGGCTGGTAACGAAAGGACAGTTTTGTATTTAAGTCGAAAACTCAGCGGAAGGGAAGAGGCATACAGTATTTCTGAAAAGGAATGCGATTGTCTCGTGTGGGCTGTTCAAAAGTTAGCCTGTTATGTCTCCGATTCGAGGTTTGTGGTCGGAACGGACCAGTGTCCTCTAACCTTGTTAAATAACATGTCGCCTAAGAGTGACCGGTTACTGAGGTGGAGCATGATACTCCAGCAGTACAACTTTGACGTTCGCTACAAAAAAGGAAAGCTAAACGCTAATGTAGACGCATTGAGCCGTGCGTTTTAGTTAGTACCTTCTCCACCTTTCGGTTTCTCGCTGGCGATTTGGGGCAAAATTTTGTCCTCATCACGGCCTTAGCTGAGCGCTCTCGTCCAGAGTGATCTCAAAAGGCCAACATTAGGTTGTATTCTATTTCGTTACGTTGTTGTACGTGTAAAAATCTGAGTTCTCAATTTAAAGAGTTTTGTGTCCCACATGTGCACCTTGATGTAGAGGGAACGAAATTTCGATAGACACGTAGCTAGGTAAATGTTGTACTATACTTTGTCTAGTGTTCGGTCGGGTGACCGAAGGCACGTGCTTGTGTCGTGTGTTGTCTGTTGTAGAACCGTTCTTGACACGTTGCAGAACCATCGACAAGTGCTGAGACCACAAATCGTCAAAAGAGAAGAGCGAAGCTGGCCTGCAAGTTGTGGCGACAGGCCAGTGGAGCTGGGATTCGTCCTCAAAAATGCGATGTGTTCACGGAACGGAGTCTAGAGCTCTATTCTCCCTATGGCCCTGCAGGTGAACCTAGAGGGACCTGGCGAACGAGCCCGCCCGATATCCGATCTCGTGAAAGCAGCTGACACTGTGGGTGCTGTTACGCCTTCGAGTCCACACCGAACGTCAATGCCTCTGAAAAAGGCAATCTGTGTCAAGGCCAGCTATCGAGCCCGCCTGACGCTATCAACTCAACGACGTCACAAAGCAGCGGCGCTGGTCTGTCACGCAACGCACTGCAAGCTTCCTCAGCCCGCGAGCCTGTTGAAGCTAGCGGTGCATTCCAGTCTGGCGAGTCTTACACAATGCGTGTGAATGTCACTCGTCTTTGGCTGCAACCACGCGCAGCAATCGGAGCCTTCCAGTCTGGCGAGTCTTACGCAATTCTTGGCAACATCGATCGTCTTTAACACAACCACGTGCAGCGGCGGGCCCTATTGGATGATTCCAACATCAGGGCCAGCGGCGCTTCTGGTTGGACATTTGGTTACTCAAAGTATCAAACCGGTGCCTAAAAAAAGCCCCGCGGCGCGTCGCCAGCAGTAGATCTATGCGTCAGTGCCGCGCTGCGGCGCTATTTTTCCAAGTCCTTCAGGGTTCCTCGATGCGAGCGCCCCTGTCGATGCGAGCACAGTAGTGGGCATCGAGGCACTGTAACTTCCTTGCAAACTAAGCTGGGGGAGCCACGCCGTAGACATGTTTGGGTAAATGCACATTAGACGTCGTTCACGTGGTGACTGGAATAAAGGAACACTAATATGTATTCTTAATCGGGCTTAACACAGTAAGTGTTGTTCTCTGTAGCATGCTGTAATCGAGACAGAGCCAAGCAGTGTGAGGCGACTTCGTGTGACGCAGCTTATTCGCAAATTTCTCCTTCATGACACATGTATTAAAGGAGTCTAGCAACAGTTTTCGAACATGGTTAGAAAATGATGCGAATCGGTAGCAGAGGCTCCCAACAACGCATTAGCCAAGTATTTTAGCGCAGCATGCGGGCTGAAATTCACAATAAATTATCAAAGTCAGCTAATATTGCTTTCTCTTCTCTCGACAAATCACGAAATAAGCCCAAAAAATCACTCGTAATAAGCCCATCTGTCAGCAATTGGCTGACTTGAGCTTGGCATGCTCGGTCGTTACAGATATCGCCACGGAAGGCCGTCACTCAACCACGCGCGCCTGCGTGATCGCACTGTCAGAGCAGAGTATTCGAAGAAAAAAATAAAAAAGGGCTCAAGGTCACGGGGCATGCATGACGTTTTTGTTTGCCCGTCCCATCCCTCCCTGCTTAGCTTCTAGTGCTTTCGTCGGGACGACAGAAGAGAGAATGCGATTGCAGCGTGTGACAAACCTTTGTAACTCCGCTCGTACTGGACGGATTCTTGAAATGTTTGCAGCGTTGATTTTGTGAGTCAATACACTTTTCAGTGAATTAACTCCATGGTGATTCAAAAAAGAGTTTCAGGGCCCGTTTGGGCTGACAGACTACGTGACCTGCCACGCTTTTCATTTTTTCTTTAGCGATTGTTTCTCCCACAGCTGCCTGAATTGGTGTGTGTCAATGTATGCGGCGTTGTTCAGCAAGGAATGCATTCTGTTGTTGCCGACCCTGCAAATATAGCTATGTTACGCAGTCCATACTCTGTCGTCACAGCATCACGTAGCTGTAAAACTAAAACGTAGTGCTGGTAATGCTACAGTTATTTTCACCTACGTGATGATCGGCGAATTTGGTTGTGGGCACGACACAGCATTTTGTTCCCACGGTACGACAGTGTTGCGCATGCGACTTTCTTATCTAAGCGCAGGCCGCATGTAGTCGATTATGCACGTGAAAATGATGGACGTGCTGGTGGCCTGCGAATTATACGCTGTCAGGGATCAGTCACTCCTTTACCAAAGTACTTATTTCTTTCGCTTAGGTGAATCTTGTCGTTTTAAAACACTAAATCGTTAAAGAGCTTGTTTCTCAGAATTTTATGTCATTGGAATCTGTGTGTGAGCCGAAAAGCTGCGTTGGCCGTGAGCGAAAATTTCAGGTAGATGCAATGAAGACAGTGTTTGCACTTCGGCCTTCCTTACGGTAAAGTGTAGGTCTCCGCCGAGAAGTGAGGGCTTCGTGCTATCGATAAAGGAGGCTATTGTGTGTGTGTTCTCCGTGCGTGAGCGTGTGTGAATGTGTGTGTATGTGAGAACGCGCGCTCATCTGCCTGTGAGTGCACTTGTGTGTGTGTGTGGTCGAGTGCGCGCGTGTTGTGCGTTCTTTTGAGCGTGAGTGCGTGCGGATGTGTGTCTGTTTGCGCTCTTTCGTGAGTGAGTGTGTGAGAATGTGTGTGTATGTGAGCACGCTCGTCTGTCTGTGTGCGTGTGTGTTCGTTTGTGCGTCCTTTTGTGCGTGTTTTTGTGTCGCTGCGTTTTTCTACGCGTGAAAAAAAAACCCGCCTTCTACATGTACCTCAAACGCTAAACGTCGTCCGTATCTGTGTCCAAATCAACGCTGGGTGCGCTCAGCCATCACTTTCCACTTATTTAAGAAACGTGTGCCAAACCAGACTTCCCGTATAGGAGCACATTTGCAGGAAGCTCGACTCCCGTAGCTTTCCCTTCATTGCCGAGAAATGCTGTCTGCCAGTAAAGCAGGTAAGCTTACACACTGAAGGCTTCAGTACCTCAAGGTATCTCTGCCAACATCCACGATGCAGGTCAGCTATCCACCGGATCGTTTCTGTCTTCTGTAAGTGGTCAACAAAATAATTTTAATAAATCAACGGGTGAGTTCACTCTCCTGTGTATTTTCTTCTCATGTGCTGCAAAGTAGGGCACCACAATGTTCTCAAAAACTGGATCACGGGTGCGTTCGTTTCGGTCACTATCATCCCGACAGCAGATGGGGCACGAAGAAAAAGAATAATTCTATTTCTTTTATTTGAAGTGGTCGAGGGGCGAGGAAAGATAAGGTGTACAGCTAACCAGCGGTCTGCGGCTTCTGTAAAGTGAAATCTTCCAGCACCGCAAACAATTCCGCATAGACAACCAAGGAGAGGAAAAGTAGAAGGCACAGGCCGCCAATTGGCGAACGGAGCGGCCACGCCCCTTTTTGCAATTACACCTCCTCCGTCCGAATGAGACGGCTGGAGGAACACCGCGCCTGCTTGATCCAGGCGTCCAGCAAATCTTTACGTCTGTCACAAAACGAGCGCTCAAAAAGGGCACGCCGCCAAATTCTCGCGACGAAACGCCGGAAGAAGGCCTCGAAGTCAACGATAAAAAAAAAGAAAGCAAGCATCCAAAAACTCCCCGGGCGCGCATCCCTCTCCCCTCGCAAGCGTAGGTTCACCGACGAACCTGCTCGCATCGGCGGCCGAGCAAGCCCTAGAACGTTCTCGATGGAAAGGGGCGTGGTGATGCAGTGTTGCGTCATCCATCGCGGATGGCCCTCGTACCGTCTCGCCCTTTCCCCAGCCTCGCTGCGTATCACGCCGACGAAATGATGAGAACTTTCTGGAATCTCGCGCGGAAGGCATTTATTCGAGCAGCCGAGATGGGAGATCTGGAGAAGAAGGAAGTTAGCGCCCGTGTGCGGGGGGTATTTCGCCGCGTCTGTCGGTGAAGGTTTCGTCCGTAGTGACAAAGCAGGAGAAGAAGAAAGTATGCGCCAGAGTGCGTAGGGTGTTCCGCCTTGTGGGCGAAGCCTTTTGTCTTCCGTGACAAAGGAGGAGAAGAAGAGGATTTCCACCTGAGGGGTGAAGACTCGAGCTACAGGCAAGAGTGTGTGTCTACCGTTATCGAGCGAAGACGCATGGCAACAGCTGCGTGCGTGAAGCCGACGTGTTTCCGGCGAAGAAGTTTGGAGCTTGGAGAGTGGCCAATTGAAGACGCGAGGTTTCCTGGAAGAGAAACTTTGGGGGCAGCGGAACGACAACAACGCTGGACTTTGAGTGAGTGATTCTCGGAAGAGTATCATCCAGACTTTTGTTCCAAGAACTTCGGACTGAATAAGTTTTCTAACTCTTTAGTCTTTAAGTGCCTTGGTTGTGCGATGCATGTGACTGCATTGTAGTGCGTATTGTTGTCTGTGTCCGTTGTTTCGAGTGTGGCTGGTTGTACTGTGTAGTACATTGTTTGATTGGTGACATATTGTATTTAAATATTTTCGAGTGTGCATACTTGTGTGTCGATTTGATCTGCCGTAACTGAGAATATAATTTTGTTTTGTTTATCAACTCTCGGCTCTGACTTGTTCTTTGGGCCACAGCCGGCGTCCGCTGGCGCGCCAAATAGGACCACTTCTAAATTGTCCACGCTTTCGTGCTGCGGTTCGGGGGGCCGATACTTCGGCCCTTGGAATTATCCCGGCGGTTGCCACCCTAATTAACGGGACCCTGTGGCAACGTCCCACGTAGAAGCGCAGTCAATGAACTATATGCGATATTGCTTTGTGCTCCAGCAACACTGTGCATTTTGACCCCGCCGCCATTTTAATGTGGGCGAGCGGTCAACGGCAACGCATTCGCTAGTACGGCCGTACGACTCCTGAACACTTGCTTCACTGCGCTGAGCTACTGCGATGGCCACAGCAAGACGTTTCCCAGTGCCCGAACATGTGAGGTGGACAAACTGTTTAGGAATCTTGCCACATCTTGCCACTTGTATGTCATTGCATCTTTCGGAAAGCGGTGGAAGAATACCTACTAGATATAAGCAAAAAAACATTCAGTGCGACGTTATGAGCTAGGTTTCTCTTAGCTGTTTAAACGATTATTGTCTACAAACACAGGCACTCTCACAAATTCATCTCACAGGAAATAGAGGTCACATTTATAGGTGCATTGCAAAACTAATGATGCACTTGTAATGTGCCCCCTCCCCCTCAGTTTTTTCTGTGCTTACTCCCGTGTCCTAGCAGTCTTTGCTAGATATGGCCCTTCACATCAGGCTTTAAGAGGCATTAGTCACTTGTGGACACTCGGGGGAATTTAAATCAGTTATTTTTTATATCTAAGTAGCTTCAAAGGTTTCTAGGAGCTGCGAGTGTAAGGCAGCCAAAATGCTCAATCCCATACAACTAAGCTATGGCTGTCTCCACAGCTGTATGTTTTATAATGCAACATGAAACACTTTTCAAGTGAGGTGAGTTGCAACACAAAAAAAACAGCTGCCACGCAACTGAGCCAAAGAGACTGAAATGCAGAAAATGAATCCTGTCTTACGAATAAATAGGACTGCCGGGCTTTGAGCTCAGGCAGAACGTCATTCAGTCAAGCCCTGGCGATACTTATGGTGCAAGTTTTCGAAACCTACGGCAGTGCGCCCCGCTATCTTTTTGATTTTATTTCGTTGGTAAAGGAAAATTAGTGAGAGAGGCCCCAGTGGAAAAGTTGCGTCCGCGCACGTTGGGGGAATTGAAGTTAAGTGCCTGAGCAGATGCTTTTCTGTTCCAAAGTGGGCGTAGCCCTTATCTTCCGAATAACTGTTTTATTGCTGCGCTGGCGACCGTACTTGCGGACACAACGGAGCTTGAACGCGGACAAGCAAGCGAGCTGCCCTTTCTAGGATGCGTGTACGGCATGTTACTCGGAGTAGCGGAAGCTCTGCACGTCTCTGTGCGCAATCATCTTCAAAAATAACATTTATACGTCGTCTACCTACATGGTGTAATCTCGTCACAAAAAAGCTCGTCCTAACAGTTCGGTACTGTCACACTAGTTACCCCACCAGCAGTGGCGGACTCTCCATTCGACTGCACGGAATCACCGGGTCTCTTCGATTTATCATCTCAGACTCACCGCGGATAGTCCGCGGGTAGTCCGAGGCTTCCCCGAAGTCATAAGAAAAATTGAACGCCGCACAGCTTCTCAGCGAGTTCCAGACGGTAGGTCGAAAAGCACCACTGTCGTGTAGAGGCCCGACGTAGTGAAAAGACCTAGCAGCAAAGCGGACAAACCTATAAAAACACGCCTGTCCGCGTAACACAGAAAAATTGTTAGTCCTGCATTGCTGTCGTGCAGCCCGCGCACCGCGGAGATGCATGCATCCTATACTGTGCCCATAAAGCTTGAGCACGCCATACCCTGTTTTGCGTTTGAATGATCACTGCAAAATCGTAATTCATGCCACATACCTTGCTCCCATCGCTGTCTGTGACTCCACCCTGCTTACACAGCGACACACGGCAGTGTATTTACATTTCGCCAGTAAAAAAAATGTGACTGCGACAGTCGAAGTGTTGAAACGCGTACGTTTGCATGTGGGTCGCCCGCACGTAGTGGTCAAGCCTCGCCAGCATCAAAATGGTGGATATGGTACCTGCTGCTTTCACTAGATAAGGTGTACAGCTAACCAGCGGTCTGCGGCTTTTGTAAAGCGACATCTTCAAGCACCGATAATCATCCCGCATAGAAACTAAGGAAAATGAAGGTAGAAGGCACACGCCGCCATTCGGCGAACGGCGCGGCCACGCCCCTTTTTGCAATTACACCTCCTCTGTCCGAATGAGACGGTCGCAAGAACACCACGCCCACCCAATCCAGGCGTCCAGCAAATCTTTACGTCCCAGTTAGAAGTGCACTCGATTTGGTTTCGGTTTTGGTATAGCGGTTTTTCGGTAATTAGAAATCGTTTTCGAATTTTTTGAGCATTTCAGTTATCGGGTGCGTGAGAAGAGTGTCTAACGAACATAAAGTTACCATTAGCCTCATATGGTAGAAAAATCACCGGAGTTGGCCTTTAAAGCGAAGCTCAAGGTGCCCTCAATATTTTTTTTAAACTGCGGTACCACAATTTTAATTAAAACAACTTTCCATACAAAACAACCACCCTAAAATTTATAATAAAAAGTCATTCATTTATTTTATCAATTATTCATTCATAATGGATCTTAATTTTGGCAAATTGTTCTGCTTAGGCTAAGAAATTGGCTGTGAAGATGACACGAAGATGACAAGGGTTATTACTTTTTAAGAAAAAAATCTATATTAAGAAACTTGTATGATATAGTATGTATATAGAACTTTTTAATGAAGAGGCCTGCATTTTCGGGGAGGTCGCGCATGTCAACGTAGGCTCATGTGTATTTGTTTTTTCGCTCAGTGTCAAGATAGCAATAGAAGCAGCGCGTGTCGCTTCCCAAGAAACTTCCGGTTATTTCGGATATCACTCTCTAACACTGAGGGAGACAAGTTCTTTTTTTAGTTGTGCCAAAGTAAGGAAAAACTCTTTTTCCTATTTCTGGTAAAAGGAAGACGCCTAAAGTTAAGTACTAACTCTATAATGTTGCGTGTAGCTTAGAAAAAATGTATGTGAATTATTTGACTAAACAAAGGGTAGAGAAGTGCCGAAAATGAGCAGGCTACTCGCTAAAGCAGTCGTCCCTGCCAAGGCTCATAGGCTACACTGCATGGTGCACAAAACCGGATGCCATGTACATTATACTCGAAAACTGAAAGAGCAAAGCATGTTCTTTAAAGTCGTCGATTTGGTTTAAGACACACGCATAAATTATGCTTGCGTACCGCGCTCTCTGTTAAACCTGATTTCGCATTATTTAGATTGGGCTGCACCCGGCGGCAATGCAATGCCGGGACAACCCGTGGCACTGGAGGAGCAAGCTCCGACTTGGCGCCTTTTCACAAAAATAGGTTTAATATCATGGGTCCTACTCGAACCGTATCATATATCAAGCTGATGTGTTTTGAAAAAGTGCTTAACAATTTACAGTACTCGGTATTCTACTATGGGAGAGCTGAAAGCCGTCCCTGAAGACATAGAAAATGTGATAAGAACAGATATGTGTTTGGAAAAAGTTGTTAACGAGACTCGCTCGCTGGATTTCATGCCGACCGGTTGTGCCCTCGCTATCTCCGACGACAGTGCAGCTCTGGCTGACTAGGTTGGTCCTACGCCACCTTCTGACGCCGGTCCCCTACGAAGACGGCAGCGTAGCTATGGCCGACTGGTTTAGCCCTACGCCATCTCCTGTCGCCAATAAGAGCTCTCGCCAATGGTGCCCCGTCCTCGGACTCCTGCAACCGTGTCCACCTTTCCTGTCTTCTTACTTCTGTCGCCCCCTCTGCCTCGCTCTCTCGTTCCCCTCTCTACCTTTTATTCCTATCCTTTTATTCCCTTCTCTTCCCCCCTCCCTCGTGAGCTACATATGAGGTGTCCTCACCCTGAAGGACAGCTATGGGGCTCACTTTTCTTCTTTTCCTTTATAATCACTTATCTCCCCCCCCCCGTCGTTATCAATATAGAGTACCTGGTACTCTACTATAGGAGAGCGAAAAGCCGTCCCTTCAGCCCCTCCCACAACATGGGTCTGCAGGGCCACGGCCGGGCTAGAGAGCGAGCGGCGCGCGCGTTTTCATACGGCCTCCGCAGCGGCGGCGAGAACAAAGGGGAGGAGTCTCGACGTACAGTTCCGCCGGTCTCCGCACGGGGACTACGCGAGCCAACCCTTGCCTGGCACTTGCGCTGCTTGCGCGCTTGCGTTTGCAGGCTGCTTTCGACGCACGTGCGGGCTGTTTTCGCAGTGTTTGTGCTTCTGTGATTTAACCGCAATCACATCGTCTTACTTTTCTTCGGTCTGAGAGAGGCTGAAGGCGTGAGTTTTCAAAAATTCATCGCAGTGCGCTGCATGTTGTTCAACATAGTAAAGTGAACTCAGTGTATATGCTTCGACCGGTGCTGTGATGGTGTACTGTTGTGTCCCGTACTGCAAATCGCGTGCCGGGAAAACGCCGGGGGTTTCGTTCCACCAGTTCCCTGTGGATCAAGAACTGTGCTCAAAATGGCAGCGGAACATTTCAAGGCAGAACCTCGTAATAAACGACAGGTCGCCGTCGACTGTCGTATGCAACAGGCACTTCCGTCAGATCGATTACGCTCCTGACTGCAGGATAAGAAAGCTGCTTCCCGGAGCCGTGCCAACTGTCTTTGAAGATTATCCCGCATACTTGGCGCCAAGTGCGAAGAAGCCCCGGAAAGAACCAGTCGTAAGACAATCTTTGCCCCCTCGCAAACAAACTAAGCGGAAGGCAGAGCCAGAGGAACTACCTGCGGATTTGGATGCTCCGGAGAGTTTCGACAAGCCGTCTGCAAATGTTTCCACCCAGACCACTAACAATGATGCACAGCGAGCAAGTCGGTACCTTTCTATGGTTGTAAGAATGCGTTCTCAAGTCGCCTATCACCGTTCTCAAAGTCAGAAGTCTCTGTCTCTGCTGAGAGCTGAACAAAAGGCAAGCGAGGCGTACCGTGCAAACAGGCACTTGGCTGCACTTGAAGAAATTGTGGCAGACGCTGAGCGAAGGGAAAAAAGGCCGTTTTCCTTCTACATCAGATCGGAAGGTACGGGAAAAAGCATGACAGTTACCCTGAAGAGTTCATTCGAGAGGGCGTAATATGGCGTTTCATTTCGCCGAAAGGATATGACTACGCTCGCACGTCGGGCATTTTCACCTTGCCTGCAAAGTGTACTCTACAGAGGTACATGGGTCCATCCCCGACGACATCCGGAATGAGCGCCGCGATGAAGGAGAGGCTCGTTTGCGAGGCGTCCATGCTGAGCAGCAAGCAGCATATGGCCTCCTTGATAATCGATGAAGCAAGCATCAGACCCAAGTGCATCTATGACAGGAAGGCCGACGCTGTGTTTGGCCTTAAAGACAAGCCCGGCGGTGATACACCCAGCAGCTCGAAGGAAGTGCTCGCGAACAGAGTTTTGTGCTTTGTATTGCAAGGCCTGTCAAGCAAGTACAAAATTCCCTGCTCGTATTACTTCACAAAACAGCTCAGCGGCAGAGACCTGTTCACGTGGACAAAAGAGGTGATCGCTGGGGTGGAATTGTGTGGCTTCGTTGTGACCCGAATTGTGACTGACAATTACTCAGCCAACGTCACCTTGTTTAAACACTTGGGGAGTGGCTCTCTGCAAACAGTCGTGAGGCACCCACACGATGACAGCCGCATCATTCTGCTCAGCTTCGATCCTTGCCACGTCCTGAAGAATGTTCGCAACCAGTTCCTGGAATGACAGCTTACGAATGGCTCAGGTGTGATTAGTGGCACCTTCGTACAACAGCTGTACGAGCACCAGAAGAATATGACAATCAAGCTTGCCAGCAATTTGACGAGGAAGCACGTCTACCCTACAAACCTGGAGAAGATGAATGTACTTCGTGCGGTTCAGATCTTCTCCCCTCAGGTTTGCGCAGCACTGGAACACCTCGAAGAAAACTCCCGCAATGACCCTGCACTCTCCGCATTTAGGCGAGCAAGTTCCACCGTGCACTTCATGAGGACAATGAAAGATTGGTTTGATATGCACGACACCTCTTTCGGGGGAACGGGGCAGAAGGCCCCCATTGCAGACGTGGACGATGGCCGGCTATTGTGGCTAGAAAATGACTTCAGGTGCTATGTAAAGAAAGTACAAGCAAGCTCAGTCACCTCTGGGAAGGGCGCTTTCACCGACGAAACGTTTGAGGCCCTGCTTTTCACTACAAAGTCAACAGTGGAAACATCTCGATACCTCCTAACCCAAGGCATCAACTACGTGCTAACAAGGAAGCTAAACAGCGACCCCATAGAAGCAGTATTCGGCAGAGTCAGGTACATGTGCGGTGGAAACGACATGCTCGACGCCCGGGCTGTGACGGCTGCTTTGGACCAAATTGTAAAATCCAAGTTCGCAAGGCCACCTGAAGTCGTGACGTGCGACACTGATGTTGACAAGATGGTCAGTAGCCTGTCGGTGACGTTCTCTAACCACTTGAAAGAGCTTAGGGAATGTACTTCCGCTCCCCCACTGTCTGTGACGTGCTCTGGTTTGGCCTACGTCGGCGGTTACATCGCGAAACTGATCACGGACTTCGGGTGCGAATCTTGCGCCATGCTCCTCACTACAAGCGACAAAGATCAGCCACTGTACGCGCTTTTGAGAGGCCAGGACAGAAGCGGCCTTGCCTACCCGAGGCCAGGGTTCCTTGCACTTTTAAACGGGATAGTCACATTCTTCGAGAAAATAGCAAAACGCCTGCCACGCACGCATGTTCTCGAAGTTCTACAGCTGCTCGTAGGACCGCATCTTGAGGACGTACCTCGGCTGAACTGCCCCGAAAGTGTTGAAAATAGCCACGGAAGACGGTCAGCAAGTTTGATTGCTGACAAATTCTTCAGGATCCTTTTAGTGAATCACTCCACTCGAGTCACCGACGACAATGAAAAGCACATGAACTATACACATAAGCCGTCGAGGAAGCACTTCCGCCTGTGAAGCTTCTCCAGCTCGAACAACGTTTCTTTTGTGCAAGACAGTTCTGTCACGCCAAAGATGATTTTTCTGGTGCTCGAACTCGTTTCCATATAATAAACTAATAAACTCGTTCCCAGTTTACCTGGTGCCTTTCAGTTCACAGATTATCCCCGATGCTTTTTCTTCGGCATGCGTTTTTAAAGATTTCTAACTAACGCTCTGCAAGTTTTAAGTCGTAACCTATGACAATTAGAGTACGCCGCTAAGTACTTCAACTTGCATATGAAACCGAAACATTGAAACTAGCTAAGGCGAATCAATCACGCTGCGCTGAGAGCAAAATTTTGCAGCAATTCTGTTTGTTGCACCCGATGGCGGGCGCCCACGATAGCGGAGTACTTAGGATTTCAGTTCAGAAAAGGGGGAGGGGGGCGGGCAGGGAGGGCAGCGTGAAAGACCAAAAAGTACACAAAAATTAAACCACACAACAGAAAAAAGCCAAAGCTTGTAATTTATTCACGATACACTAAAAATTTTGGGCGATTCCACGTTCTGTCGAATTTTGTAATTATTTCATTAATTTCTTCAAAGAAATTGCAAAATGGCTCATCGTCGCTTTGAGAACATACATCGAAGTCGCGTATGGCTGGTCACGGCCGGGCTAGAGAGAAAGCGGCGCGCACTGTAGCGCGCGCGGCTTCGCTCTCTAGCCCGGCCGTGGGCTGGTGCGTAGCGTGCGACACAAATAATCAGCCGAAGATCAGAAACCATTATTCGGGGATGGGCACGCAATCTTCGTTTGGTTCTTCCTACCCGTCCCCCTTTAACCCCCCTTCTGCGTATGCCAGTAGTGGTGATTGTAGTGAAAAATAAAAAAAAGAAGAGCAGAGGCCGCGCATAGCTCGCCCGCGCGCGGAGTGGTAGACGAGCGCGTCCGCATGGTTGGCCCGCAGCGCCAGCTCCTAGCAGCGGCCGCAGGCAGGAACTAGGCCTCTTGCGAAGGCCGTAAAAGCGCGCGCGCCGCTCGCTCTCTAGCCCGGTCGTGGCAGGGCATTCTTAATGCACCAAAATGGGGGGGGGGGGATTAGAAAAGGGGGGTTAACGATTTAGAGTACAGGGTACTCTACTATGGGAGAGCACTGAGCCGTCCCGGGCGCAAACGAGACACGAATCGTTATGTCATAGCGATCCCGACCTAGTGTTGGACCTTCGATATTGAACGCTAAAAAAAGACGCCAGACAATGGTCACTCAATGCGAGTTAATCCCGGTAGACCACAAAAAAGTCACTGGGAAGGAGCAATTTTAGAAACAAAAACAGTGTGTCATCATTCAGTAAAAACAAGCAGGAATGGTTCAGAAGATTCTCAAAGTCTATGAGAAAGGCAACCTTTATGCCAGATTTCCTACAGTTACGCGTAGTAACGCTTCAAAACGAACGATAGCTGCTGTCCGTTGTCGGTAAACGTCGTTTGAGCGAGGTGAATGCGGCGGCGCTGCTTTCAGGTGCGAGGTCATCGGCGCGCGGCATCCGTGCCAGCTCAACGTTTTACAAACGTTGTTCCAGCCGTCTTGGCTACAGTGTAATACCATGGCGTCGAAAACGAGGGCTTCTGTGATTGTTTGGCGCGGGCAAAACGATTGTTAGCTCTGAAGTGGCATCGGAGTATGAATTCCTCCGTGCACTCATTTACAAAACATTTACAATCGGTTCGTGGTAGGCAGCCCGAAATATTCCGTTCATACCTCATCAGTCGCTCACATAAGTTACTGTATGTGTATCAGAATTCGGGAATAATCGTTTATCCTCCCTTTTTATGAAATGTGGCATGATCCTAGGTATAATTTGGCTCGTCATTTTTTAACGTATAATAACAATATAGTCAGTATTGATGCAAGCGCGAAATTTGTCTGTGCACGGGCCCTTGCGTCAAATTGTGATCACGTATTTCCAAAACTTTTATTCTGGTCACATTCTAACTGCCTTAAAACGAATAGTGCTAAAACCATCGCGCTTTTTTTTTCATGCCAAAAATAAGTCGGTTGACTTATACCGGAGGCAAGTTGTTGACATTCTTGGCATTACAGTTGAGTCGAATCTCTCGTGGGACACGCACATCGACCATTCATGACAAAAAATATAAAGTTTTCAATGCGCGCAGGAGCTACGTCGTAGTGTCGCACTATCCTTTCATTGCGTGTGAAAATGCAAATTGTTTATGCACTCTTCGTGTCACATATTATTTGTATTTCAGTATGGTTGGCCCCTACGTAACGAAATGTTACAAGGCTATACTTATTGCAGCAGAAAGCCGTTCGCAAAGTCTCCACTCTTGATTACGTAATCTTGCACAGAATATTAGCTCGAGCCGTACAGCATTACGAAAGTACATCACGTGTGCGCACCTATGCGTCTTAATTCGCCCGCTATTAAACACATGCGTCACACATGCCAAATATTGAATTACGACACGTGAATAGATTGCGAAGGTACGTGACTGATGCAAACATGATAATCATGAGATGCGTGTCATGTAACGATACGACTACATGCCACTCCCATGATGCGCTGCCAGCCGTTTCGCTAGCTTCTCGCTTATACAAAATTTTGTATTACGGGAGGGGAATGGATGACGAAGTTATGATACTGGTGCAAATATGATAAACGCGAGATGTGTGTCATGTATAAACATGGCTACATGCTACGCTCATGATGCGCTCGCGGCAGTTTCGATAGCTTCACATGTACCAAACTCGGCATTACGCGAAGCGAACGGACGACATAGGTAAATGACACATACAAACATGATAATCGCGACATGCGTGCCATGTAACAACATGACTACATGCCACACTCATGATGCGCTCGTGGCCGTTTCGCTAGGTTTGTATATGTCAAATTTGGTATTACGTGATCTCAATGCATGACGAAGGTATGTGACTAGTGCAAACATGATAATCATGAGATGCGTGTCATGTGAGAACATGACTACATGCCACAGTCAGGGTGCCAATACATTTCGACATTACGCGGTGCACGTGCTCAACGGCGTTCATTTCTACGGGTCATGCCGGCGATGCTAAGCCAGGCTACAGTGTACTAGAACGGGGCAGTGGGATGACCCAGGAGGCCGCGCCACATCTCGGCTGATTCTTCGGCGGGTGACAGTTGTTGGGAATTTGCTGTGTCGCGATGGTAGCGGTGGCGAAGAGCGGCGAGCAGTCGAGCGGACTTCGCTGAAGCCTTAGCCGGAAGGCGAAGCAGGGAGGCAATCCGTTTTAAAAACAGCAACAAAAAGGAGCGTTTACTGTAGCAGGTTGTTGTTTGTACAGAGCCGGCCAGCACAACAACGTCGGCTGCGGCAAAATCCTCTAACATGGGGCTGGCACGGCCTTAAATAACGTCTTTGGTCCATTCTCTCAGACCAGTTCTGGGGCTCGGAGAGGGAGACGTAGCCATACCCGGAACTGCAAGGTGGTTCGGCGGGGGAAGCGACGTTATCCCCGGAACTGCACAGTTCTTCTGCACGGAAGGCGGCGCTGGGAGGGGGGGAGACAGTTCGTCGGAACAGCACTCGATCTCGTGAGACGTGCTCCCAAACGAGGAAAATGTCTGTGGCGCAACACAGTATAGGCGGTGCTGTAGTCACATGGTACTAAAAATTTCATGACTACATTAGGAGCGTGCGCGCCATAGCCTGCAAAAGCGTGAATTTGCTAGTTTTAGCGCGTTTCGTGTGTTTCTGAGCTGTTATCGGTGGACGCGCCTGCTACGCGCCATGTGGCATGAGTGATTATGCAGGCACGCCGAAATTGCGTTGATACACTCGCACGCACGTACGCACGCACACACACACACGCGCGCGCACACACACACAAAATGTCAATCGGAATTTGCACTGATCCGTCTAGCTTCTCCCTCAACCAGCGATTTGAGCTGCGTTACATCATAATAAGTGGCTACTGGCGAACTCAAAAAGAGTAGAAGTATCAAAAGCAGGATTAAATCATACGCTCGTTTTATACGCTGTCTCTACGATATCCTGAGCACACTGTTCTTCATATGAGCCTACATCCGCTCGATTGTTTCACGATAAACTCCAGTATAAGTAACGTTGTCACAACATTTGATCGCTGACGACTCAGTTTTATCATGCCTATTTTGAGGAAGATGACAATTATTAATTTCTGATAGACTTAGTTATTACTTAATATACAACACAAGTATTATTGTGTGGGATCTGCCAATTTTTTTACAACCAAATTGCTATAAAACGCTGCACTCACACACCATTTAGTAGTCCTCATATTTCGGAGGATGCCAAGCGCATTTCACGATGTGAATGAAGCAGAAAGCGGCACCCACTTTAGAATTATTCTGGCGAATGGAGGGTATGACTACAATAAACAGCACTCTGGAAAGTTGCATTCGCCAATCTTATTGCAATGCATTAGCAGCCGAGCAAGACCAAAATCTTTCGTGCGTCGTTTTAGGCATACGAAAAAGACAGTTACACTCGCGCTGACATGACCTGATAAACCACACTTTGGGAACGTGCATGACGTACGCGCACATCGAAACACGATGTGGCTAGTAGACGACGCACGGAGCAATCCACACTTCGCCGCTTCGACCAGTTGCCGCCAGGTGGCAAATTCACTGGATCTCGCGGTCAGTAGTCTTCATTTTATTTATCTTACACATTTCTCTATTCTATTTCGTATTAACTATAAAGGCCTCCTCAGCAAAGTTTATGAGCCCCAAAACGAATGTTTCGCCATAGCTTGTCCTTATAAGAGATAAAGATGCGAATTACCGGTACCTGTAAGGGTCACTTTTCTTCTTCATAGAAAGATTGTGCTACTATTAGTGAACGGTTAATCGTGCGTGGTACAAAGTGGCAGGTGCGTTAACGATCGCTCAGAGAAGCGATATCAGTCGCGAGTTTCACGATAACGCCTAACGTCAAGTGACCCTTTTAATTTTCTCACCATTGCGAATGTCTCCTATACGTGCCTTTGTTTTTGCAGATGAGAGACAGCGCTCCTACTGTGCTCCCTTTACTACTTCTTTTATCGCTGCATCAACAGTGGAAAATATTTGAACTATCCCAACTTTCCGTTTTAATGTGCGCATTTATTCAGGCTGTAAAGAAATTTATAGACTAGGCCTTGTACAAAACGTGGACGTCAACCGGGCGTGTTGTATTTGACCACGACGTTGTTTCGCTCGTGGATCCATTTGGTTACGATCCACTTGGAGCCCCACAAAACGGGGCAACCGACGTGCGTTGTGAGCGTATCCGCCCGCCTTTTCTGGTGCCAGAAGGACATCTGCTCGGGGAACTCGCTCCCATCGTACGGTTCTACGTCGTACCAAAACAGGGCATCGCCGACCCGTGGTTTGACCGCGATGCCCAGATCGACAAATGCCGTGGCTCCTCCCGCGGCTACGTTGGACAGGTACACGAGCATGGTGGCCAGTCGATTGCCGTCCGCGATGTCCACATGGTCGGCCACCTTCTCGAAGTTGTGGGCGTCCATGTGGGGCGTGTAGTGGCCACCGAGACCATAGTTGGCCACCTGGTAAGCCTCCGCGGATTCCAGCGACAAACCAGTCGTAATAGATATGCGCCGAGACAGCCGCTGCAGCCTATCGCTGTCCGAATCCCAGAGCCAAGATACCTGAAAATGTAATGTGGGAATGTTAAGTTTGTAAAAAAATTCTGTTACATACTTGTTTACATGTTCCTACTAAATACAATGTCCTTCACTAATTACAATTTCCGTCAAATATACAGCAGGAAATGTGGGACTGCAACATGGCTTTTTCGTTAACTTTACTGGTAGTTTGTTTGAGTATCTAATAAATTAACGTTACTGCGTCAAAGACCTCCTTTTGCGAAAATTCCGGCGTCGATGATGACGTCCTTGGTTGTGAGCGAAAAATGATTATGTTTTCTGTGACCGACAAATCCAGGAAGCTGCAAATAAATTGAATAAAATGTTCGAGTCCGAGTAAGTATGAACCCAGGACATCTGCGTGGTAAGCAGCTCTTCTACCTGAAAGCCCCAGTATTTGTTGAAACTGCCTTCGGAAAAAAATGCTATATGAATGTCACATAGTAGAAGGAATCATCTCGGTGCACGGTATATTGCGTGGCGGAAGCGTAGAATCACGCCAGGCTTCAAAAGATGTGAATTGGGCAATGAGGGAGTGTTTTAAAGACCCACCCACTACGAAGCGCTCACACATATTTAATCAGTAGCAGCAAAAGCACCAAAAAGGTGAATAGCGGCGTATTCCGCGTGTTGCCCTATACGGACAAGTAGTAGGCCCTTCGCTGATTCTCAAAAGGAGTAATTATGGCGTAGTGGGCAGTGGGGACTGAACAAACGTGCTTGAAACAAGATTTCATTGAGGGTGCTTTGAAACGGCCAATGTTACGCACCCAGTCGTTTGTTTCCTTAAAGTATTGTCGAAGCGTGCAACCACAATTGAAGCAGGCTCTGTTCAGCAGTCAATGCGCACAAGGCCCGATCGCGATGTCACGATCTGTTCTTGAAGGCGAAGCTCAAGCGTCCTCCACATTTCACCTTCGAATTCCGATTGCGGCGACCGAATTTTCCGTGGAGGGGAAAATTCTTGAGGCCCGAGTGCCCAGATTTAGGTGCACGTGGAAGAACCCCACGAGGTCGAAATTTCCTCAGCCCTCCACTACGACATCTCTTATTATCATATGGTAGTTTCAGGACGTTGAACCCCATCAATTATTTTTATTTATAATAATAATATTATAGTTTTGTTATGAGTAAAATACCTATTAAATAGAGACCACTCTGATTTTTAGTTGTGAACCACGTAGTGACGTCAAAATTATTGCTGCTATGCCGTAAGGCCTGGAGAACGCACGAATAAATATCACAGCATATTCGCAAGGTGAATGATGATGAAAGTGGCGAATTACGGACGGGGGAATGGACGCGCAGACGGACGCACGGATGGATGGACAGACGGACGAACGAACGGACTTACGGATGGAGGG
This sequence comes from Rhipicephalus annulatus, assembly GCA_013436015.1. Classification (NCBI taxonomy): domain Eukaryota; kingdom Metazoa; phylum Arthropoda; class Arachnida; order Ixodida; family Ixodidae; genus Rhipicephalus; species Rhipicephalus annulatus. The sequence goes on along the minus strand of WOVY01003909.1, from coordinate 225,428 downwards.
ACGCACGGGAGGACGGATGCTTCGCCCCACTCATCGTCATCCGCGAATATGCTGTGACACCGTTTTTATTGACATGCAATGCAATGTAACTGGCTACTGCGATGACTACGACGACACGGGACACACGGCATAAGAAGCTTCATTTCTAAAGATCCGTAAACATAGGTTGTGTTGAGCCGACGCTTCAACGTACGGGCTGATTGTCTTTCTCAATGCTAGAAGGAAACACCGCATTTGTGTGTTTACGTGATTCTCTGACGTCTCCAATTGGGGGCCTTGATCGCCAAATGAAGCGGCCCGGCTTTGGAGACTTTTCGTATCACTGGAAATTTCATTCACGCTGTGATTTGGCACGTCGTGCCCAGCTACTTGAGAACGCAACAAATGTGATATCCAGTAAAAGTGTGTGACACATACCGCACGTTAGTAATAACTTTTCAGTCTTTTTCACAGTGCATGATTACGGTGCGAATGCGTTCGATATCACTATCATTAATGGCACTAATTCAATAGTCGCATTGGACACTACTTTCATATGCACCACAACGGTTACTCTCAAATGGCCATAGTATTGAGATATATAGCGCCAGGTCGGCGCGTTACACTCAATACAGTCGCAGCTTAAGCTGCAGATGTGGCCTCATATGAACGCGTTTAATATTGTTTCACGACGTTCCCGGAAGCGCTGAGCCACGGTTGGGTAGGCAGATTTCTTTTTTTCTGGGAAGGGGGAGGGGTTTAACTGTACGTTGTGCATATTCGTGAGTCTGTGTGGGTGTGTTTATGTGCGTGCAAATAATGCGTCCAATGTTGAGAATGGGCGCGTTATATGACATTTCAAAAAAAATAGTGGACGAAAAGATAACTTGCCCCTAGTAGGGACCGAACCTGCAATTTTTGAATAACGCACTCGATGATGAAACGATAATTTGCCGCTAGCAGGGACCGAACCCGCAACCTCCGAATAACACGTCCGATGCTCAAGGTTGCTGGTTTGATCCCTACTAGCGGCAAAGTATATTTTCGTCCGCTTTCGTTTCTCGACATTTACATTACCACTAATAACTTCCCCTATTTTCTTGGCGTCATTGTTTGTTAGTTCTTATTAATATTAGGCTTGCAAAGATTGCAGTGACCTTTGTGCGCCACGGAACTACAACGGAATCGTTCTAGGGCAAGCCCAACGCAAGCCAAGACCTATAATCCTCCCCAACGGGAGATAAAGGCACGCGACAGATCGTCCACTCCCCTCCTGTCCGCGGGCCAAAGTACGCGTGAGAGATGAAAGCCGTGGTGCGCTCACTGAGTCATCTTGCTGATAATGCTGAAAACACGACAGCCCCCCCCCCCTGAGATGCCCGCCAACAGCGGTAAGCGGTAGATATAAATAACATGCTGTTTGAACGTACAAGGAGGTACCCTTCGGTGGCTCATGCAGGCCGTGCATCCTGATCGCAATAAAAACCCGCCATATGGTCCCGCCATAAAAGGTGAAGTACACATAGCATAATCAAATCAAAAGGCATTCACTCTTCGTTCACTATTGGCAGACATTTTATAACATCAATTTAGAGGTAATTCTTTCTTTAAAGTCCTTTGATGTACGTCCCGAAAATATACGTCCTCCCAGCAACGTAAGAAAACGTGGCTATAGTTTCCGGTTTTTCACAGATAAGGCAATTTGTCCCCCAAGGTGAGTACAAACCACGGTCTGCTTCAAATGTGCTCACAGATAATGTACCTGTGTGGAGCTTGAAAAAGAAGGACTTCGCGGCAGGAGCCACTTGCATTCTCTTCACTCGTTTAAGAACATCTTGCCCCTGACCTCCAGTGTAAAAGGCATGGTACAGAGGTTCAGGTAAAACAACATCACACACATCTTTTTACAAAATTTAGCGATTCACTGAAAACGAGTATTCATTAGAAAATCTAATAGATAAAAACCGCACATTTAGAATAACCCCCTTAAGATACCCGTGGGCAGCACTAGTCATGTCATTCGTGCTAACCACATATCCAGGTAAAGCCCGCACTAGTCTCATTTGGCACCATGTACGTAAGAAAGGATCCTTGTGTAGCGAAAAAAAAGAACCTATTCACGACTTGGCGCATAAAAAGATGGGGTAAATCCAGCCCTCCGTGTTTCACATTTCGAAACAGATTACTCCGACTGCATCTCTCCCAGTTCGAGGCCCACACGAACACTGCGATGATGCGAAGGAGCTTCTGTATGTTAGCCCTTGAACAATGCAATACTTGCATCACATACCAGTTTTGAGGCAAAGAAATGATTACAGACAGTCACCCTCAAAAACACTGACAGATTATTACCGTTGCATCTATTGGCTTTCGTCCGGATTTATTTCGCTTGTTCTTGTCAGAGTTCTCATTATTTTTATAATATTCCAGTGGCACCCCAAGGTACTTGACAGGTGGGGTCACCCATTTAACATTGGCAAAATAGTCTGGTCTTGACGACCACTCTCCATTGCAGAAACCCAGACACTTTCCCCACTTTACCAGACTGCCAGTTGCATTGCCGAACCTTTTAACTACACTTATGGTAGTGGTAACACTATCTTGATCGATACAACAAACAGTTCCGTAAATGTATGGCCAAATTTGTTGAACTGCAGAAAACTCAGGAGATTGTACCTGAGTGGTTGTCGAGGGTAGGGCCCTTGGCAGCACATAGGGAATTTCAATTTGCGTCGGACTTTTACTGCTTGTTTTTGTTGTGCTTGTGGTTTATGTGCGCGCCCATAAACAGGCAATAAAACAAAAAAACAATACCCTTCGGTGGCTCAGTGATTAGCGCCTTGCATTCACGACGCGGTGGTTCCACGTTCGATTGCCCCGCCGCGGTGGTCTAGTGGCTAAGGTACTCGGCTGCTGACCCGCAGGGCGCGGGTTCGAATCCCGGCTGCGGCGGCTGCATTTCCGATGGAGGCGGAAATGTTGTAGGCCCGTGTGCTCAGATTTCGGTGCACGTTAAAGAACCCCAGGTGGTCTAAATTTCCGGAGCCCTCCACTACGGCGTCTCTCATAATCATATAGTGGTTTTGGGACGTTAAACCCCACATATCAATCAATTCCACGTTCGATTCCACAGGTCACAGTATTTTTATTTCTTGATTTTTTTCTCTCTTGCGTTTTCATATATATATATATATATATATATATATATATATATAAGGTGCTTGACATCGACGCCAGCGGCGAAATTCAGCCGAGAGTGTCCATATGATTGCTATTGTAATAAAAAAACAGGCCCTTAAATTTTCAATTATTTACACCAAACGCTATCTGGTCCATCAGCTGGGCGTTGTAACTAGCTATATCGACAGGAGTGTATATAATGCAGGCAAGAGAATATTTAGTGGAGTGGTAAACAATATACTCGGCGACAACTTTTCTTGGCACCGAAGGAAAAGCTACGAAGCCAAATAGCGTGCATCCTACCGCCAGTGAATGTAGCTCCAAAGTAGCGCCCGTATTTTTATCGTGAAATATAAATGTTCCTCCTTTACTTCCTACGTCGAGCTATTTGAAGCAGTACGCAGCTTACACCAGTAAGAACATAAACTTTATTTGGCGAATCCAAACGATTCAAGTCCGGCGTTTTTAGGTGGGCCTGGGCACCCACCGCGGATGCGGTTCCGAGACCTTGTCTCGAAGCGGCTTCCTCGGCACGCTGGATGGCCCAGAGTTGTGCTGTCAGGTTCGAACTGAGCAGTGCGGCCTTCCAATGCGAGCGGAGGCTGGCGGTGGAAGAGTGAGACGAATCGGCACTGTTCGAATTGTTTATTAGGTCCTGACACTCCCACAGCATGTGACTAAGGGTGGCAAACTCGCCACATGACGTGCATCTGTTTGTAGTGCATATGTCTGGATACATGGCGTGCATGAGTCTAGGGTTTCTGTATGAATCTGTTTGTAATTGTCTGAAGTGTACCGCTTGCGTTCTGTTTAGCCTTTCGTGAGGGGATGGGTATATGCCTCTTTGTAACTGGTAATGTGTGGTTATGTCGTGAAACCTGGTCATACGATCCCCACATGCCCAAAGGAGAGGAGGAGGAAGGGAAGAAATGAAAGGCAGGGAGGCCAACCAGACGCACGTCCGGTTTGCTACCCTGCCCTGGGGGAAGGGGTGAGGGGATTAAAGGATAAGATAGAGAAGTGAAGGGCAGTGTGTGTGTATATGTGACCTTGTTCATTGCATCCTTATAAGCGGTCGCGTAATCCGGTCGTCTTTAGAAAACTTAGTAATGCCCGCGTCGCTTTGCTGGCCTGCGACGCGTAGAGCCATGAACCAAAGATCTTCTATTCGGAGAAAGGTCTACTGTCTAGTGTCTCTAACGTTTCGCGTAGCAAGTTGCGTTCGCTCGCAAAACGTTCACATGAACACAGTAGATTTCTATTGCCCCGTCCGTGTCACACGATTCACATTGGGATCTATCCGCCATCCCTATGCGAAAGGAGTACGCCTTCGTAAAAGCTACTCCTTACCACAGGCGGCATAGTAAAGTTGCATCCTGGCGGGAGAGGTCCGGTAGAACTTGAAGCTTTCTCGATGGGTCCAATTTGTGTAGGCGGCGGTTCCCGACATTAGGGTCACTCAGCCAAGTTTCCGGCATAGTGTTAGTGAACGAGTGAAGGCCCCTTGCAGCGTCAGTTCTCGACAATGGAATCAGGGTTGTCTGGGTGTCCACGTGGGCGGATCGGGCAGCATTATCAGCAAGGTCGTTACCGACAATACCACAATGTCCCGGTAACCACTCGAACACCACGTCATGTCCTTTCGATAAAACTTCGTGAAGCGCTTCTCTTATTTCATTCACTAGTTGTTGATGCACCCTTTGTCGTAAAGCTGATTGCAAGCTCTGAAGGGATGCCTTGGAGTCGCAGGACATGCCCATTTTTCGAGGTCGGACTTCCGCGATATAAAGCATAGCAGCACGTAAGGTGGCAAGCTGCACTGCTGTGGATGTTGTCCTGTGCGACAGTTTGAACTTTATAGTGACCTGGTACGTCGGGATGACAACAGCACCTGTGGAGCTGTCAGTCGAGACCGATCCATCGGTGTAAATGTGGGTCCTCTGGCCGTATTTTTCGTTGAGTAGCGACCATGTCACCGGTCGTAGGACCACTGTTGAATGACGGCTCTTGTTCATTATTCCCGGAATAGTGAAGCACACCTGTGGTGGTTGTAGGCACCACGGAGGTGACGCTGGTCTTGTTGCTGGAGTGAAGCCAAAAGGAAGGCATTCTCTATGAGCAGAATTATTCTTTGAAAACGTCGCTCGTGGTCTTTGAAGTGGCAACACTGCAACATGGTGACCAGGAACTCGGCCGAGGTGTCTTATGTGGGCTCTCAAATTGTCAGTGGTGATGTATGTTTCAATTGGATGCTCTCTTGCGATCATAATTGCCCCGTAGGTTGAGGTTCATCTCGGCAATCCTAAGCACACGCGTAGTACTTGTCTTTGCAGACTTTCGAAAGTGTGGATGTTCGTCTTGCACGTAATTGCCAGTAACGGAAGCTGTAGCGCAAAAATCCAAGAAACAGTGCCCCGTATAGCTGCATCATTGACCTTATCGATGTGCCCTAAGATTTTCCGCAGAGGAACCGCATTATATGGACGATGGAAGTTAGCCTTCTCTTCAGGTAATTGCAGTGGGCACTCGACGAAAGGTCCCTGTCAATAATCACACCCAGGAAGCGATGGTTCTTCTGGTATGAAATATTTTGTCCATTGATGGTTACGGGGTGTTGTGTCATGGCTCTGCGAGTAAACGCAGCCGATGCACATTTCTTCGTTGACCTTCCTTGCGGAGATATGAGCATGTCAGGGTGGCAGCCTGCTGGACTCCAGTACGTACTTGTAGACGAGTTACAGCCGAAACCCTATAGACAAATTTCGTCAGCATATATGAAGATGAGGATAGTACTGGGCAAAGTTTCACGAAGACCTACCATCACGAGGTTAAATAAAGTGGGACTTAATACGGCGTCCTGAGGTACGCCACGGGAGGTAAAGTAATTGGTGGTTGGTTCATCTGCGGTTTGTACAAAAAAGAACCTTCTCATCAAATATTCCTGTATCCATTGGAACATCCGACCACCGATTCTGACAGCTTGCAACGAGTCTAGGATGGCTTTATGTGTTACGTTATCATAAGCCCAGATGTCTGCAGTTCCCCACGGGGGTTCGTCGTCCTCTGGCGATGCTCGGTGAGTGAGGCCTCGAGCAAGGTGGTGAGCCGCTTCGTTGGGGGTGCTACGTCCGGTGTGAGCCGGGATTCATAACAGGTGCCTTCGGTTATCGAAGTCGACCTCTCCTGGATGTATGGGATATCATTGGAGTATGTGAAACGCCTCTTGCGAGATGCGTCCATTGGCGAAATTGCGAATAGCTGTTTGCGAATCACTAATCACGTGTGTGGCATTGGTCTGTGTGAGGGCCAGTGCTATAGCCGCTTCCTCTGCCGCTTCAGCGTGTGCCATGTTCACAGTGAGGCTTGTGATGCATTTGCCACGATGGCCGGTAACTACCGCCACGAAACTCGTTTTATTGGTATAACGCACGGCATCAGTGAAAACCGCTTCAGTGTCGTTAGAGTAGCTTTGAGTAATGCGTTGTGCCCTAACTTTACGCCGTCCCGTATGGTGTTGGGGGTGCATGTTGCGAGGCAATGGGGGTACGTATACTTGCTCGCATACCGATCTTGGAATTTCGACTTTGATGCCGTGCTGCATATGGTACGTGATGCCAAGATTTTCGAGCAGGTGTCGGCCTGGACGGGTCTTGGATAGGCGCTCGAGCTCGGAAACTTGTTGCGCCTCCACGAGTTTCTCGAGGATGTTATGCAAACCTAGCTCTAGGAGTTTGCTGGTGCTAACTCCGGGCGCCAGTCTCAAAGCGAACTTGTACGTCTTGCGTATCAGGGCGTTAAGCTTGTCTTTTTCCGCAACTGTCCATTTGTGAAACAGTGCCGTGTACATTAGTTGTGAAATAACAAAGGCTTGTATGAGTCGTATCACGCTGCCTTCGCGCATACCCGCATGCTTGTTCGTGATGCGTCGGATGAGTCGCATCATGCTGGTGGCCTTTGCCATTATCTTGCACAGTGCTTCACCATTGCCGCTGTTCTGCTCAATCATCATCCCCAGTACCCGGATCTTCTTTACCATTGGGATTGGTGAGCCGTTTGATGATGTTAGTTTGATTTCTTGTTTTTCTAAAGGTACGTAGTCTTTGGGCGGGCGTCCCTGTTTCACCGGTCTATATAGCAGTAATTCGAATTTTTCGGCCGAGCAGGTGAGTCCTGTGCCTACGAGGTAATGTTCCACGAATTCTATGGCCGCCTGTAAGCAATCCTCGATATCTCTCTGTCACTGTCAGCTGTCGTCCATATCGTAATATCATCCGCGTATAGCGTGTGGTGCAGTCCATCAATTTGATGTAATCGCTCGGGTAACCCCAGCATTACGAGGTTAGAGAGCATCGGCGAGATCACTGAGCCCTGCGGTGTACCCGAGCTTCCAATGTTCGTTTGATTTGATTCTAGTTGTCCATCTCGCATACGTGTGGTTCTTTTCGTGAGGGAGTCTCGGACGTAGTTGTACACTCACATTTTGAGGTTCAATCTGTCTATTTGTCGCAATATGGCGTCGTGACCAACGTTTTCGAAGGCCTTCTTCAGGTCCAGGCTAATGATAGCTCTCGTTGAGCCCCCAGGATTTTCTATGATTTGATGTTTTAGTTGCAGAAGAGCGTCCTGTATTGAGAGATGTCTTCTGAACCCAATCATTGTGTGTGTGTGATAATAGGTTGTTGTCCTCGAGGTAATCTGTCAAGGCTGGTGCACACCGGCGACAAGCACCGGTAGCGCGACCACTTGCAACTGGTCGCAAACAGTCGCGAACGGTCGCAAATGGTCGCAAAGCGACTGCTTTGGCTAGTCGCTTCCTGACCAATTTTTCAGTCGCGCGACTGTGCGACTGTAGTCGCAAAGCGGCTGGAACCAATCAACGATGCTCAATTTTTGTTCTTTTGTTTTTTCATTGCACTGGCTTCAAGCCGCCAGATACAAACTAGTGCGTTCCTCTGGGTCTGTGGCACCATGACCACCCCGGAATACTTGGCTTGGAGATGGCGGGGCGCAGCAGCTCAAGCAAAGCGTCGAATTTACGTGGCGGTATTCGTAAGAAGGTAAACACCGTCAAAGTAAAGAGAAAATAAATTGTGCACTATCTTTTTTCCCGAATTCAAAACCATTTTATTGTTTTGAACTTGATTTGTCACCGCCTTCAATGCAGCGCGTCGGAACGCGTTTGTGCTTCATGCCTTGGCAACGACCTAAAACACCGCGTTCGAGACGCATTGTGCAAAACGCGTTAGACTGTGGCAAGTCAATTTAAATTCAAGGACCGTTTCTGAATACGTACGACTCTCGAAAATACTTCTCGTCTCAGTGCAGCTCGGGAGGCAGGCGGTTTGCATGGCCGGCCAACTCCCGTGATCGAAAGGACTGTCACACCCACTACCGGTTTTTTTTATGAATCCGTAATACCAGCGCTGACAGCATGGCACAGCGCATCAGCACCATTACAATGTCTTGTTCTTCGCTTGAATCGACTTTGACACTGTTGAGAACGCTGTGCGAGAACGGACGAAAAGAATAAATAAGGCGCGCATGGTTTCCTCCACTCACTCGGCTCAGTCAGCTGGCGGTGATCAGCTGATCGGCGCCGGTCTCTAGAGTTCTCGCTGATAACGAGATCCGGACGTGACTCTCAGCTTTCGCGACTTCCGGTGGCTCGCATGCAGCCCCTGCCGGTGTGAACATCAGTCGCTTTTCGGTAGTGTTGTGATCCCGGGGTGCTGTGGTGTATCTCGCCTCTGCCAACCAGTTGTTACGGCTCGGGGCTGGAGTCGTATCCCACCGCTGCCAACCAGTTGTTGTGATCCCACCGCTGAGGACCCGTTGTTGTTGGTCGGAAGGAAGGTCGCTGGAGGATACGAAAACAAAACCCGGTCTCTTGTGGTAGCGTGGTGTAGCTTCGGGTTGAGGAAACGAACGCTTACGAGAAGGGGATACGAAAAACAAACAGGTTTATGGCACTATTTACAAATATTTACAGCATGAGGTTAAGAGTTCGCAAACCACGAACGTGGTGGTTGAACCGCTACACAGTTCAGAGCCTTCACAAACTACGAACGTGGTGGTTGAACCTTTACTTGGTCCAGAGCGACGTCCCGCACTCGGCGACGTCCTTATAAGCCCTGTCGGGCTCCTCCTTCTTGCGGGGAACACCAATCACACACACACAACAGGTGAAAGGTACGAGCAGGCACGGCTCACGTGAACTTCCAATTTTGAGTCGAGATCACTGCACTGAAAGGTGGCGCCAGAGAGGCTCTTGCTCGTCGTGTATGTCGCTGGTCGAGGGGTCCCAAGCTTCGGACAGCAGACATCAAACGGTCCGCCAATCTGTCCGCTCAATTAGCAGGGCACTTTGTGGCGGCGGTCGCCGTTTCTCCAAAGGAATACGCTGTCTTTGTTGTCCCCTCTGGAACGGCTTACAGCTTCGTGGCGACATGACGTCTCATCCGCCGGCTAGCAGGGACAATACCTGGCGGGCATAGGCATTCGGCGAGTCGGCTACTTGTTTGAGGATTAAAAGAGCGCCGCTCCCCCGTCAGCTCTCGACGCTGGTTCCAAGAAAACCTGGGTTCCAGGCGTGGGAACGCTGCCCGGCTACGCTTCTCAGCGACAGCATGGCGCCTACCGATGGCGGTCATAACAGCTTCCCCCTCGCCAGATGAGTCACGGAGGGCAACAGTCAACACTGCTGCTCGCAGGGACGACGAAAGGGTCAGTAGTTGAATGCCAGACACTGGCCCTCGCTTGTGGCCTGGTCTGGGTAATTGCCGAATCTTCGAGACTGTTTCTGAAACTCGACCACATGCACAAGCAAGTACTCCGCCCCCTTCGAACAAACCAAGCCAAAAGAGGGTTGGCAAACCAATTTTCTTTACTAGCTTTAACAAAAAGCTCACACTCAGAACTCTCAGCACTCATTTGCGCTGGGAAACCAGACGTGCTACCTTACAAATTTACATAATAAGATGCACGAAAAAAAACTAAAATATCAATTTTGATACACCAAGAGCACTCCAGAATGGATTAGAAAGAGCGGCTGAGCGCGTCCGCGTTTCCATTCAATTTGCCTTTTCTATACTTAATGTCAAAATGATATTTTTGAAGAATCAAGCTCCGCCTCACAAGGCGACTGTTCTTCGATGTCATGGTTTGCTGCCAAGGAGACAATGGCCTGTATCTACTTTAAATTTAGCCCTCCCCTGAGATAACACTGTCACTGATGAATGCTCTACACAATGCAGGCGCACTCCTTTCCTGAAGCGCAGTACGTTATCTCACGAGAGCCCAAATTCTGGCGCAAGCAACGCGCAGCTTTGCTTGATACCATTGTCGTCCTGATTTAAAACAGCAGGCTCCTTTTCATCACTGACCACTTTCATCGGTTCTGTCCCGCTGAGAGCATCAGTCAGGAACTCGGATTCAGTGAGCGCTAATTTGGTCCGAACGTCCGTCTTTGTTTACGGCCGCCCATAATTGTCTACCACTGAGACATAAAGCTCACCAGCCTCCCAAAACCTTAAACTATACTGTGACCTAACGGTCTACCTCAACGTTTAAGGAAAGCTTGATAATCTGCTCATGATCACTAGATCAATCATTCTTCAAAGAAGACAATGACAAAAAATGTAACAAACACTGCCTTCTAGCAGGTTTGTTCAGTTAGTTACCTGCCTTTGCTAACGCATTTGATTGAAAAAACCACTGAGTTCTTCTGAGTATTTTCAATCATTCTCATTCTTACAGCGCTGCAAAATTCACGGCACCACCAACCAAACGCTTAAGCCTTCACAGATGGTCTAAACGTTCATCCTTACATTACGTTGCAACACACCGTGTACAACACAAAAATAATGCTAAGTGCAATACTCATCAAATGCACCTCACAATAATGCACAGGGTTTCGCTAAAACTGTGCACCAATGGCTCTCAATTCTCATAACGCGCAACGACAGCTCCTCTGGGTTGCGCCAAACTCTATCATTTTACAAAATTCGATTGGTTTATGCTAGCATCTTCCTCAAATGCTCATTCACTCCAAATCCACATGACAGTGAAGGCATACGATATAACACTAAACCTTAAAACACTAGAAAATTGACACATTTCTCTCGGTTTTTACCTTATGCAATTTTCGCACTCATGAATAAACTAATTTCAATTTTCAGCCTTTAGTTCGGCGGTTTTCCTATTCAAAAATTTACACCGCATTACATTACTTACAAAATTAAAAGGCTCAAATCTGCATTTCCAATGCAACACTGAGTAACAATATTTGACACGCCTGTGCAAAAGTTACTCGAACTGACCGTTCCCCCTTTTCTCATGGTTCCTTTATTCGTACACGATGGGGTCGCGGTCCTGGCGATTTTAGAGCACGCCAGAGGCTACCGAATGCCCAAACTCTAAGCAGTGCACTGTCGTCACACCTCATTTTCCACTTCGGCCTATTCCCCGTAGGAATTCGAAAGTGACGCCAGTAGCTCGGAGGGAGCCTGTGCCATTTTCTCTTTGTATTCACCCCTGCGCGGTATTTAGCCACTCTGCCCATTCGACTTTCACCCTTCGGGCAAGGCCGCTTTTCCGAAGTCGTCGAGCTGAACCGCACGCTTCGTTGGGGTGACGCACCTCCCTTTCTCCCTCCACACCTGGCTCGCCGCTTGTGCCTCCATGAACAGCCCCATAGACGTTTCCTTAAACGGACCTTTCGTCTTTCGCGGGACGGTGTGGGACTAGTCCTATGCTTAGGCAGTGCCGAACGCTTTCGCTTCTTCCTTTTTCTGCGATGTTTGCAAACCTGCTCGGTGTTATCGCTGCACTGCTGAAGCGTGGCGTTCTTGCCCTCATCAGCCACTGCGCTAACCATGCCTAAATTTGACAATGTCGAAAGGTCCCCCTGAGGCACGAAGAAGGTTTTCAGCCTCTTACTGGGCCCATTAGGGCTGCTGGCACCCTCTTCATCCACGCAAGGAGCGTCTTTCGACATCGTCCCCACCTCCAGACTGGCCACGGCCTCGTTCTCTACATCATTTACATGGATGCATTCGAGAATATGCGGGCCCTTCTCTGGCGCAATCTGTTCCTGTCGCGCTTTATGAGGCGCCTCAGCTTCCGGCGCTTTGTGACGCGCCTCACTTTCAGACTCCGGTGCGAGTATTTCTTTCTTTTTGCTAACAGAATTTCCAAATCTTCTGATTAGCTCTGCTTTCATAACTTCATAGTTGTTCGCGTGCTGCTCACTGAGTCGCGCAACAACATCCGCTGCCTCGCAGGGCAGAACCGTGAGTAGCTTGTGAGACCACGTGTCTCGCTCACACTTCAGTAGACTACACTCTCGTTCAAAGGGTCTAAGATACAGGCCCATATCCCATGATACATCACATGGCTGCATGTACCTAGACATCTCGAACTCTGCCTCATTTTCGAGAAGTACTCCTTGCTGGGGTCCCATTCTCATACGCAACTCATAGTCTTGTTTGAAAAACTTTAGCTTGAGGCTTTCTCTTTCGTCTTCACTCTTTCCTTCCATCTGAGCTGCTCTTAGTTTTCTTTCGATGATGAGGTCCCATTCTTCACTTTGTTCCTCATCATCAGCCCCCAAATCATTAATCGCTTGAATGATTATGGGTTTTCGTGCCAAACCCTTTGTATCGATCCCCAATTCCTCACACAACAGCAACAAGTCTGACTTCTGCAGCTCCCGTAAGTCCATGATCGTACTGAGTGCTCGCTACTTCCAAAAATAACTTTCCGAAACGGCGAAACTGAGTCTTTCGGCAAAGTTAACAACCAGTTCTAAAATTTAACCCTCTTTTAGAACCTGGTTCACTCAAAGGAAAAGCCAAGCACTCACCCATACGTGATCCATGTCTCGAGCCAGCTGCTTCTCCTGGGCCGACTGTTGTGTTCACTTGTAGCTTCGAATCCGACCGCTGATCACCAGTTGTTGCGGATCCCGGGGTGCTGTGGTAGCGTATCCCACCGCTGCCACCAGTTGTTGTGATCCCGGGGCGCTGTGGTGTATCTCGCCTCTGCCAACCAGTTGTTACGGCTCGGGGCTGGAGTCGTATCCCACCGCTGCCAACCAGTTGTTGTGATCCCACCGCTGAGGACCCGTTGTTGTTGGTCGGAAGGAAGGTCGCTGGAGGATACGAAAACAAAACCCGGTCTCTTGTGGTAGCGTGGTGTAGCTTCGGGTTGAGGAAACGAACGCTTACGAGAAGGGGATACGAAAAACAAACAGGTTTATGGCACTATTTACAAATATTTACAGCATGAGGTTAAGAGTTCGCAAACCACGAACGTGGTGGTTGAACCGCTACACAGTTCAGAGCCTTCACAAACTACGAACGTGGTGGTTGAACCTTTACTTGGTCCAGAGCGACGTCCCGCACTCGGCGACGTCCTTATAAGCCCTGTCGGGCTCCTCCTTCTTGCGGGGAACACCAATCACACACACACAACAGGTGAAAGGTACGAGCAGGCACGGCTCACGTGAACTTCCAATTTTGAGTCGAGATCACTGCACTGAAAGGTGGCGCCAGAGAGGCTCTTGCTCGTCGTGTATGTCGCTGGTCGAGGGGTCCCAAGCTTCGGACAGCAGACATCAAACGGTCCGCCAATCTGTCCGCTCAATTAGCAGGGCACTTTGTGGCGGCGGTCGCCGTTTCTCCAAAGGAATACGCTGTCTTTGTTGTCCCCTCTGGAACGGCTTACAGCTTCGTGGCGACATGACGTCTCATCCGCCGGCTAGCAGGGACAATACCTGGCGGGCATAGGCATTCGGCGAGTCGGCTACTTGTTTGAGGATTAAAAGAGCGCCGCTCCCCCGTCAGCTCTCGACGCTGGTTCCAAGAAAACCTGGGTTCCAGGCGTGGGAACGCTGCCCGGCTACGCTTCTCAGCGACAGCATGGCGCCTACCGATGGCGGTCATAACAGTAGCCAGTCGCAAATGGTCGCGCGACCGCTGCTAGTCGCCGGTGTGCACCAGCCTTTACCCTATTGAGGAACACATGCTCCATCGATTTACCTACCCATGATGTTAGGGAGATAGGGCGCAGGTTCTGCAGCAGCAATTTCTTGCCAAGTTTCGGTATAAGAAGGATCTGTGCTTCTTTTCATGGCTGGGATAACTTTCCCCGCACCCAACACTCGTTAACATAATCTGTGAGTTTCTCTAGCGATCTGTAATCGAGGTTGCGCATTGCCCTGTTCAATATTCCATCTAGTCCTGGGGCTGACTAGGTAGTGAGTTTGACGAGGGCCGCCTCAATTTCGGAAATTGAGAATTATGCGTCTAGGATGGCGTTACCTTCTTTCCTGTAGTCCGGATGTACTTGCGGGGGCGTTTGGGATGTGTAATGGAGTTCCGCTTCCCGTAGAAAATCTTGCTCCGTTCCCCCATAAGCGTGTATGATTTTGCATATGCCTTGCCTCTGTGAGGTCTTGGTGTTCGCGGGATCTTTGAGGTGCCGCAGTATCTGCCATGTGCGACTCGCAGTGAGCTGACCATCCATCTGCGCGCATTTCTCTTCCCATTGCTGTTGTTGCAGGTTAAATGCGTGCTTTTCTATTTCTTTGTTGAGCTGTGCTATTCGTTTTCGCAGTCTCCTATTATGTCATTGTCGTTTCCAGCAGCGATGCAGTTGGGTCTTGGCGTGCCACATGTGCAGTAACCGGGTGTCTATTCTATCAAGCCCAGCTGTTGACGGCATCATTTGCGTCGCCCTCTCGATGTCCCGCCGAAGTTGGTCCGTCCATTGCTCAATGTCTTTGATGTCTTCAATCTGTTGCTTGTCTCGATTTTTTCGTAGTAGTTCCCAATTGGTGATGACCGAAATTGTGTTCCTGTGGGCCACCTTCTGCTTCTATAGACATGATCTAATGGTCACTGCCCAAGTCTTGCATGGTGTTTCTCCAAGTCACCTTTCGTGTATTGCACGTAAAGGTAAGGTCTGGCGTGGTGTCAGTGCTGACGCTGTTGCCCTGCCTAGTTGATGCCGCTGGGTCAGTGACCAGCTCGAGGCCAGCAAGTTGCGCCGTTTCCCACAAATGCCTGCTTTTCGGCTGATCATGTTTGTAATCCCACGCTATATGCACCGCGTTGAAGTCTCCTCCAATGAAGAGTTGTTGCCCCTGGGCGATATCGAGTGCTCGTTTGAAGAGGACGTGAAAGCGGTGTTGGCGGCATCTCGGACTGCTATAGACGTTGAGTACGAAGATACTGTCGGGCGTCTTACACGGTGGAATTAGCTTTACGAGGACGTTTTAGATGCAGAGCATCTAATACTCGAGGCTTGTAGTGCGGCGCCGTCCGCAAGCTTCCTCTTCCTTCTTCCACCATCTGTGCATCCCTTCCTCCTCTACACACCGCGTGCGCTTCACTCCTCCACCATCTGTGCACCCTTCCTCCTCTACATACCGCGTGCGCTTCTCCTCTTCACGAACATTCGCTAGCTGTATAATGTAGCGCGCATGCGCCGTCACGCTTCGAGAACATCGGCAGCTGACGCGCGCGCATGCGCCGTCGCGCTTCGAGAACATCGGCAGCTGACGCGCGCGCATGCGCCGTTGCGCTTCTCCGCCTTCTCGAACATTCGACAGCTGACAGTGCATGCGCCGTCGCGCTGTATATATACTCAAGGTCGGCGCTCGCTCGCTCAGTTGCCGCTCGTCGGTTGGTTTGTATGGCGCGTCGACGTCCAAGGTCTCGGTGAAATGAATTCCAACGAATTCACAAACACAATGATCGACGTCCCTTCGACCAGCGCCGCCCTTTCGCATACGTGTGTACGTGTTCACTCATTTAACACCCCCTCCTACAACCACGTTAACGAATTTAGCCATCGACCCAAGTAAGTCGCAATTTAACACCCCATTTCACAACCACGTTAACCAATTTAGCCATCGACCCAAGTAAGTCGCACTTTAACACCCCGTTAACCAAATATATGCTCCGCATCCTCCTCAGTGTTCCCCCGAGGGAAGCTGCGGGCAATTTTTTTATATCCTTGACATGGGTATCGTGTTCGATAACCGTGAGCTCTCGCTTGACCAGTGCGGTGGCGTTGGATTCTCCGCCTTGCCTGTTATAGAGTGGTATTCTGTAAGTTTGGCGGGGCCATTTGTTTCCTGCAATATGATGACGTCTGGGCGTTCGGGGATCGTTTTCAGGTATTGTTGTAGGTGCGCTCGTTTGTTTCTGTAACTTTTGCAGTTCCACAGCCATATTGTATGTTTTTGTTTCGAAGAGTGTCTTGCCATGTTTATGTGGTACAACATGTGTGGTGCCGCTTCGCTATGCGACGTCACCAGCGTGCTGTTGGCAGCTTCTAATCTGGACAATCTGAGATAAATGCTCTCCAAGCTCTATTGAATCGTACGCGTGATAGTCGCGGTGACAGTTTCCTTGAGACTGCTCACGCGAGCCTCGAATGCTTTCACTCGGGTGTCGCCTGTTGCTGCGCGCGTACGCTTGGGACGTATTGACCTTTTAAGGGAGATAGCCGGTCCGCGTTTAGAATCAGGGCCTTCGACCCCACCGTCCTCGAGTTGTTCTTGTGTTTCCTGCATTGCCCGTTGATCAGTCTCGCTGTGAGCGGCAGACTGGAGCTTTTGTATGAGTTTGTCTTTTGTGTGAATCTGTGCCTGCATACATTCCATTTGCTTTTGCATAATTTGTATCGTCTGTGTTAACTGAGCTATCTCCGCCTCTATCTTAGTGTGTGTTTTGCCGCCAGCCTCCGCGTTTGTTGCGCGTTTTCCTTTGACCACATCTGCAAAGCTCACCGAATCAGTTGCCTTCGCGTCCCTCGTTGGGGTCTGTCCAGGTGTTCGGCTGCGAGCTCGGCGTTGCTTCTGCTTTCGGGGTCCCGGGGTACGGCTACGAGATCGGGAGTGGCTTCGACTGGGTGCCCTAGATTTTGAGCGGGGCTTGCTGGTGGAATAGTTGGTGGCAGTGGCCTCTGCCTCCTCGTTGACCCTGCGTCGTTCCCATTGTATCTTCATCACGATGTAGGGCGTTTTGTACCTTGCAAGTCAGTTGCGGTCCACCGTCATGTGTGCGCCCCCGCACAGCTTGCAATGGGGGAACACTGGTGGTTGGGGCCTGGGCTAGGGGCATCACAAACACGACACACTTTGTCCTTCGTCTTTGGGCACACGTCCATGAGGTGACCGAGTCTCCCGCAGCAGTGACACATGTCGATTTGCTTGCTATACAAGGTGCAGCGAAGGAGAGCGCCGCCGTACCTGACATAAGTGGGCACTTGCGGTCCTTCAAACGCCACTATGACGGTCGTGGTGTTACTAAACCGTTTGGCTGCCAGGGCGTAAGGGTTACGTGCGTGAACGATGCTGGTGTGAATGGACTTGGCGTCTTCTTCCAACAGGATGCCCTTGATTGTTCCCTTCACCGTGTTATCGGGGGCCGTCTCGTACGCACTAACCTCTTGGTGGCGGTCGCCGATGGTGATGACTTGAAGCTGTCAGTAGTTTTTGGCGTGAGAGGCATGGGTTCTGCTCACGACGATGATGTTTTGATGGTTGTTGGAGCACACCGTGTCCTCCCCTGCTTCGTGCGCCGGTACGTTGGCCGCGCGGTAAATCGTCGATGCGAGGTGCAAAGTTCCAGTGGTGGCCACGTCGAGGCCTCCTCGTGCTCGTACAACGATCTTGAAATCACTCCGTTTGAGTAGTGGCATTTTCCTGCTTCTGATGACTTGCTGCTTGATGTTACGCGGTTGTCGGCGCGAACGCTGTCGGTTGCAGTCCGCTCCCTCGCCGCTGCAGGAGGGGGCTCCGTTCTGGGTGCTGCTCTGCGCGTTTGCGCGGTTAACTTGGGTGTTAGATTCGATGGTGCACCAATCCGTGCCCTCCAGAAACTCTTCGGGGGAGAAATCCTCCCCATTAATTTGGATTTCATCGTGGATGGGCGACGAAAGCGCCTGCGTCAGAGGAGACGCTCAGTGCGTCTCGTCGGGTGGCCGGCTTGCGTGAGCGTCGGACCAAAGGGGCGCGGGTTGAAAACCTCTCGAATCCGGCAAAAAGTCCTTTCCAACCTTGAATTTCGGTATCAGTGGAGTACTGGTGACTTTCCGCACGCGTTGTTGTAAAATTCATGGCCTGAATGACCGAAAATTAGTGGCAAATAGTTCTTGGAAGACGGAGCCGACGTGATGCGCATCCGCTCTCTTCGGCGATAAGCGCGCCACCTCCTACACAAGTAAGATATTCGTAATTATATTACTGTTGTGACTTCGCGTTTTTGAATGCGTGAGGAAGTCCTGCTTTTTTACCTGCACCTCAAACGCTAAGAGGCGTCTGCGTCTACATGAAACGCTGATTGTGCGCCCCCGTCACTTTCCACATCGTTACGAGACGCACGCCGCAATGAACTATTTCGCGTAGTGCTACATGTGCAGAAGCTCCGTTTCGGTAGCTTTCCCTTCAGTACCAAGAGAAGTGACCGAGTGTAGAAAAAACGGCAAAAAAATGATTTGGTCGTTGGTGTGAAACATAAAAACAGCTGAAAACGGGCATTTACAAATCAACATAACCAAAATAAAAAATACAGCACTTTCAAGTAGTACATGATTATGAGTGGGGCGAAGCACCAGTCAGTCCGTCCACGCTTTCATCCATCCGTTAATTCTTTCTTCTGTCCGTCCATGCATCCATCTGTGCAACCGCCCGTCCGTCCACTTTTGCGTTCGTCTGTGCATCCATCAGTCCATCCGTGCGTCTGTTTGTCTGTCCGTGCTTTCGTCTATGCGTACGTCTGCCGCCTGTCAATGCATCCGTCCGTCCGTGCGCTCATACGTACGTCCGTGTGTCTATCCGCGCGTGTGTCCTGCCATCCATGCGTCCGTCTGTTCAAGTGTCCGTCCATTCATGCGTGCGTCTGTGTGTCGGTCCATCCGTGCGTCTGTCCATACGTCCCTCCATCTAGTGAACACTCCAAGTACCACCATCTCGCATCTTTTCATTATATATTCATCATATAGAAGTACCGCCCATGATGAAACAAGCGCAAAAATACACACACTCAGTGCTTGTTTCATCATGAACGTTTAGCAACACGCCCAACTGGCACTCATCCTAGAAGCACCGCCATCGAGCGGACACTCCAAGGACAAAACGTAGAAGCCATAATACCTACCAGCACCAACATATCGTTCCACAAGATGCCAACATACGAGAATACGCATTCAAACCACAACTTTTGCTAACTCCTTCTTTTTAAAAAATTGGCAGCACCCAAGTACAGTGGGAATCGATGATATGTGAAGTACGAATGAGAAAAGTTGATATGTCACTTTAAAATCAGCACAACTTTTTGAGGTGGAGGTAAATGATACCGTACATTCAATTCAGCCTTCATTCAGGTATACCCTGAGGAGACAGAGGCTAAAGGCTTTGATCGCCTGACGGTGGCCTCTGCCACCTGGAGTTCGGAGCAGGTACACAAGACACAAAGCCAACGGTAACGCCAAAAATCGCGCATATACAAAAATAAATTATGTACAAAAGGAGCGGGAATGAAACGCTACGTCAGTAGTGATTGTACAGTGTTACATAAATACAATGCTACAAAGCTATAATGTTTACAGAAAAAAATACAGAAACGTAGAACACACATGAATTTACTGAAACAAATAGGGAGCAACTAAAAATAGTGAAACGAAGATGCGTGAGCCTACGGGGTGCGGAAGAAGAAGAAGAGTAGTGGAGCGGCGCTTGGACTGTGTGGGTTGGGTGAAGCGTTCTACGCCTGTCTCTAAAATATGCTGCTCTTTCACAACGCCATTTCACCTCATCTTTAAATAAACACAGTCACTCGTAACAGTTTGGTGAAAGGTGCCGGGTACATCGATCTGGACGACCCAGCTCTACCGATTTTGCGACGGAGCAGATGCTTCGCAGGCTTGCCACCGCAGCTACCAAACATGGAGGACGCGGGAGCAGGCCATAACAACCTCGTTGCTGATGAGCAACACGCTCACACGCCAGGACAAGCTCGCTGCGACATAGTGGAACGTCAGCCGAGGACCTTTTCGGGGCAGCCGGATGACGATGTTGACGACTGGCTCAAGCACTACCAAAGAGTGAGTCGCAGCAACCTCTAGAGCACTGCTAAGCAGCTCGAGAACGTGGTGTTTTTTCTCGTCGGCACCGCGTCTCTTTTGTTCGACAACCATGAGAGTTCATTGACCACATGGGACATTTTCGTGGACGAGCTGAAGAGGTGTTTTGGTGACTCAACAGATAAGGTCAAGCAGGCGGAGCAAACACTTTCACGCAGAGCTCAGTTACCTGGCGAAACATGCACCACCTACATCGAGGCCGTCTTGAAGCTTTGCGGAATCGTGAGTGGGACCATGTGTGACGAAGATAAGGTAGGTCATCTGCTCAAGGGAATCGCGGAAGACGTGTACAATTTTCTTATCACTAAGGAAGACTTACACACACCTTCTGACTTAAGGAGACACTGACGAGCGTTTCAAGCGCTAAAGAGGAGGAGAGTCCTACCGAAATTTAGGCATCTTGAGAATGTGCTCACAATTGCAAGTGTCAACCTTCCATCGCAGGAAGACATCTCTTCTCTTATAAGACGAGTGGTTAAGGAAGAACTTGCTCAACTGCAAGCTGTAGACACCGCTGGTGTCTGCCATCAGTGTGCATTCGACCAAGGGCCCCGTGAACCACTGGTACCTCGGATGCGACAGAGCTACTTTGAGCCTCACCCGAATTATACCGATTGGTTCGAATGAAGGAGGGAATGACCACTCGAAAACCAGGAACGCAGGCAAGCTTCATCACAGCGATTTACTCCTCGGCCACCATCGCCCGGCTTTTATCAATCGACAAGGTCTACTTCGCCGGGGACGACTAGACGCGACACCCGTACTTGCTATAACTGCGGGCTACCTGGACACATCGCTAGGTACTGCTACCGTCGCCAGCAGTGAGCTCCACGATTCAACGTGTACACGCCCTATGTACCTGCTGGCGAGTCTCGACCATTTCAGGGTTCTTTCCAACGGCAACACGCAGCACGTGCTGACTCGCCTTGCTCCGACCGCAGCGTTACCCCACCACCCGCACGCCAACAGTGATCCCCGTCTCCGCGTCACCGCTCGGGGACGCCACCACCACTGGGAAACTAACTGGTGCGACCAATGGGGGCGAAGCCACAAAATCATGTTCCGCAAGACCCCCTTGTGTTGTAATGGTTGAGAACAAAGTGAGTGTTTTTGTAGACAATGTGAGTACTGTTGCACTAGTTGATACCGGTGCTGCCGTTTTTATAATGAGCATGTCTTTTAAAAATTGCCTTGGCACGAAAGTAATGTTTGCTTGGAATCGGAGTGCTACGTTCCGCGGCGTAGGGGGAGAAACGTTGAGCCTGGTTGGAGTTTGTTCTGTTTTACTTTCTGTGGGAAATCAAACGTTTCGAGCTGAACTAACGGTGCTTGCATGAGCGACCCACGATGTCATTCTAGGTATAGATTTTTTGCGGGAATGTGGTGCAACTCTAGATTGTGGTAATGGTGGGATTATTTTTCGTCCCGTGTTGCCGTCTCCATTGACGAAAAGTACCGTTGATGACTGCTTGGAAGTGTTTTCCGTGTCTGAAGACGTCTGCTTGGCCCAGCATACCGCAATGTTTGTGCGTGTAAACTCTTCGCGTTCTTGTGTGTGTTCTTACTACGGTGTAGCCGAGCCGAACTTCAGTAACGCACTTAAGAAAAACGCTATTGTGCCTCGTTGCCTCGTGCTCATCGTCGATGGTTGTGCCGATTTGTGGACTGTGAACGCTTCCGCACAGCCCATATATCTGCCTGCAGGACTTAAATTGGCAAGCTTTCAAGAGCAAAGTACTCTTACCATATGGTCACTCCAACTCTCGGTGGATGTAACGAAACCCCACGCCAACTCGTACCCCGAATATTCTGCCAGCATTGACCGTATGATTAACAAGTCACTTCCATCAACTGAACGGTCGCTGCTGCAGGAGGTGTTCGCACGCTACGCCTCAGTCTTTGACTTTGCCCAAGACGAGACGTCTACCGTTACGCCACCGTCTTCACGTACGCAACACCACATCTATACAGGCCAAGCACCACCAATACCCCAGAAGCCCCATCGTATACCACCTTCCGAAAGGAAAGTCATGGCTGAGCAAGTTGAAGACATGCTAAAAAAGGGCGTCATACAAGAATCGTGTAGTCCACGGGCAGCTCCTGTCATTCTAGTCAGGAAAAAAGGGGTAATTCATAGATAGTCGGCGTAGACTATCGTCGCCTAAATGCCATCACAAAAAAGACGTCTACCCTTTGCCACGTATAGATGACGCCGTGGACTGCCTACATTCTGCTTCCTATTTTGCTTCGGTTGACTTGCGTTCTAGGTATAGGCAAATTCCTATGCATCCCTCAGATAAAGAGAAGCCGGCCTTCGTAACACCAGACGGTCTCTTTGAGTTTAACGTTATGCCCTTTGGTTTGTGCAATGCCCCAGCGACATTCGAGAGATCTATGGATACAGTACTCTGTGGACTAAAATGGGAAATTTGCATGTGCTATTTAGATGACGTCATTATCTACAGCAAGACTTTTCAAGAGCATAACCACCGCTTGTTGCTTGTGTGAATGCTTACGCGAAGCTGGCCTTGTTTTAAACTCAAAGAAGTGTCGTTTTGGAAAACTTCAAGCCCTCATGTTAGGCTTTCTCGTGGATAAAGAGGGCGTGCGACCAGACCCACAGAAGACTGCAGTGTTTTGCAACTTTTAACCACCACGAACTGTGAAGGACCTGCGAAGTTTTCTCGGTCTGTGCTCATATTTCCGCCGATTTATTAAGAACTTCGCACATCTTGCCTCCTCGCTGACGTCCCTTCTTCATGAAGACACACCGTACTTGTGGGATGAAAAATGTGAGGCTGCATTTCAACAGCTGAAAATTCTATTGACTTAAGGACCCATCCTAAAGCATTTTGATCCTGATGTTTTGAGTGAACTTCATACTGATGCTAGTGGGCTAGGTGTTGGTGCTGTGCTGGTCCAGCTCCGCAACAGCCGTCAGCACGTCGTAGCATATGCCAGTCGGACACTGACCCGAGCAGAGAAGAACTACACTGTCACCGAGCTCGTGTGCTTAGCAGTCGTCTTCGCCATTAAGAAGTTCCCACTGTATCTACATGACCGCGAGTTCACAATAGTGACCGATCACCACTCACTATGCTGGCTTGTGGGACTTCGTGACCCGTCTGGCCGGCTGGCTCGTTGGGCGTTGCGCCTCCAAGAGTACAGCTTTTCTGTTACCTATAAGAGTGGGCGATGTCACACAGATGCCGACTGCTTATCCCGCCTTCCTTCAGTACACACCAACGCTGACGACGATGACATTGATGACTATTTAGTTTCTGTCTCGTCTGACTTCCCAGATACCAGCAGCTTCAAACGTGAGCAGCAGCGCGACCCTACTGTGAAACCCTTGCTCGAAGCTGCACATATAACTCCGTCGACAAGCACTTTAAAATTTCAAATGGCTTGCTGTATAGAAGAAACTATTCAGCCGATGGCCTCCCGTTGCTTCTAGTGGTGCCGGAAAGCCTAGGCCAGGTCGTCCTTCGTTCTGTGCACGATGACATAACATCGGGTCATCTCGGTTTTACACGTACGCTACATCGACTACGTGAGAAGTTCTACTGGCCGACAATGTGGAAGACCACAAAACAGTACGTCGCCAGTTGCGCTATATGTCAGCGCCACAAGCGATCCACCACTGCCCCGGCAGGTTATTTGCAGCCCATCCCTCCACCGACATCCCCTTTTGAAAAAGTCGGCATCGACTTTCTCGGACCCCTTCCTAAGAACCCATAGGGCCACCGATTTGTTATAGTGTGCGTGGATTATTTAACGCGTTATACGGAAACAGACGCACTGACATCGGCCACAGCATCCGCTGTTTCTTCTTTTCTGTTACAACGGGTCGTACTGCGTTACGGTGCTCCACGGGTTGTCATCAGTCACCGTGGACGACAATTTATATCCGAGGTGGTTGAAGAAATTTTGCGCCTCTGTGGCTCCTTTTATCGCCACTCCATCCCTTACCATCCGCAAACTAACGGTCTTATTGAGAGAACAAATCGAACTCTCACGAATATGCTATCGATGTACGTTGATGCTGACCACAGGAACTGGGACGCCGTCTTACCGTTATTTACGCGTATAACACCGCCAAGCATGAAGTTACTGGACATTCGCCCTTCTTTCTGCTTTACGCACAAAATACACTGAGATTTCTGAACACTCTATTACCTTTCTCGCATCAGGAAGATCTATCCATCGCTCAGACGTTGTGTCGTGCTGAAGAAGCACGTCAACTAGCGCGCCTTCGAACACTGTCTTCGCAAGAACACAGCAAAAGTCACTTCGATGCCAAGCATATCCCCGTAGAGTTTTCCTTGGTGACTACGTGTGGCTGTGGACTCCTGTTCGTATCTGCTACAGCCGCCAAAATTCTAAGACAAGGACCAGTACCCGCATAGCTAATCTCACTAGTATGGTCCCCGGCCCATAAAGCTCTGAAGGGGAATGGGAAGCACGCGATCGCCCGAGGGCTCACTTTCCGGTCGATCGACGCTGAACCGCCGCCTTCGCGCGAGCAGCCCCTCTCCACAAGAGACGAACTACAAACGTTTCAGGAAATCACCGCACACTATAAACTCCACCGTAAGATTTATCCTGATTGATAGTATGAATGTGGTCAATTGTTGAGTAGCCTGTTCGAAATCCTGCTTGTACCTTTGGTTGACTGAATTCTAATGTTTTCTTTACTCTGTTAGCAATTACCTTTGTAAATAGCTTGTATACTACCGAGAGCAAGCTGATTGACCTGTAATTCTTCAAGTTCTTGTCATCTCCTTTCTTATGTATTAAGATGATGTTAGCGTTCTTCCAAGACCCTGGTACCCTTCCCGTCAGGAGACACCTCGTCAGATTCATAGATTACGAGAAAGCGTTTGATTCAGTAGAAATATCAGCCGTCATGCAGACACTGCGGAATGAGGGCGTAGATGAAGTATATATAAACATTCTGGAAGAAATCTACAGGGGATCAACTGCTTCCATAGTGCTTCATAAAGAAAGCAACAGAATACCAATCAAGAAGGGTGTAAGGCAGGGAGACTCAATCTCCCAAATGCTATTTACCGCGTGCTTACAGGAGGTTTCCAGAAGCCTAGAATGGGAACCGTTAGGAATAAGAGTTAATAGAGAATACCTTAGTAACCTGCGCTTCGCCGATGACATTGCATTGCTGAGTAACTCAGGGTACGAATTGCAACTCATGATTACAGAGTTAGACAAGGAGAGCAGAAAGGTGGGTCTTAAAATTATTCTGCAGAAAACGAAAGTAATGTACAACAACCTCGGAAAGGAGAAGCGCTTCGAGATAGGTAATAGTGCACTTGAAGTAGTAAAAGACTATGTCTACTTAGGGCAGGTAATAACCGCAGAGCCTAACCACGAGATTGAAGTAACTAGAAGAATAAGAATGGGGTGGAGCACATTCGGCAAGCACTCTCAAATTATGACAGGTAGATTGCCACTATCCCTCAAGAGGAAGGTATATAACAGCTGTATCTTGCCGGTACTTAGCTACGGAGCAGAAACCTGGAGACTTACAAAGAGGGTTCAGCTTAAATTGAGGACGACGCAGCAAGCAATAGAAAGAAAAATGGTAGGTGTAACCTTAAGAGACAAGAAGAGAGCAGAGTGGATTAGGGGACAAACGGTGGTTAAGGATATCATAGTTGAAATAAAGAAGAGGAAATGGACATGGGCCGGGCATGTAGCTCGTAGACAGGATAACCGCTGGTCATTAAGGGTAACTAACTCGATTCCCAGAGAAGGGAAGCGGGTTAGGGGGAGACAGAAGGTTAGGTGGGCAGATGAGATTAAGAAGTTTGCGGGTATAAATTAGCAGCAGCAAGCACAGGACCAGGTTAACTGGCGGAACATGGCAGAGGCCTTTGTCCTGCAGTAGACGTAGTCAGGCTGATGATGACGATGATGATGATGATGATGATGATGATGATGATGAAGATTTATCCAGAGGCAGCTAAACAGCTGAGCAAAAAGGGGAAAATTGTGTGGCGAAAATTGCAAACCGGGGTGTTTCCAAACCCTCACCTGTACAGTAAATGGCACCCGGAAGTGTTCAACTCCAGATGTGCACACTGCAACAACACTGCGGGTTTAGTGCACATGGTATGGACCTGCCCATCTTACAATAATCCAAGTAGAAACGTAGAATCCTGGGAGGCCTTATTACACAGCCGTGACGCCGAAGAACAGCGTCAAGTCATCGGTCTCGCCCTGACCGCCGCCGAGTCCCAAGGGATTCCGGCCGACGGTTAGAGAGATGATTGGGAGCAGAGGCCGAAGCCTCCTCCCCCGTCATTCTAGACGGGTGCAATAAGCGTTATTTCTCTCTCTCTCTCTCTCTCTCTCTCCTCTTCATAGAAAAGGATTGTACCGGAAGTTTCTAGCAAACTATTGTGGCCCATTCGCGATAGTCAGTCGTCTCAGTGACGTGAATTACGGCACTGAGTCACGCCCAAGTCACAGTCAATTACGCCCGAGTCACAGCCAATAACCGGCGTTCGCGCACTACGCAAATTGTTCACGTAGTCCGCCTCAAACAGTACCATAATAGGCCTATTTAACTCGCTCGGCGAGCTTCGTCTGCCGCCGGGGGAAATGAAACGAAGATGCGCGAGCCTACGGAAGAAGAAGAAGAGTTGTGGAGCGGCGCTTGGACTGTGTGGTTGGGTGAAGCATTCTAGGCCTGTCTCAGAAATACGCTGCTCTTTCACAACGCCATTTCACCTCATCTTCAAACAAACACAGTTACTTGTAACAATAGTATACAAGCAGTTAATCACCGACTTCAGTGATATTGAGATGTGTCTTGAATTTATGTTTCATTTTTCAGCGGAATCAGTCCAGCAGACAATGCCTTTGTATTTGTTCAGGAAATGTGCAATTTGGTAATGTAATGTCTGCTTTCCGTAATTCATCCTCACTTTGGGCAATCGACGCTCAATATTCCTGAACTTATATCTGTCTGTACCAGTATAACTGTTTTCTTTAACGACATTATTATTAAACTAACAACCTATTGTAATTGGTGTCCGTAGTTGTTCCCCAAACTGACTTCTGTGTCATGATTATCATGA
The DNA here is from genome assembly GCA_013436015.1 of Rhipicephalus annulatus. NCBI lineage: Eukaryota > Metazoa > Arthropoda > Arachnida > Ixodida > Ixodidae > Rhipicephalus > Rhipicephalus annulatus. The sequence continues at coordinate 198,012 of WOVY01003909.1, read as the reverse complement.
TTTGAATGTGTAGTTTACCTTCATCTATTGAGGTCACGTGATACCAAGTTTAGTATATGTGGAGCTAGCGAAATGGCCGTGAGCACGCTATGAGCGTGGTATGTTGTCATGTTCTTACATGATACGCATGTCAGGATTATCATGTTTGTACCAGTCATATATATCGTCATCCGTTGACGTCACGCAACACTGAATTCGGTATACGTGGAGCTAGCAAAACAGCCGCAAACGCATCATGAAGGGCCCAATATACTCCAATGAAGCATTGACACGCGCGCACACATGGGCACAGCGGTGTTAGGTTAGCAAAACGCGAGCACTCTAGTCTGACGCCAGGAGCGACCAGCGTCCATCGGAGCGGCCCGACGGCTACTGGCGTGAAATGCGACATGCTGCATTTCGCGCCGATGCGTTACTCATAAAACACTGTGTCTCCCTGTCTTCATGATGGATGGACGCCGGACGCGCGGATACGCGCATGCATCAAAGAAACGCAGCGCGGCGCGCGCCTGCGAGTATATGGCAGGGCCAGCGTCTGGCGTGGCAACGCTGGCGTGACGCGACTAAATGAATACTGGCGACCACGCGCACCGCGTCACGTCGAAATGTATTGGCACCTTGACTGTGGCATGTAGTCATGTTTTAACATGACACGCATCTCATAATTATCATGTGTGTACCAGCCACAGAACTCCGTCATCCATTGACGTCACGTAACACCAAATTTGGCGTATGTGAAGCTAGCGAAACGGTGGTAAGCGCATCATGAGTGTGGCATGTAGTCATGTTGTTACATAACACGAATATCATGATTATCATGTTTGGATGTGTCATTTACCAATGCCGTCCGTTCGTATCGCTTAATACCGAGTTTGGTACTTGTGAAGCCAGCAAAACAGCCGTGAGCTCATAATGAGCGTATCATGTTGCCATGTTGTTACATGACCCATATCTTATGTTTATCATGTTTGCACCAGTATCATACTTTTGTAATTCATTCACGTACCTTAATACTAAATTTGGTATATGTGAGGCTAGAAAAACAGCCGCGAGCACAATATGAGCATGGCATGTAGTCATGTTGTTACATGACACACATGTCACGATTATCATGTTAGGGTCTGTCGCTTGCGTTCGCCATGGAATCATGTCATACCATACCGGTTTCGCAACATGCCATGTGAACGAAACCACCGCAAGAGCTGCAGGACCATGAAATGTAAATCATGACATTTATGACCGACCTGTCACAATTTTCATGTTGTGACTAGTCAAATATGCTCTTCATACAGTTGTGTTATGCAGTACCTAGTTTGGTATCAATACCATTATCTAAACGGCCAGAAGAACTAAAGGTCGTAGGTGGCTAGATAGATAGATAGATAGATAGATAGATAGATAGATAGATAGATAGATAGATAGATAGATAGATAGATAGATAGATAGATAGATAGATAGATAGATAGATAGATAGATAGATAGATAGATAGATAGATAGATAGATAGATAGATAGATAGATAGATAGATAGATAGATAGATAGATAGATAGATAGATAGATAGATAGATAGATAGATAGATAGATAGATAGATAGATAGATAGATAGATAGATAGATAGATAGATAGATAGATAGATAGATAGATAGATAGATAGATATGCTCAAAGTCACCAAAGTTCGCTAAGAAATGTTTCAAACAATTAGAGACTGCAACGAACTTCCCGAAGATAGCCCCGCCGTGGTTGTCTAGTGGCTGAGGTACTCGGCTGCTAACCCGCAGGTCGCGGGATCGAATCCCGGCTGCAGCGGCTGCATTTCTGATGGAGGCGGAAATGTTGTAGGCCCGTGTGCTCAGATTTAGGCGCACGTTAAAGAACCCCAGGAGGTCGAAATTTCCGGAGCTCTCCACTAAGGCGTCTCTCATAATCATATGCTGGTTTTAGGACGTTGAACCCCACATAACAATCAGTCAATCAACTTCCAAAAGATATCGTAAACTTGAGTGACAACAGCCCTTTTTTTTCATCATTGTGACAACGCGACATGCCTATTCACTTTTAGTACCTGTTCACCACCTGTCATATTTTACAAAAGTATTTTTGATTGCATGCTGTAAATATTATATGTTGTTTTATTTTCCAGAAAGTTGAAAGCGTCACTATTCACAGAAATGTTAGTAACCACATGCAATTTTGTGTGTAAACCCCCCTGCAGTAATGCCACTTAGGCGTTGCAGGAGCTTTGTAAGTAAAATAAATAAATGAGCTGACATGGCCGGACTAGAAGAGCAGTACGTGCTCACTCTCTTACTGCCAGCGCTTCGTGTTTATAGTTCGCACCTTTCACCACCGCTAGTCATGGCACTGCGGCCCAACCCTCGCTAAACGTTGCTAAAACCAAGGAGGTTACGCCTAGCGAGTATGGCAAACTTTTCTGGTCAGATCGTGCTCAAAGCGAGTCCTTCTGTTAATAGTATTGTTTAGTAGGCATCAAATTCAGGCAAACTTTATTGAAGATTAAGTCACCGATACTCGTCTTTGTAGGTTATTTCATCAGAAACAGCTATTTATTTTATTTATTATTAACGTGCGCGGACTTCCTCGTCAATTAAAAAGGGCGCGCGCGTGCCGCTCCTCTCGTCAGGCCGTGGAGGTGGCTACTACTACTACTACTATTACATACATCGCGGACGCACGACCAACGGCGTAAGGAGCTTCACCCATAAAAACTATGGACCATCTCTCCGAAGGAAACCCTGATAGGATGCGAGGAAGCAGCGGTGCGCACGGCGTTGACCCGGTTGAAACGCACGTCAACGGGGGTGCTAAAAGAACGGTCTGAAGTGAAACTCGGTGTAACGTTTACTCGAGTAAACGTTTGTTTGAAACGCAAAGACACGGGAAGCGGGATGCGTTGAAGATGCTTGATCTCGGCTTCCTTGGATCGCGTCTCGTTGGTGTTATCCGCGCGCCGTCTGTATTCTCGAACGCCATCATTGTTCTTGACTTGCCCCTCGGCGGTGTCGCTGGTCTTCCACAGCCCACGCTTGCGTTCAGCTTCCCTGGCTCGTGCCTCGTCGGTGTTGACGTCACCATTAGCGAACGCGATCGGCTTCGCTAACCCTCGCAACGCCGGCGACAGCGGTAAAGGTACGCACACACTATTGGAAGCATTCCGCGACGGCGTCTCACCCATCGGCGCGACCGCGCGGCATGCCGCCGCGCGCTGTCCGCGTTGTCGGCGCCATGAGATTCTGCGGCTCGCGGCTTCTTCTCGTTGTCATATGGAGAGAGGTGACGCGGATGAGATGATGCCCAAGTGAGGAGTGGGCTCGAGTGTTGCGAGCGGTGGAGAGGGTGAAGTGAGGGAGATGACGCGCGGCGACAGGTTAGGAAGAGTGTGACGTCAAAGCTCGCGAACTGCGAGGGCACGCGTGACCTACTTGGCACCACCCCAACACCTGCGGCCAGCGGAGAGCGGGCCGGACGGAGGGACAGCGTTGCACAGGCTCGTGAAAGAGCTGCTTCGCATCTAATAACCGAAGTCTGACAGTTTCTCAGAAACCTTCTCTGTTAGACTGGTTTTTGTTATCGATAAGCAGCATAGTTTGCCGTTTATAACGACACAACTGCGGGCCATCCAACGTGCATAGGTGCCTCGATTAACTATTTTTCCCGAGCTTCTGCGGAAGGCATCGAGTAACTCTTAACTAAGGGCAGCGAAAAATTCCCGTCACATTTGAAGTCACAATGACACGTTTAAATTGCAAACATTCATATTCTCCTACCTTGCCGATGCGTTTCCAGCTTGGCACTCCTAAAACTTGTTCAGGAGAATAGATGCCAGCCCGTACGAGTCCCTTGCGTGCTGTTGATCTGAGGTAATTGACTTCCGATGTGGACAGGAAGTCGCTGATGACCACTACACGTGGCTTCACTGATAGAATCTCTAGCTTGAGTGGTTGTAGAATCAAGTGTGGGTCTCCGAAGTTCGTAGACAATTTGCATACAAGTGTGCTGCCTGATGGCCACAGGAATCCCTCTCTGACACATACTGCCTTGTATTCATCGATATCTATCTCCGGCGGCGAAGGATATACTTGGCTGGCCGTAGTATATTTCGCCCGTTGTTTTAACAGCGCCCGGCGATGGTCATTGGTCTGTAGCCAGCCCAAACCCATTTGAAGCCTCTGAAAAGGAGCACCCTCGATGGACGACGTCCTAGCCAGAGCGGCTTGGCTCCAGGCAGATGTGTTTCCGAACTGTACAGTCATTGAACAGCCCCTGGCCACGTAGGCGAAGTCTTCGGGTGAAGCAGGCGGCAACAATGGGGACTTCGCGGCTGCCATTTCATCTACGGGAATGTCGTAAAGGTGCTGCAGTTTGCAGATTCCAATAGCGGCTCCGGAGACGTCACTGTCCGCGGGCCACCACTCTCGGGAGGAAGGCGAAAGGAAAGCATTGGGAACATTACCAAGATAGGTGTGTGATGTGGCGGATACGCTGAGGGCACCGGACGAGGTGAAGTTGAAGAGTCTGCTGACGAAGAGGAACGTTGCTACGGCGCTGTGTTGGGCTCTCAGTGGCTCGTTTTTCCTGAATGCCTCGAAGTGGCTTCTGACAGCGGCTAGCTTGCGCTCCTGCAGCAAGACGTAGAAGTGGCCATCTTCGAGCGCGATCTGTTCGGTGGCTATGGACTCCTGCATGTCCTCGGTTGCCGTGAAGAGATCCGAAGCGCATGATGGGGCGTGTGAATAAAACACTACGAAAACGAGACTTCTAAACGCTGACCACATCATTTCTTCTTCGTTTATCTGTTGATGGGTCACACCCACTATGGTTAAATGAACGAGCTTCAAGTGAAAAAAAATGGCGTTTCGTACGAGTACAAAGAACACGAGTTCATGGGTGTAGTAATTCAAGGGGAAATAATAACGTACCGTATAATTGATCTGAATCGCCCAGTATCGCACAAGCGTCCGGGGCCAAAATCTGAAATTCATACGTTAAGCGTCCGTCTATCCATCTAGTCAACACTCCTAGTACCACCATCTCGTATCTTTACATCTCATAATGACATCTTAGTTTTGGGATTTTAATCTCCAGATAATAATAATAATAATAATAATAATAATAATAATAATAAAATTATTATTAACAAAAGTAATAGCAATTGCCATTTCATTATTATTATTATTATTATTATTATTATTATTATTATTATTATTATTATTATTATTATTATTATTATTATTATTATTATTATTATTATTATTATTATTATTATTATTATTGTAAAGGGGGTTTATTGAATGACTGAGCAAGCGGGTGGTAGCTCTAAAAGGAACGCAGGCGAACCCAGATGACGGTGCTTGATCGCCAATCTCGTGCCTTCTTCTTGTGCTGATGATAGCTGACTTGATGGTAACAACGTCTTTCTTATTCACTACAATTACCCCCGGCGAAAAAGTTGCAGCCATCCTGGCGATCTAACACGTGGGGACAAGCGGGTCAAAGTACGGCTTCAGACGGTTTACGTGAACGATATCACGTCCACGCAGACGACGGTCGCTCGGTGGCGTGAGAGGTTCAATGGCGTAGTTCACGGGTGAAGTACGCTCGACCACGCGGTAGGGGCCATGATAATTGGAGAGTAGTTTGGGTGATACACCAGGGGTGCAGGGTGGTACATGAAGCCATACAAGTGCTCCAGGAACGAATGTTGGTGCAGAACGATGGTCGTCATCACGGATCTCCTTCTGGCGCTGTTGGTCGGATGTAGTAAGCCGCTTGGCTAGCTTGCGGCACTCTTCTGCGTAACGAGCGGCTTCCGAGACAGGCTTGTATTCGGAGGGATCTGGCGAGTATGGCAGTAAAGTGTCGATGGTGTGTGATGGTTCGCGACCATACAGGAGAAAAAATGGGGAAAACCCGGTAGTGACTTGCGTAGCGGTGTTATACGCGTATGTCACAAATGGGAGAACGAGGTCCCAGTTTGTTTGATCAGAAGCGACATGCGTAGCGAGCATGTCCCCCAGAGTACGGTTAAACCGCTCAGTCAAGCCGTTCGTCTGTGGGTGGTAGGCTGTACTCTTCCGGTGAACCATATGGCACTGTTGAAGAAGTGCTTGTATTACATCGGAGAGGAAAACACGCCCTCGGTCACTGAGGAGTTCTCGAGGAGGACCATGACGAAGCACAAAACGATTGAGTATGAAATTTGCGACGTCTTGTGCTGCAGCTGTGGGGAGAGCAGCAGTTTCAGCGTACCGTGTTAGATGATCCACTGCCACGATAGCCCATCGGTTGCCTGCCGTTGTTAATGGTAGTGGTCCGTAGAGGTCAATTCCTACACGGTCGAATGGGCGGTCTGGGCATGTAAGTGGCTGCAATGAACCTGTTGCAGGATGTGGCGGGCTTTTCCGCCGCTGACATTCGTGGCAGCCGCGAATGAACTGGCGGACGAAGGTAAACATTCCGCGCCAGTAATACCTTTTTCGTAGGCGCTCGTAGGTCTTGAAAACACCGGCGTGAACACATTGCGGGTCGGAATGAAACGACGTGCAGATGGTAGAGCGCAGCGTTCGGGGAATTACTAGTAGCCATTTCCTACCATCTGCTGAATAGTTGCGCCGGTACAAAAGGCCATCCCGAATACTGAAGTGCGGAGCCTGGCGGCGCAGGGTTCGAGTGGTTGGAAGTGTCGGTGCCTCGGATAACGCGTCAAGAAGCGAAGCGATCCATGGGTCATTGCGTTGTGCAGAAGAGATGGTGTCCTCGTCAAGCGCTGACAACGTGTCGTCCGAGGAAACAGATGCGATGTCCGGGGATACGGGAGATCGTGACAGTGCATCAGCATCGGCATGCTTGTGGCCGGAACGATATACCACGCGAATGTCATATTCTTGAAGCCGAAGAGCCCAACGGGCAAGACGACCTGATGGGTCTTTAAGCGACGATAACCAGCATAATGCGTGGTGGTCCGTTACTACATCAAAAGCACGGCCATAAAGGTATGGGCGGAACTTGACAAGCGCCCAAACGATCGCCAAGCATTCCTTCTCGGTGACGCTGTAGTTTGATTCAGCCTTGGTAAGAGTTCTGCTGGCGTAGGCGACGACATACTCGGCGAATCCAGGCTTGCGTTGCGCGAGAACCGCACCGAGGCCGACACCACTGGCGTCGGTGTGGACCTCAGTTGCTGCCGTAGGATCGTAGTGACGCAGTATTGGTGGCGAAGTGAGGAGACGACGAAGGGTACAGAAGGCTTGGCCACACTCAGAAGACCATGACGAAATATCAGTGGTGCTGCCTATAAGTTCGGTCAAAGGCGCAATGATAGAGGCGAAGTTGCGCACGAACCGGCGAAAGTAAGAGCATAACCCCACGAAGCTCCGTAACTGCTTCATAGTCGTTGGTTTGGGGAAGTCGGCGACAGCACGTAACTTAGCCGGGTCTGGAAGTATACCGTCCTTTGATACGACGTGCCCGAGAATCGTAAGTTGCCGAGCAGCGAAGTGACACTTCTTGAGGTTGAGTTGGAGCTGAGCATTCTTCAGGCACGTGAGGACGTGTTTGAGGCGCTCGAGATGTGTTCCAAAGTCTGGCGCAAAGACGACTATATCGTCGAGATAGCAGAGACAGATTTGCCATTTCAAACCCCGAAGAACCGAGTCCATCATGCGCTCGAAGGTGGCAGGCGCATTGCAGAGGCCGAAGGGCATGACATTAAACTCATACAGACCGTCCGGTGTCACGAAAGCTGTTTTTGGTCGATCGGCATCTGCAAGGGGGACCTGCCAGTACCCTGAGCGCAAATATAATGATGAAAAAAACTCGGCACCTTGTAAAGTATCAAGGGCATCGTCAATCCTGGGTAAAGGATACACGTCTCTTCGACTGATCTTATTTAGGCGCTGGTAATCCACGCAGAAGCGAACGGAACCATCCTTTTTTTAACGAGCACTACAGGTGAGGCCCATGGACTTTGTGAAGGTTGAATGACGCCACGTTGCAGCATATCGTTCACCTGTTCGGTAATAACTTGGCGTTCCACCGCAGAAACACTATATGGTCGCTGTCGTAGTGGCGCATGGGAGCCGGTATCGATGTAATGTAGAGTGGTAGAACTGCGGCCAAGTGAAGGTTGAACAACATCGAAAGATTCGCGGTACTGGTACAGTAGTTGGAGGAGTTCAGATCGTTCAGATGGTGACAGTCCGTCTGCGATCGCCGAATCGAACACTTTTGAAGCCTGTAGATGAGAGTGGTTAAGAGCGCTGACGGCGGCGAAGTCACTTTGGGATGATTCTTGCGGCACGGTAAAAATTTGTCCGTTATCAATGGGCTGTACGCATCCAAGAGACTCGCCTTTAAACAGTTTGATGGTATGCGAAAAGGGATTGGTAAGGCAGAGAGCACTGGCTCCATTAGAAATTGAGAGGGCTGAATAAGGGAGCAGAAGTGGTTTCCGACTTAGAAAGAGGCGTGATGGCTCGAAAAATGCTACTTCATCACGCATGCCGTCGGAGACCACAGGGAGCAAGACAGCTGTTGTCGGTGGAATGTCAGTGTCTTCTTTGACAACTAGCTTGTGCGCGGCTTGATTAGTGTGGTCGTAGGGCTGGTCGAAGAACGGAAGCAGTTCAAGTTCGGAACGGGCACAATCTATAACGGCACGATTACGGGATAGGAAATCCCAGCCAAGTATGATGTCATGAGAGCACGAGGAAAGGACGATAAACTCAACAATGTAGTGGTCCTCCGCAATTTTGAGTCGGGCAGTGCAGGCGGCTATAGGTCGAACAGGTTCTCCATTTGCTGCACGTAAGAACATATCAAGCGGCGTGGTCACCTTTCGGAGCTTGCGGCAACGTTTGGCGTCTATAACAGACACAGCGGCACCGGTATCCACAAGAGCGTATGCATGGGCGCCGTCTACAAAAACTTCGACGATATTTGACGGCAAGGTGCGAGGACTTGAACATTTCGATAGCGCAGTTCTTGCCCCTTGAACTGCGACGGCTAGTTTCCCTCATTTTGAGGGGCTGGTCGTGGACGCATGGGTGACAAGGAGCGTCGATTGGGTGAAGGTGAGCGACGAGACGAAGTTGCCGGATAGTCACGGGAAGACGTGTTTGACTGACGATCCGAACTTTCATAACCAAAAGGTGGTCGGTCCATGTAATTGCTTCGTGGTCGGACGTCTGTGTAGGCGGGCACGCGACGACGGCAGTATCGGGAGATATGGCCAGGTCCGCCGCACGCAAAACAGATCGGCCGGTTATCGCGCGTTCGCCAGGCATTTGCAGCAAGGGGCGCCGCCCACGCGGCATACGGCTGAGTCGAGGCTGTGGTAGCGAGGGGAGGAGCCCATGCGACGGAAGACTGAGTAGGAGCGGTAACATGCGGCAGTCCATTGAACGGCGAGGGCTGGTGTGGCTGCTGCCTCTTTACTGCGTCAGCATAAGTAAGAGGCGCGGCGACAACTTGCTGCTGAAAGGGCACTGGCATAGCCTCGGCAATCTGGTCCTGAAGTGCATGTCGGAGCATGGGAGCTAACGGTGTCGGTGGTTGCTCTTGCTGCTGCTGCGGGAGCTCTTGGCGCTGACAAAACGGCAGGAGGGAAAGCTGACGTGCGACCTCCTCACGCACGAAGTCTTTCATTTGTGCTAGAAGGCGGGAGTGGTCAGGTACGACGTCCAGTGCAGCGAGTGGTTGGTTAGGCTGAAATGGACGACGGGTGAGAGCTCGTTGCCGTCGCAATTCGTCGTAGTTCTGGCACAGAGTTACCACTTCAGACACCGTGCCAGGAGACTTCGCCAGGAGTGTTACGTCTGTACAGCCGCTTGTGACTGTAGACGATTTATTAAAGGGCAGGAAACGTGAACAAGTTCAAAAGCGTAGCCCAGGCGTTGGAGTCACTCCTGGCCAGCGTTCGACGCCAGGCCCGCGCTCGTGCCACCGCGCCAGTGCCGCCGCGCGCACTTCGTTAATGTCGTCTTCTAAGGCGACATGTCACTCTTCCTCCCTTAGACGAAGTCTCCATAGCGGTCTGGAGGTCGCCTAACCTCTGGTGGTCGCAGTTGCCGAGTGGCCACTGCCTGTGACGTCGACGGTTGCGAGGGAGTGTGATCTTGCATCTCGGGCGAGTCAGGCGGTTGAGCAGCTGAGCTCGATGGCGTCTCTTCTGGCGTTGCGTCCAAGAGATCGTCAGCTGCGCTCCAATCTGTCCGCGATTGGGTTGTTTGTCTGGTCTGACTCGTTTTCCTCATGTGATTTAGGTGACGCCGAACCTTTCCTTGGTCGCTTTTTACAAGCCAGGATCGTGGTCCGACGCGGCGCAGTATTTCGCCTTCAATCCAATCTGGCTTTTTCAAAAACTGCCGGATAAGCACTCTATCCCCTATAGCGAAGCGGCGTGATTTTTGCAATGCCTCCTGGCTCTCAGGACTTCGCTTATTCGTCTCCCGCTTAAGAAGATCGAGAGGGCAGAGCAATTCTCGTCCGAACATCGCTCTCGCCGGTGTCATACCTGTGGTAGTGTGTATTGTCGTGTGCTGCCGATACAGAAATCTTGCAAGTCGGCACTGTATGGACTTGTCTGCATCTTTCAACAGCGCTCTTTTCAGCTCCGCCACATAGCGTTCTGCCTGGCCGTTTGTTGCCGGATGATATGCTGGTGAGGTTGCAGCCTGTATGCCGTTCGACGCATAGAACTGCTTGATCTCGTTGGAGATGAATGCTTTTCCGTTGTCGGAGATGACCTTTCGGGGAATGCCGAACGTTGCAAAGAGGCTTCGGAGCACGTCGATTACAGCCGCGGATGTTGCTTGTGTCACGTGCCGGACTTCCACCCACTTTGTGTATGCGTCCACAACAACCAAGTAGGTGCGTCCGAGTAGTGGCCCCGCGAAGTCAACGTGCACCGTGTTCCATGCTGTCTGGGGACGGTCCCACGTAGGAATAGGAGCTTTGGGTGGGCTCTTTTGCGTTGCTTGGCATTCACGGCACTGTCGCACCGTTTCCTCGATCACCTTGTCCATTCCGGGCCACCATACGTAGCTCCTTGCGCACTTCTTCATGGCTACCATGCCTCTGTGACCAGCATGCAGAAGTGCCAGAACACGGGCTCGTGCTGAGCTCGGTATGATCACTCGGGATCCAAGTGTGATGCACTCGCGATGTAGTGCTAGTGCGGTCGCTCGTCGTCGGTAAGGAGCAAACTCATCTCCAGTGAGTTTCTCCACTGTACCATCCTGCACTGCCTTGTACAACCTCTGCATGATGCTGTCTTGTTGTGTCAGGCGTGCTATCTCGGCAGCAGTCAACGGAGGTCTCGATAAAGCTTCGAACAATAGTACGTCACCTGGAGGCCAGGGTTCATCGAGACGTTCTTGTAATGGCAAACGGCTCAACGCATCCGCGTTTTGATGGTTCTTGCCACGCCTGTAGATTATGCTGTAGTCATACGCCGATAACTTGATGCACCATCTGGTCATCCGTGGAGAAAGGACTTGAGCCGTTGGCTTTTGTGGACCCAGTATGCCGAGCAGTGGTTGGTGGTCAGTGACGAAAGTCACCTTTCTTCCCGCAATATACTTGTGGAACTTGTGGGCTGCAAACACCACAGCAAGGCCTTCTCTGTCCAATTGAGCATAATTGCGTTCTGCCGGTCCTAGCGTCCGAGATGCAAAAGCGATTGGCGCCTCTCTATTCTGGTCATCACGTTGAGACAGAACAGCTCCTATGCCATATGGTGAAGCATCACAAGAGACAAGAAGCTCCTTCTGTTCGTCGTAGTGTGCCAGTACGGTCTGACTGAGCAGCAATGCCTTAAGCTTGTCAAAGGCTTCTTGATGCTTTGTTTCCCATCTCCACGTGGCGTCCTTCTGAAGAAGCTGGTATAGGCAGCTGGCAACTGTTGCCCTGTTCTTCAAGAATCTGTCGTAGAAAGCCAGCATTCCGAGAAATGATTGAAGCGCTTGTTTGCAGTTTGGTGCTGGAGCGTCCGTTATGGCTCGAACTTTCTCTTCGTTTGTGTGGACGCCTGTCTCGTCGATTCGGTGTCCCAGAAAGAAAACTTGTCGCACCGCAAAGCAGCACTTGTTTTTTCCGAGGCGCAGATTGTAGTTTCGTAGCCTCTTCAGCACTTCTTCCAGTCTCTCGGCGTGTTCCGTGGCGTCTTTCCCACTGATGATCACGTCATCTAGGTATGCGCACACGCCTGTGATGCCTGACAGCATTGTCTCCATAAAACGTTGAAAAATGGCTGGGGCTGCAGAAATTCCGAAAGGCAATCTCTTGACCCTGTATAGTCCCTTCAGCGTGTTCAGGGTCAATATCTCTGCTGTCTCTGGCGTCACGTGAAGTTGCTGGTACGCTTGTGCTAAATCCAGGGTGCTGAAGACCTTGCCTCCCCTCAAGTGGCTGAGCACTTCATCAGTTGAGGGAAGTGGGTAGTCTGCCTTCTTTGATACCTGGTTCACTGTGCAACGGTAGTCGCCGCATATTCGCAACGAGCCATTTTTCTTTCGAACCAGTACGAGAGGCGTTGCCCAATCCGAATGCTGTGCTGGCTCGATTATGCCTTGACTTTGCAGTCGATCCAATTCTGCTTCTACAGCTGACCGGAGCGCGAAAGGAACCGGCCGTGCTTTTAGGAACTTTGGTTTCGCTCCTTCCACGAGGTCTAGTTGTACCGCTGGACCGATGTGTCCTGATATGTCCTCGTCGAATACAGATTGGTACTTGTCGAGAAGCTTCGAAACAAGTTCATCGCCGGATACATCATTGATGCCCGTGATCTGTATACCCAGGTGAGGAAACCAGTTTCGTCCAAGGAGGTTACAACCTGCTCCCTTGATGACAACAAGTGGTAGTGTCATGGTCTTGTTTCCGCGCGTAACAATCACCGTTGCACATCCGAGAACTCGAAGAGACTGTCCTGACCATGTGCGTAGGAGAATGTTGTCGGTCTGAAGCCGTGGTCGATCATCTGTCCACGTAGCTTTGAACGTGACCTCACTGATGAGTGTGCAGGCTGCACCCGAGTCGACTTCAAAATCCAAGAACTTGCCATGTACGCGTAGCCGAGTCATGACCTTCTGTGTGCTGGACGCGTTGGTTACGGTGTTGAGCTCGTAAAGGGCCACGTCTGATGAGTCCTGCTGAGTCGTCACTGGTGCTGAGGCAGCTGTCGAAGTTCCTTGTTGGGGATATTCGATGCTGTTGCTCGTTTTTGCTTCTTTCCGCTTTTTCAGACAGGCTTTTTCAATGTGTCCTCGTTTCTTGCAGTAGTTGCAGGAGACTGTCTGGAACTTGCAAGTGTCCGGATTATGTAGCGCGTTACAACGCCAACAGCGTTGTTTCTTCTTTTGGGCAGAGGCACTAGAGTGACCTTGGTTGTCTATCTTGCATGTGCTTATGCAGGATTCGTGAAACTCTTTAAATTCGGTTTTCACGCGTTTCTGGTCTTCGATGGCGTTTTCAGCTCGCAGTGCAAGGTCGAAAGCTTTCTTGAACGTCAAGTCCTTTTCTGCGAAGAGCCGTTGCTGGACCTGCTCGTTCCGAAGACCGCAAACGAAACGATCACGCAGCATGACGTCCATAGGCAGCATTGTCGGATTCGCTGCCGTGTCTGCGCTTGTCCCGAAATTGCAATCTGCTGCTAGCTTCTTGAGCGCCGTGACGTAATCACTGACCGTTTCGTCGTGCTTTTGGTCACGTCGCTGGAATCGTGCCCTGCAGAAGACTTCAGACGGTTGTGGATCGAAGTGAGCCTTGAGCATCTTGACTATGTCCTCGTAGCTCACTTGGTTGGGCTGCTTGGGTTGAACGAGGGCGCAGACGATGTCATAAGTCTGTTCCCCGCACAGCGTTAGCAGATGAGCACGTTTCTTCGATGCGTCTGTAATCTCGTTAGCCTCGAAGAAGAACTGTAGCCTCCCATACCAGGATCTCCAGGAGCTGGGGCTGCCGCTGAATTCGGGTAGCCGACCGAAGTCGGGCGTCGCCATGTTATTTCCTTGACGTCGGTGGAGTGCCGATGAGTCGATCCAGTCTTCCTCGTCGCCAACTGTTACGTCTGTACAGCCGCTTGTGACTGTAGACGATTTATTAAAGGGCAGGAAACGTGAACAAGTTCAAAAGCGTAGCCCAGGCGTTGGAGTCACTCCTGGCCAGCGTTCGACGCCAGGCCCGCGCTCGTGCCACCGCGCCAGTGCCGCCGCGCGCACTTCGTTAATGTCGTCTTCTAAGGCGACATGTCAAGGAGCATTTGAAAGATGTCGTCATCAACACCTTTCATAATGTGCTGGATCTTGGCACTTTCGCTCATTGCGGCATCGACGCGCTTGCAGAGATCGAGTATATCTTCGATATAGGCGGTAAACGTTTCGCCAGGTTCTTGTGCCCTTGAGCGCAGGCGTTGTTCGGCGCGCAACTTCCGCACGGCAGGGCGACCGAAAACCGAGGATATTGCCTGCTTGAAAGTGGCCCAGTTCTCGAACTCGGATTCGTGGTTTGTATACCACAGTTTCGCCACATTAGCCAAGTAAAAGTTGACGGTGCTCAACTTAGCAGCGTCATCCCACCTGTTTGGTCCACTGACTTTTTCGTAGGACGACAGCCAGTCCTCGACGTCCTGGTCTTCGGCGCCCGAAAAGATCGGGGGGTCTCGCTGGTGAACCGGGCCGGGGCAAGTAGGAGCCGCGAGAGGTGCTGTCTGTTGGGCAGCGTCAACTTGCATGGTCGACGGCAGGGTGCGGGATCGGAGTTCCAGGGTGTAGGTGATGCAGTTACCCAGCACGATCCACCAAATGTAAAGGGGGTTTATTGAATGACTGAGCAAGCGGGTGGTAGCTCTATAAGGAACGCAGGCGAACCCAGATGACGGTGCTTGATCGCCAATCTCGTGCCTTCTTCTTGTGCTGATGATAGCTGACTTGATGGTAACAACGTCTTTCTTATTCACTGCATTATTATTATTATTATTATTATTATTATTATTATTATTATTATTATTATTATTGTTGTTGTTGTTGTTGTTGTTGTTGTTGTTGTTGTTGTTGTTGTTGTTGTTGTTGTTGTTGTTGTTGTTGTTGTTGTTTTCCTTGTGCAAATGGCTCGTACCCAAAGAAGGGGATTGGCCGATTATAAGGTGAATTTGCCCTAAACTTTCAGCATTGCGTCATTCCTACAATTTTTTTGTAACTTAATTTTGATTTGAAATACCGGTATCAAGTTTGCAGAAAAAAAGAAGAAAAATAGTGAGACAGCAATTTAGCAAGAGAATCGTTTAGTCGCAGTGATGTATTCTTGAACGGCGACTAAAACATCCCTGTGGCTGAAACCCAGTGTAGAGGCCCCAAATGAAAGAAGATCAGGTTGTGATAGCTGCAAGCCCAGTCTTTGAAGAGGTGGTGTTAGTATTCTTTGCCTGAATAAATCGAAACGGTGACAATGTAATAAAAAATTACTGATCGTTTCCTCTTGATTACAGTAAATGCACATAGGGGAATTCAATATGCCTGATCTATGCAAGTAAAAATTGAGGGAGGTAACGCGGCAACGAAATTTCGTGATGACTACTTCCATCATCCTTGAATTAGTCAGTTCACTGCGCCAGGAAAATAACAAGTGTTTGTACTCTGGAGAAGCTGTCAGTGCAGGGTCAGATAAATTTTGCCTGATTTTAAGTGTGCGAAATCGCGCCACCGTAATGTATACTGTATGAGGGAAAATAGGAATAATTGGTGTCGAAAGGGATGCCTTCGCAAGAGAATCAGCTGTTTCGTTTAACAACAAACCTTTGTGCCCTGGTGTCCAGATTAAATGAATACTTTGGAGATGACAGGGGATCAACGATTTAAAAAGTTTCACTATAGGTGAGTGACCAGATGCGGACAGAGAAGAGCACACTGATAATGAATCAGTTATGACTCCTACGATTGGAATGGAAATATTTACCTTTCGCAAAGCTAACATTATTGCCATGAATTCAGCCAGAAAGACAGGAAGAAAGTCCGGTAAGCGAAGTGAAAATGACCAATCAAGTACGGGGCAATATATTCCAACGCCTGATTTTTCATGTGATTGAGATGCGTCCGTTGCTATAATGACATTTGTTGGCAGAGTACCTAAATGGTCCTGCAATAAACCATTTAAAATGCCTGTAGGTAATAGCTTAGCGTGAGTTGGGAAGATATCATGGTAAACAATTTCTGGTGAATTTTGTTGCTCAGTTAAAGGAATCAGATCACGAACGTGTACATTTAGGGGCTCAAGTAACGATTGAACAAATACTATTTGTGGTTTGGTAAATCTGGGCCAATGCACGGAGAAGAATAGGTCAGGATTGGAAATAAAAATAATTTGTTCAGGGTTAAACGGTGCTTCATATAGTCGTAAAAAGGTCTGCACATTAAGAATATTAAAGCGACATAATAAGGTTGGTATTCGTGCTTCAAGGTATAACACTGCATTTGCAGTATACTTTGGAAGTCCTAAGCAGAGCCGTAAAGCCTCTCTTTCCAACAGAACGAGCGGCCGAAGTTTGTAGGCTGGCGCACCAGAAAAAAGAATGCAGCCAAACTCCAACACAGGTCGAATATACATTTTATATATAATCAAAAGTGCCTTTCTTCTCATACCTGATCTACAATTGCTCAACCTCCGCAATACGCCCATCGCACGTATTGCTTTTGTCGCGATGTATTCAATGTGAGGGCGCCAATTTAGATGTTCATTATACATAACTCCAAGATATTTCAATGATTGTACTTGTGGGATATCTTGAAGCTTGTAATTAGTAGATATGTGAACGGGATATTTGATTGGAAAAACGAGAATAGCACATTTACCGGTATTCAGGTTCAACATCAATCCATCCAGCCAATGTTCTATTTTATTAAGATATGCTTGCAAGATAGTGTAGAGACAGTGGAAGTCATGTGCCATAGCAAAAAAAGCAATGTCATCGGCATAAACATAGGTTTTCACATCTGGATGAACGGGGATGGTACTAAGCAATATGTTGAATAAAACCGGGGAAAGTACTGACCCCTGAGGTACACCTCGGGTTTGCTTGTGCTTACAGGAAGAGAAACCGCCTTGATAACAATAGAATTCTCTTCTACTTAAAAATTCCGTCACCCATGCTACTATATAAGGTGGAAGTCCATGACTCCATCACTGATTAGTCAAGATAGAATACTCTACACTATCATATGCTTTACATATGTCTAACGTTACTAAAGCCGCAAAGTGCTTATTGTGACGGGCAATATGAATATGACTTTCCAGATCTACATGTGCATGCCATATGGAATATCCAGATCTAAATTATTATTATTATTATTATTATTATTATTATATTATTATTATTATTATTATTATTATTATTATTATTATTATTATTATTATTATTATTATTATTATTATTATTATTATTATTATTATTATTATTATTATTATTATTATTATTATTATTATTGGTGTGAGATAGACACTATTTGAAATTATATTTGTGCAACGTGTACTGGACCCGCTGAATATAGGCCACAGCGATGTAACTTATACTTGCGGTAATTTATACCCAATTGATAATCAATTTGAGAATATTTTTCTTAATATGACAAAGTTACTTACCGATTATACTTTAGATGGTTTGTTGCAAGAGAATCTGCAGGGCATCAGCACAAACGTTATTATGGCCACATATGCATCACAGGGTGACGAAAGGTCAGGTAGCCCGAATTCAAGTTGGTCGTTTTCCCTTCGACTGCCTAATTTCACACTGATTTTTGTGGCTGATTTTTTGGAAGTGGTGCCCGCCGTAAGATAATTAACCGTGGCAATTACATCACCCGTTATAATCACAGGTTCCCATCTTCCTGCGTTGCACTTTCTGCTGGTACTGGCTATCACATAATAAAGGCGTTAATTCTTGCACTTGTGGTCATGTATTTGAGAAATGTTCGATTAGTTTGGGTGTCTGGGCATACAAGGTTGCCGATTCTTTAGCGAGGTCATGAATAAGTTGGCCAATTTTACCGTACCTTCCATCACGTGGCGGCCATGCGATTTGCCGATAGAGCACTGATTAGTTCCGCCGAATATTGTCACTTGTTTATTCCTGCTGGACATCACTTTCAAGCCCGTAAACTGGAAGCGACAATAACGAGGCTGCCCTGCAGGGTGCTGTGACTAAACTTGTACCGACACCGGTCCGGTCCGGCACCTTCTCCGTCGTGCACAATCTGTGGTGAGATGGAAATTACTGATCGTTTCTTTTTGACCTGCAGGTCGTTTACTGCTGCACGACAAACCATCTTACAAATGCTTTTAGGTAATCTTTGAATGGATTTACCTGTGCCTGTCATTTTGTCTTTTCCAGTCTTTCGAATGCAATGGTACGCTTGGCTGTGTGAAATTATCTGAGTAAAACCAATCGGTGAACTAGCTAATCCATATTAATATACTTCTCTGGCAACACGCGTAATTTTAAAGAAAGATTTTGATTTATTTATTGGTTTATTACTCACAAAAAGAGCATAGCTTATTATACATTTCGCCGAGCGCCAAAATATTAACAAATTTTGTAATTTTATTATATAACCTACCTTATTTAGAAGTTCAGTAATATTGCAGCATTATCAATGAGGGCATCAGCTCCACTTTATTGGCGGTGTTTACGAAGAGGATGTGGTGAGAAGAGAAGCTGGCTGTTTTTTTCTTCTGTTGTGAACTCTAGGCGAAGACGTCGGCTGGGGCGGGAGGAAGGGGGGGGGGTGGAAGGGGCTGTGGTGAGGCTTCGCTTCTCCTAGTGGAGTACCCTGCGCCCGCCTGATCTTCGGAACATACTGGAAATCGACAGCTGAATCCCACGCCTTCCCGCTATGACCACATTGATAATTTTAATACGTTGAAGGGAGCGATAAAATGACGAAAATCGCAAGGTGCCTTGATTTCTGTCGATTGAGTTGTGCCCACAATTATGTGGTAATTTTACTGTTGTCAAGGTTGCGTCCGGATGGCGTGAAACCCGATTTTCAACTGACTTTGCTGTGGTCTCCTCGCCCTCCCCTTAGCCGCGTGGTGAGGAAACTCAGTATAGGCGAGAGAGAGCCGGTTAGGAGAGGACACGCAAGCAAATGGGCGTCCCTCGGATGGTGGGCAAACATTGTGATTTCCTGCTCCCCCCCCCCCCCACCTCGCCTGATATCTGAACGTAAATCTCGCATAAGCTGCCCCCTCCTTCAGCAAATCCTGTATCCGCCCCTGAGCTTTATACGTTTTCGAAGATATAAAATGCATTTGTGTTTACCTCAATCAAGCAGGATATATATATTGTAGTGAAAAAGAAGAGCTTCAGCGGCATTTCTCGGCGCATCAGGGGCATCGCCATCTGCATAAGCTCGTGCTTGCTGCGCTTGGCCGGACGCTGCTGACTGCTTCGCTTTCTGCGTTCTGCGCTGCAAATAAACCCCGTTACAAGTGGTGGAGGTGCTGGGTTTCGATCACCCTGGAGCTTCGGAATCGCATTTTACCATCAATTATGCCTACCGACGCAAGCGCCGCTCCAACTCCTCCACCGGCACCGCCTACTGTTCTCTGCGCCGGTTCTCTGCGTCTGCGAGATCCCCCTGTCTTCTCAGGCACAGAAGACAAGGACGTTGACGACTGGATTTCAATGTACGAGCGAGTGAGTACTCACAACAAATGGGATGACACCGCCAAGTTGGCCTACGTCTCTTTCTACCTGTCGGACGTGGCCAAGCTGTGGTTTATAAACCACGAAGCGGAACTCCCTACATGGTCGGTCTTCAAAACGAGCCTCACACAAGTTTTCGGGCGGCCTGAGGTACGCAAACGCCGTGCCGAACAACGCTTACATACTCGGTCCCAGCAGCTTGGTGAGAATTTCACAAGCTACATTGAGGATGTTCTGGACCTTTGCAAGCGAGTGAACGAGTCAATGTCCGAAGAGCTTAAGATCAAGCATATCATGAAGGGCATTGAGGACGACGCTTTCCAAATGTTGCTTTCTAAGAGTCCTCGCACTGTCCTAGAACTGACCGAGTTATGCCAGAGTTTTGACGAGTTGCGCAGGCAACGTCTTTCCACCCGACGTCCCTCGGTGCTCGACGACTCTTCGTCCAGCCTTTCCACCCTTGGCATAGGAGAAGACCATGCCCCTCTTCTCTCCAAGATCCAAGAGTTCATCCGCGCTGAGGTCGCTCGTCAGCTCTCTTTGATGTCCTGTGTACCCGATCAACCACGCAGATCGCCGTCTACACTCCGCGACTTCATTCAGGACCAGGTCGCACAAGTTCTTCCTCCCGCCCGTGAACCTCCCCCAGTCGCCGCACCTCTCACGTACGCCGAAGCCGTTGCTCGACCTCGACAGCCTGCGTTCCAGTCAGCGCCTATGTATTCGCCGCCGCCCTTTTCGCCGCCGACCTATTCACCGCCGACCTATTCACCGCCGACCTATTCACCGCCGCCTATGCCGATACCACCTCGGCCGCAGTTTTCTGCCCCCCAGCCGCAAGTCGGAGTCTACTCCGACCAATGGCGGACCTACGACAACCGTCCCATATGTTTTTCTTGTGGTGGTGTTGGCCACGTGGCACGTTATTGTCGTCGTCGCCAGGCTGCCCAGAACATTCGACGAATTCCCTCTTTCGACCCTCAGTTTTCGTCTACGCCTTCAAGCCCTCCTTCCTCTTCCTTTTCTTCTGATCGTCCACACGGCCCGACCCGCCGCTCCCCATCTCCACGTCGACGTTCGCTTTCCCCTATGCGTCGCCGTTCCGGACCTACCGACCAGGAAAACTAACGGCCGCAGTTCCCGAGGCACGAACTGCGTCCCCGTCGCCATGCACAAGTCCTCGCCCTTGTCCAGCTAACGTCATTGAAGTGTCAGTCGATGGTATCGTCGTCATGGCGCTTGTTGACACCGGAGCCGCTCTATCCGTCCTGTCCATGAACCTGTGCCGCAAACTCCGCAAAGTTCTGACGCCATTATCCGGCCTCTCTCTTAGAACGGCTAACGCAGAAAGTGTAACACCTCTCGCAGCCTGCACCACACGAGTCGTCATCGAAGGGATTGTGTATATCGTCGAATTCGTAGTGCTACCCTCGTGTTCCCATGACATGATACTCGGCTGGGACTTCCTTGCGAATAATAATGCCGTCATTGACTGCTGTCGTGCTGAACTTGACCTATCTGCACTTCCTGATGTTGATGCTGTTGAAGCCTCCCTGCCGTGTTATAAACTGTTTGTTTCCGACGACACCACCGTACCACCGCGTTCTTCTCTGCTGGTGACTCTGTCGTGTGACGCTATTTCCGACGGTGATGTTTTATTTACGCCCTCTGCCCTGTTCATTCAACGGAAATGTTCTCCACTGCCCATTGCTCTCCTTACTCTCCACCATGGCGTCACGAAGACGCTCGTGTACAATACGCTAGAAGGGCCTTTACCTTTATTCTATGGTGAATGTCTCGGTCACGTGCATCCGATCGACGCCCGTCACATTTTTGACGCTCCATCTAGTTTACTTTCTACGGACCTCAGCGCACTTATTTCTGACTCTGTTGTTGACCAGTCACTCCTTGACGCTTTCCACCGCTCCATCGATGTCGCAACGTCTTCGTCAGAACGAAGCCAGTTAGTAAACCTGCTGCAAAAGTTTCGTACTTCTTTTGACAGCCACGCTTCTGGCCTCAGTCGCACATCGAACATATCTCACAAGATTGACACAGGAAGCCATACGCCTCTACGGCAGCGCCCCTACCGAGTCTCAGCGTCGGAGCGCCGTGTTATTGACGACCAGGTTGCTGACATGCTCCAGCGGGGTATTGTGCAGCCTTCTAACAGTCCCTGGGCGTCACCGGTCGTTCTTGTTAAGAAGAAGGACGGCTCCATTCGGTTCTGTGTGGACTATCAACGTTTAAACAAGATCACCCGCAAGGACGTTTACCCGTTACCTCGAATAGACGACGCCCTTGACTGTTTGCAGGGAGCAGAATACATCTCTTCGCTGGATTTACGGTCTGGATACTGGCAAGTTCCTATGGAAGCATCTGACCGACCGAAAACAGCATTTGTCACACCTGATGGGTTATACGAGTTTACCGTTATGCCTTTTGGCCTTTGTAACGCTCCAGCCACTTTTGAAAGAATGATGGACGCTATTTTACGAGGTCTCAAGTGGAACACATGTTTATGCTACCTCGATGACGTAGTTGTCTTTTCCACCGATTTCGACACCCATTTAAATCGTCTCGAGCACGTCCTCACACGTCTCACCGACGCCGGCCTTCAACTCAACCTCAAGAAGTGTCGTTTTGGTGCTCGGCAGCTCACCATTCTTGGCCACGTCGTATCGCGGGACGGCATACTTCCCGACCCCGCCAAGCTTCGAGCAGTCGCCGAATTTCCGAAGCCAAAGGACTTGAAGGAACTTAGAAGTTTTGTCGGCTTGTCGTCATACTTCCGACGTTTTATTAGAAATTTTGCTTCCATATGTGCGCCCCTTACGGACCTTCTTAGCGGCGACAAGGACCTTTCCACCTGGTCACCAGCATGCGACGATGCATTCACCAAATTACGCCACCTGCTGACTTCACCACCCATCCTCCGCCACTACGATCCTGCGGCTCCCACGGAGGTTCATACTGATGCCAGCGGTGTTGGACTTGGCGCTGTGCTCGCGCAACGAAAGGCAGGGTTTGATGAATATGTCGTCGCTTACGCAAGCCGTACTTTGACGAAAGCCGAAGCTAACTACTCCGTGACCGAGAAAGAGTGTTTAGCTATTATTTGGGCCCTTGGAAAATTTCGCCCCTACCTGTATGGCCACGCATTCGACGTCGTCACTGACCACCACGCCCTTTGTTGGCTATCCACACTTAAAGACCCTTCCGGACGACTTGCTCGCTGGGCGCTCAAACTTCAGGAATACGACATCCGCGTTATTTACAGATCTGGTCGTAAGCACACGGACGCCGACGCCCTTTCTCGCTCACCCATATCGGATGAAGGTGTTTGCCTCTCTTCCCTCGAGCCTGCACTTGCGTCATCCGCCTTGCGCAACATGACGGTGGAACAACGAAAGGATCCCTGGATCAGTGGCCTCATAAGCATTCTTTCTGATCCTCTCACTCCTTCGCCGTCTCGCGCTCTCCGCCGCCAGGCTAGCAACTTTTGCCTAAGGGATGATCTTCTTTATCGACGCAACTACCTTTCTGACGGTCGCAAGTGTCTCCTTGTGATACCCCGCCATCTTCGAGCTGCCATCTGTGAAGCTTTTCACGCGGACCCACAGTGCGCCCACGCAGGCCTCTTCAAGACATACGCTAGGCTTCGACTCAGATATTATTGGCGTGGCATGTATAACTACGTGCGAAAGTTCATTCGCTCGTGTGCTCAGTGCCAACGACAAAAGTTACCTCCCGGGCAAGTCTACCCGTCACAACCTCTTCCTTGTCCTAGTCGACCTTTTGATCGCGTCGGCATTGACATTTACAGACCACTACCATCAACTCTAGCTGGCAATCGCTGAATTATTGTTGCGATAGACCATCTGACACGCTATGCCGAAACAGCCGCGCTGCCGACTGCCACAGCCCGTGACGTTGGAACGTTTCTGTTGCAACGTTTCATTCTGCGTCATGGTGCCCCTCGCGAGCTCTTAAGTGACAGAGGCCATGCCTTTCTTTCTGACGCCTTGAAGGCATTACTCAACGAATGCCGAATCGTGCACCGCACAAGTACAGCGTACCACCCTCAAACAAATGGCATGACGGAGCGCTTCAACCGTACTCTTGGCAGTATGCTGTCGATGTACGTCGCCTCTGATCATTCAAATTGGGACCAAGTTCTCCCGTTCGTCACCTACGCGTATAATACTGCCGTACAAGCTACTACTGGGTTTTCGCCATACTTTCTTTTGTACGGACGAGAACCTTCAAATACAGTAGACACTATTCTTCCATATAAACCTTATGAGTCCGAAAGTACAACTCTGTCCGAAGCTGCCCGACATGCTGAAGAATGCCGCCAGCTTGCCCGCTCTTTTTCTACCGAGGACCAGTGGCAGCAGCAATCCCGCCAGACTGGGGACCGTTCGGCTCCAAACTTTCCACCTGGTTCATTAGTATGGCTTCGGGCACCTGCTACCGCGCCTGGCCGCTCCGCAAAACTTCTTCCCAAATACATCGGGCCATACCGCGTTGTAGAGCGAACGTCACTCGTCAACTATATCGTGGAGCCCATCATCCCATCCACAGACCTACGCTACCGCGGCCGCGACACTGTCCACGTCTTTCGTCTCAAGCCATATTACGACCCATTAGTCGTTTCTTCTCCCTAATCCGCCAGGATGGCGTCTTTTTGTGCGGAGGGCGATTGTAGTGAAAAAGAAGAGCTTCAGCGGCATTTCTCGGCGCATCAGGGGCATCGCCATCTGCATAAGCTCGTGCTTGCTGCGCTTGGCCGGACGCTGCTGACTGCTTCGCTTTCTGCGTTCTGCGCTGCAAATAAACCCCGTTACAATATATATATATATATATATATATATATATATATATATATATATATATATATATATATATATATATATATATATATATATATATATATATATAGTGCACACCACTTATAACGTAACCGCTTTTTGCGCGGGACCGGATATAACGTGGGTTTTTTTCGACCACCGATATGTCGCCCATAAAACTCAATGTATAGGCTGACCGTTTATTGCGTAGGCGCGCGAAGGAGTATACCGGTTATAGCGCGGAGTTTTTAGGCGTGCGACCATAAAACCGGCGAACGGAGCGTGGTCGGCACGGTTTCCCAGCGGCGTTCCCGGCGCGCCGGAACGTTGGGAGTGTGAGCGGGAGGGCGCTCGTGGAGACCGCCGCGAAAAGTCAAACATTGCGAAGGAGAAGAGAGGGTACAGTAGGGAGGGAGTCAGGGAGACCTTGGAAGGAGGGAGCGTGTTTTCGTCACCGTGGCGAGCGTGGCAGTAGAGAGGCTGGAACTTTTTTTCGCGTCCTAGCCTCTTTAGTGGCAGCGTCCAATCCGGGTGCGCGCTGCGCGGAGTGGGGGAGAGAAGCGGTAGCATGCTTTTTTTTTTTCTCAACCTCCTTCTTTTGCCTCGTTGAATTTGCTGTGTGCGCTTCGCCGAGTCGTTGCCGTCTGAGAGCCCAAAGCACGTGTGTTGCGTAGCTCCCGTCGCCATGGCGTCGGCGGCGTCTTCAAGCGGTGTGAAAAAACGCCGTGCCTTATCGCTGGAGAATAAGGAATGCGTCATAAGGGAGATTGAGAGTGGCCTGAAGAAAGCGTCGGTGGCGGCGAAATACGGCGTGAAATCGCTTCAGCTTAAGCTTTGTGGAGGATGAAATCGTTCGCAGCGCTGTTCGCAGGCATCGCCAGACGAAAATAATGGCGTTATTCCGCTGATGCCGGACTTGAAAACTTTATTTCCGTGCGGTATTGTGATTGTGTTGAATGTGTCTGCGAGTGAAAAGTGTAGTAAATTGCTTTTGAAAGGTGGGTTGCCCTTTTGACATAGGCAAAGGCCGAAAAAGCATGCTTTGGTTTTAACGCGGTACCGCTTATAGCGCCGGATTTTACAACTCTTGTGACTTACGGTATAAGTGGTCTCCACAGTATATATATATATATATATATATATATATATATATATATATATATATATATATATATATATATATATATATATATATATATATATATATATAGAGAGAGAGAGAGAGAGAGAGAGAGAGAGAGGGGAATAATAATTCAATGGGCCAGTTAGTCTTCGTGAAGGTATGGGATATGGCACAACGGGAGCGTTCAACAAGGATAAATATATTTATTTCCCAACAGTTTCGGGAGGGGTTCTCCCTTCATCAGGGGATGAGTTATACTGACATGAGCTTCCAAACTTCGCTGCTGCCGCGTCCCTCTCACCTTGAAAGATGTTTGTGAGAGTGAGAGGGAACTAAAAAAGTAAAGAAAAAACAAAATAGAAGTTAGTTCCCTCTCACTCTCGCAAACACTTTTAAGGCGAGAGGGACGCGGCAGCAGCGAAGTTTGGAAGCTCATGTCAGTATAACTCATCCCCTGAGGAAGGGAGGACCCCTCCCGAAACTGTTTGGAAATATATTTATCCTTGTTGACAACGCTCCTGTTGTGCCATATCCCATATATATATGTATATATATATATATATATATATATATATATATATATATATATATATATATATAGAGAGAGAGAGAGAGAGAGAGAGAGAGAGAGAGGAGCTTCATCAACGCGCTCGCACTTTGATATAAATTTGTGTACACAGTGGTTACAAGACGCGTTTTCTAAGATACCACGCAATTCAATCACACTTTAGAGGCTGAGGAATAGCGCCCTTAGCCCGATTTCTACGTCCAATATGCGACGCTCGTCTTGCTGTCACCTCTTTTTCTCTGATTATACTTTGGCAGTATTATCTACAGATACCACAATAGTTTGTTTAATAAATTTATCATGGATGTTAGTCGTCGGGGTGGAGATGTAGCAAGCGTCAACGAGGGTACATCCACGTTGAACGGAGCCAAACACCAAAAACATGTTCGGCTAACCATCCTTTATAAATGTACAGTAAACATTTACATATTCCTGTAAAGTCGCGTTTTACTTTCGTGTTATATGCCGATTCCCATGACGGGGTGACGAACCATGATTTTTCAATGAATGATTGCTGTTATATTTTTTCATGAGGAGTGTTACACTTTCTTGCATATATTCAGGCTTGTGTGTATTATAATTTTCCTTGTTTGCTAATAGTCCGAACACTGTGTCTGAAGCGCGCAAATAATAATAATATTGCTATTGTTATATTACTGTTACAAACTTAATATCAACTTCGCAAGCCTTTTCTTTAAAGATATATAATTTGTGGTGTTAGGAGCGTACTACGTTGTTTACGCTCATTGTATTTGTATTAACATTTGACGTATTTGCGCAGGACACGCAGGCACTCGCACAAATACGTCAATGCAGAACGGTGTAAACAAGATTATCCTATTAAAGAATTAAATGTGGGTGATTATAACGTTAAACTATCCCTTGTTGCTTCCTTTCGCAATGGTCGTTAGCTGTATATTGAATTGAGTTCATTGTGCACCAAGGTAGTGAGGAGACCAGGCGAGAAAGCTGCAATGAGCAGCTTGAGGGGACGCTTGGGGGAATATTGGCGTAAACAGTCTGTCGTGCACACAGCACTAGCTTGTCACGCGAGTCAACAAATGGCGCAAAAATGATCCATCACATAATGACCACTTCTGCACGACCACGTAAACAATAGGAGAATAAACTATTTTCGATATGGCATATTGTTTGCCATTGGTTCTTCGGCATTTAAAATTTTCTGTGTGCCACAAAAGTGCCTGTTTGTTACATGACGTCACGAAGCCGGAGAGCATCTTGTAATTCGAGTAGGCTAGCGGTCAATCACATAAGCAGCGGCTACTTATAGAAGCTGGCGGGATGGATTATGAGTATTATAAAATCTTTCCACTTGCAGCATAACGGTGTTTAGTATTTTGTGCGCGTATACACCTGCGAGCTCATATACTTGCTGACAGAAAGAGGAAGAGAGAGCAATAAGCAGCGCTGCACGTGTGTGCTTCTTTGCTGTCCGAGATGTATTTTGAGCTGTAAAAGACAATTCAAGCTGAGTGAAAACCAACTAGGCCGAATCTTAATCTCCATAGTGGTAAAAACCACATTATTCGACCTTCTCTCTTGTCCAGTGGGTCAAGTTGAAGCTAAGCTTCCTACTGAGCTCGAGTCCACTGCTTTATTCGTGGCCACATTGCAAGCTGCCGCTATGGCTCCAAGCTACCATAAGCAAGGTTGATTAGGTTTATTAG
Source organism: Rhipicephalus annulatus (assembly GCA_013436015.1). Taxonomy (NCBI): domain Eukaryota; kingdom Metazoa; phylum Arthropoda; class Arachnida; order Ixodida; family Ixodidae; genus Rhipicephalus; species Rhipicephalus annulatus. The sequence goes on along the minus strand of WOVY01003909.1, from coordinate 170,068 downwards.
GGACTAAAGCGGAAACAATTTTCGGCGTTTCAGTACAGAAGAACTTAAACATCGAAAACGATTCGTCCCACTCATCCACTCGCAACAACTTTAACAGAGCAGCGGTGATGATATATTCTTTTCCAAGAAAATTATTTTCCGAAAGCAGCAAATGCTTTTTTTTTTTGCATCCGCAACTGCATCAACTAGTCACAGCAGAATAAAAGCATAAACAAGTGATGTAATATTATAGGGCCCTTGTTCAGCGTTTGCCTGCTATACGGCACAAGATGCGAGAGCGTCGCATAAGCGACCAGCACCGCGAAGAGCCTAGAAGAAAAATTATCACAGCGGAAATGTTGGCAAAATTTTACTACGTTGTAACATAGCCTCGCGACATTTTCTTCCTCCCGTAAAAACATTATTGAGTGATTACTGTCGTAACTAAAAGACGCCAGGCCTGTGCGGTAGGCGCAGCAAAGTCACAGCGAAAGCTAGAAGAGCGGCCTTTCAGAGCCTTTTCAAAACATTAATTGGGTGACTACTGCAAGCACACTTGCTTGGTACCCACTAGGGCATTATTAATAAACTTTTGCGGAATTTGGCCGGCATTCGCTATGCTATTTCTGTCATTCTTCTGAGGAGCGTGGTATCTGTTAAACACTAGCAAGGAATTTTGTGCCAATTGCTCATGCAATGGCTGACGACGATGAGGAATTGTGGCTGAAGTGGGTATGCGCCAAAGTTAATAGGGGAACATGAAAAATCTTTTGTGATGGTTTGGAGCATTGGACGGCCCTCCTTACGCTATTCGCATTGTGCGACAACAGGTTGTTCTTTCGCTGTTGTGAAACGCTTTATAAGTAGTATTAACGCGATTGCTTTCCCTACATCAAGCCTGCCTATGACAAGTTTGACAACAAGTCACAAGCACTGGTGTAGTTCAGTCGTAGAATACTGGTCTGGCACACAGTGGACCCGAGTTCAAACCCCACTGTGCCATTGCTGCTAGGTCGTGCCTGCCTATAGCAAGTTTGACAACAAGTACACCGACGTAACTCAGTGGTATACATGGTGCACGCAGCGGACGCTAGTTTAAACCCCACTGTTTCATTGGTGCAAGGTTTTTTTTTTTTCAATTTCGCGGTATGTGGTTACGGACACCGGCGGCGGACAACAACTGCGCGTGACCCGAAAAGTGATCTGATAACAGCTTTCACTGTAAAACTTCGCCTTACTTGTAGGTTTCTTCAGCGTGCAGCCAAGAGAGACCACTGTCGAAAGTAAGAGAACTTAGCCCCCCACTCCAACTTTTCTCAGTGGGGAGGCTAGCGCACCACTTACCGCCTCCTCCCCCCTCCCCCGGCTGATACGCGCTTATTAGGCAGTTATTTGGGCACCTCTTGTTTGCCCTAACTACCAACCTCCACTGTTTTACGTCATTTTTTGCTATTTATATCTGTTTCCTTCGATTAACTTTCAGTTGCTAGTCTGCGCTTGTGCACGTGCCTTCTGTGTTCTTGTCTCTTTTTCGCGACGTTTCTGTATAGTTATGGTCAACCAACTCGCCCAGCGTTCAGTCTTCTTAAGCATTGTTCGCGAGGCCGGAGGACAAAAAACTTCTCCTGACTGGGGTAAGTCAGCACCGTCCAATTCGGCCGAACAGCCATTGGAGGATGCATCAAGACGCCGCTGGCAGGCAGGCACAAGACGACTCAAGAAGAGCTAGAGGAGCTTCCAACGAATCTTGTTTGCTGCTCGGACGTCCTAGCCGCTCTTGAGCGATCATCTTGCCCCATGAGCTGACTCATACTCACGAGGTGTTTTGGCCACACAGTAGTTAATAATGAAATGTGCATGAATAAATACATAGAAATACATAGAAATTAAAAAAAAGGCTGACACTTCGTCCAAAATACTTATGTATAGAGATAGCGATAGCATATACAGCCAGAAAATTGCTTTAAATGGTCCGTAACGTTAACAGAGCAATTTTCAGGATTTTTCATTTATTTGTTTTTTTAAACACTCTCAGGCTCTAAAAGGCCTGAGTTTCAATTACAGAGAACTCAGCCTTCTTCATTTAGCACAACAAATCATAGCGCTGAGTCTCCTTTATTAGGACATTGACGATAATATCGTTCGTATTGTTCTTACGTGTGGCAGCGGCACAACGGCCGGCAGACGCTACGCATAAGGTGCCTTCTTCATAAGCGGCCGTGGCGGAGCGCACCAGCGCGGCTAGTCAAAGTGCATGTTCAAAGTTCGCGCTTAAGATCTTGGGTGGATGAATACCTTCGGCTTAAAACAACACGCTTTAAAACACGTGATGTTATTACACTCTTTTTGAATTTAAGTACGTTTTTTTCTACATACATGCCTACAGTTTTGCTAAGCTTTTATGTGTCTGTTTAATAGAACATTAAGTATTTGAAATACACTAGAAAACCCAGAAGATAAATTCAGCAGGGCATGGCCTTTGAGATTGCTAATCAAGTTTTTGCTATCGCAGAAGCTATAAGCAAGTATGGCCTTCAAGATTGCGGTCGCGTGGCGGGTTTCTCTCCGGCCGTCCCAATCGCACGGAGAGCGCGTGTGCCCAGAGGTGGGCGTGGCCCGCTCTTGTCTCCGCAACGCGGCGTTCTTTCTTTCGGTCGAAAAGGCTGCCGCGCTGTTCGCGAAGCTTCTATGGGGCGAGAAAAAATGGTTTTGCGCTTCTATATAGCTTTGTGTTCGTTTGTAAATGTCTGGTCAAGGATTACGAGAGGCAGAGTCAATGCTGGGACGTTTTATTTTCAAATGGGGTTTTATTTTGCTGTAGATTGGCGCTTCCCACATTAGAGCAGTTAAAATTGCGACGCCTCTGCAAGAGATCCGCATATATGCTGGAAACTATACCTTGAAGTTCGCGGGCTGTGTAGAAAGGATGGGAGGGGGCACCAGCGTAGAAGAAAGAAAAATGGCAGCTCGATCCGCAAGCGAGGTGAGACGACTGCAGCGTTCTACGTCCATTGATTACTTTTTACACTGAATTTAATGAATTCTTCTTGGTCTCAATGAGCTAGCGCTGCTTTTCATTGTAACGCGGTTTTAAAAATTCTTTCAGATGCGTTAATGTGATCACAGCTGCACCACGACGTCGTTTTATGGCTTCTTAGAAGCGTTCTTTACTTCTTAGGCTAACACGCCAGCCATCCAGCCGTGCTCGCCACAACTGGTCTCCCCTATATATGGGGAACGTTCAGTGGAACTTGCCAACGACAAGCAAAACGCCGTATGGCGCGCGAGCAATAAATAAACAAAATACAGCATATGCACGGAGTGAATGATTAGTGGAGTGAAGCGTCCGTCTGTCCGTTCGTGCAATCGTTCGTCTATGCGTCCGTCGACTCCCATCACACTACAGCATGCATTGAAAGGACGGATGCTTCGCCCCACTCATCATATGATTCACTCCGTGGATATGCCGGCTACGCTGGATATAAGGATGACCGACCAAGTGTTGCTATAACAAGCTTCGTTCCTAAAAGCAATAAAACCACGTCGTGCTACGCGTCACAGCAGTAATTACGTCAGCGTGCCTGTAATAGTTCTCTAAACAGCGCCCAATTTAAATATGGGAGAGCTTCACGAAAGGAACAAGAAAATGACCCATTTATTTGCGTGTAACCAGTGAGCGCAGAATGCGTCATTTTGATTTCACTTGTGGGCTGGGCTATCTGCTTTTATTAAATGTGGAGCATTTTATAATCGCACCTACGTCGCCACTGCGCATGCTGGCGTCTCGTGCCCAAGTTTTCTTTCCCTATCGAAGAGCACGCATCAGTATGACAGAGTCCTGAAATTAAACGGAAGATCAAGACCTGGCGTCACTTTCTCAAAAAGTAAAAAAAACTACAGCATTGAAATAGCATCAATTGTAGAAACCATAACCAGTCGGCAACTTATAATAACATAAACATTCATTTTGACTTCCACTGCAAAACTTTCTCTGCTCTTGCAGAATGCCAGTGACGCATGCACGCAAGGTAACCACGCGAACGCCGCAGCATGAGCACGTTACGAAGAAATAACAGACGCTGTAGAGGAACGGTCGCGGAGCCGACCAAACTCGGTGCGCAGCATCAGTAACTGCCTTGCTCTCTCCTCGCAATGTGCCGACACCGTCATGTCTGGCGCGAAAGCTGCGCTCTCAAAGCGTACAACGCTTAGCACAACGTTTCTAGACTAGGTAAGTTGCAAAACTGAGCGATGTCGCGTGGCACCGACGCTGCCAGCGACAAATGTGGCGCTGCTGTCGCATCCGGATTCACTCACTGCATGCTCGCTCACAGAACACCTAGCTCGCTCGTGTCATTCCCGTAACCTCCATCGCCTGTGTATGTTGAAGTGCGTCGATATCTGTGGAGGCTTCTTCCTGCGTGAACAGTTTTGTGCTTCAGCGCGCCCTGTTCTGTTTTGTATGTGTTGCGTGTTTTCAACATGCCCAGATGTTGCGTTCTCGGCTGTAGAGTAGCTACACGAAATGAGAGACAGCACGACATTTCTTTTGTGCCCACGTGTACCTGAGCAGCGAGAGGTATGGAACCACGCTATTCCTCGTGCAGATAAGAAACTGTCCAGCACCTCACGAATGTGTGATATGCACATTCATGAGAAAGACATATCGAAGACTTTCACTCACGTCATATGGTAAGAAGGTGCAAATCGCAAGAGGAAAGTGGGACCTCGTCGAAGGATGCGTTCCACGAATATTCCCGAATTCGCCCGCTTACCTTTGTCGTGGGGCACGTGACAAAGAAGCGAAAGCTGCCCGATAGGAGTGGGGTATTTTCCAGAATATCATCGGCGAAAAAAAATAGACTATCTCCGAGCACTCAGCTCGAAGACAGTGAAATAAGACCCGACATGCCGTCAACTAGTGGTGTCATATCGCTTCAAGACCTAGAAAACGTTTGTTTGCATGCTGGCGGAAAGTTGTAGAGAATGGCGAGACAAGACGTCTTGTGGTGTTTCTAGGGCTCAAAGAAAAAAAAGCGCTATTTGTGGAGAAATGCGTTGTCGTCGCAGAAGACATGACAGTCACCATTAGCAGCCGTCACCATCGTTTAGCCAAGTCACCTGGCAATGCACATACCATCACCCAATCGGCCGAACTTCTGGAGGACATAGAAAATCTGGAAGTGTGTTCATGTTGTCCCAGTGCGTCAGCAGGCAGACTCGTGAGTAATGAGTATACGAAGTGCTCACCGATACCCCAAAGTACGGTCTCTGCTCGAAGCTTTGGCTGCAGCTGTGTTAACGGGTTTCATTAGAGGAAATCCAGAAGAAGCAGAGGGACGACATGCTGAAGAAAATGGCCGCACGCATAGCTTCTCGACGGTTTAAGTTCCTAAAGACTTTGACTGACATGAAAAAAAAATTGCCCGCAGCTTTCCTCGGGGGAACACTGAGGAGGATGCGGAGCATATAATTGGTTAACGGGGTGTTAAAGTGCGACTTACTTGGGTCGATGGCTAAATTGGTTAACGTGGTTGTGAAATGGGGTGTTAAATTGCGACTTACTTGGGTCGATGGCTCAATTGGTTAACGTGGTTGTAAGAGGGCGTGTTAAATGAGTGAACACGTACACACGTATGCGAAAGGGCGGCGCTGGTCGAAGGGACGTCGATCATTGTGTTTGTGGATTCGTTGGAATTCATTTCACCGCGACCTTGGACGTCGACGCGCCGTACAAACCAACCGACGAGCGGCAACTGAGCGAGCGAGCGCCGACCTTGAGTCGAGCGCCGACCTGACTACAGCGCGACGGCGCATGCGCGTCCACTGGAGAATCAGGAGAATTGTAGAATGTTCTCGAAGGGGAGAAGCGCGCGCGGCACAGATGGTGGGTGACGGTGCATGCGCGCGTCAGCTGTCGAATGTTCGAGAAGGGGGAGAAGCGCAACGGCGCATGCGCGCGCGTCAGCTGCCGATGTTCTCGAAGCGCAACGGCGCATGCGCGCGCGTCAGCTGCCGATGTTCTCGAAGCGTGACGGCGCATGCGCGCTACATTATACAGCTAGTGAATGTTCGTGAAGAGGAGAAGCGCACGCGGTGTGTAGAGGAGGAATGGTGCACAGATGGTGGAGGAGTGAAGCGCGCGCGGTGTGTAGAGGAGGAAGGGATGCACAGATGGTGGAAGAAGGAGGAGGAAGCTTGCGGACGGCGCCGCACTACAAGCCTCGAGTATTAGATGCTCCGCATCTAAAAAAAGCTGGCTACATAACCAGACAAAAGCCACGAGATTTCGTCACATAGTTGTAATTTACTTTCAAGCCCGAAAAACACAGCCACAAAAGGAGGATTCCAGACGTTTTAATTGGGGTTTTCGCGTCTAAAAATATATTGTGAACGTACACAAACTGGCCACTAACCGACAGACTCGTATGTTATGCTATATATATCAAGCATTGTTTATCGTGGGCAGTTCATAAAGCCATAATTATACTGTATTTGCCTTACGCCGCTAAATATTAGGCAGTACTAATTTTCTGCGGGCAGCACAACAAATCCCGATAATATACTGTTGGCAGAGCTCTTTCACAATGGCCGCCACGGAGTCTTGACACGACGACTACGCGTTTTCGTCTGCTAGCGGAAGCTTGTTGCGCCGCCATTGCCACCAAATTGGAAGCTGTCCCGGTGCCGAGTAGTCTGGCACCGGGAGTTTTGCAACTTACCTAGTCTAGAAACGTTGGCTTAGCACTCGCCCACGAGGCTTCCCCAGCTTCTCTTTCCAACTACCTCCCGTGGCGCCGCAGAAGCAGGAGAAAGGGAGGAGGTCTAGACTACGTCTCGCCGCATCGCACGGAAAATCGCACGCCTGTCTTGCGCTTGAACGTCACTGGCTCTGCTACAACCATGGGCTGGTTACAGGTGCGCTTTAGTCACTCATGGTTGCCCTGTGAGTTCAAAGTGCTTTGGTCACTCATGGTAGCATTGCGAGTTCTACGGTGTTCAGTGGATATGTTGGGGAATCTAAGAACGAAGAACATAAACTTTAGATGTCGAATCCAGACGATTCAAGTCCGGCGTTTTTAGTGGGCCTGGGCACCCACTGCGGATGCGGTTCCGAGACCTTGTCTCGAAGCGCCTTTTTCACCTTGTCTCGAAGCGCCTTCCTCGGCACGCTGGACGGCCCAGAGTTGTGCTGTCAGGTTCGAGCTGAGCAGTGCGGCCTTCCAACGCGAGCGGAGGCTGGCGGTGGAAGAGTGAGACGAATCGGCACTGTTCGAATTGTTTATTAGGTCCTGACACTCCCACAGCATGTGACTAAGGGTGGCAAACTCGCAACATGACGTGAATCTGTTTGTAGTACATATGTCTGGATACATGGCGTGCATGAGTCTAGGGTTTCTGTATGAATCTGTTTGTAATTGTCGGAAGTGTACCGCTTGCGTTCTGTTTAGCCTTTCGTGAGGAGATGGGTATATGCGTCTTTGTAACTGGTAATGTGCGGTGATGTAGTGAAACCTGGTCATACGATCGTCCCATGCCCAGATGTCTGCAGTTCCCCGCGGGGGCTCGTCGTCCTCCGGCAATGCTCGGTGAGTGAGGCCTCGAGCAACGCGGTGAGCCGCTTCGTTGGGGGTGCTCAGTCTGGTATGTGCCGGGATCCATAACAGGTGTCTTCGGTTATCGAAGTCGACCTTTCCTGGATGTATGGGATGTCGTTGGAGTATGTGAAACGCCTCTTGCGAGTTGCGTCCGTAGGCAAAATTGCGAATTGCTGTTTGCGAATCACTAATCACGCATGTGGCATTGGTCTGTGTGAGCGCCAGTGCTATAGCCGCTTCCTCTGCCGCTTCAGCGTGTGCCGTGTTCACAGTGAGGCTTATGGTGTATTTGCCACGATGGCCGGTAACTACCGCCACGAAACTCTTTTTATTGGTATAACGCGCGGCATCAGTGAAAACCACTTCAGTGTCGTTGGAGTAGCTTTGAGTAATGCGTTGTGCACTGGCTTTACGCCGTCCCATATGGTGTTGGGGGTGCATGTTGCGAGACATTAGGGGTACGTATACTTGCTCGCGTGCCGATCTTGGAACTTCGACTTTGATGCCGTGCTGCGTAAGGTACGTTATGCCAAGTTTTTCGAGTAGGTGTCGGCCTGGACGGGTCTTGGATAGGCACTCGAGCTCGGAAACTTGTTGCACCTCCACGAGTTCCTCGAGGATGTTATGCAACCCTAGCTCTAGGAGTTTGCTGGTGCTAACTCCGGGCGCCAGTCCCAACGCGAACTTGTACGTCTTGCGTATCAGGGCATTAAGCTTGTCTTTTTTCGCAACTGTCCATTTGTGAAACGGTGCCGTGTACATTCGTTGTGAAATAACAAAGGCTTGTATAAGTCGTATCACGCTGCCTTCGCGCATGCCCGCATGCTTGTTCGTAATGCGTCAGATGAGTTGCATCGTGCTGGTGGCCTTTGCCATTATCTTGCGCAGTGCTTCACCATTGCCGCCGTTCTGCTCGATCATCATCCCCAGTACCCGGATCTTCTTTACCATTGGGATTGGTGAGCTGTTTGATGATGTTAGTTTGATTTCTTGTTTTTCTGAAGGTACGTATTCTTTGGGCGGGCGTACCTTTTTCACCGGTCTATATAGCAGTAATTCGGATTTTTTGGCTGAGCAGGTGAGTCCCGTGCCTACGAGGTAATATTCCATGCATTCTATGGCTGCCTGTAAGCGATCCTCAATCTCTGCGTCACTGCCAGTTGTCGTCCAGATCGTAATATCATCCGCGTATAGCGTGTAGTGCAGTCCATCAATTTGTTGTAATTTCTCGGGTAACCTCAGCAGGACGAGGTTGAAGAGTATCGGCGAGATCACCGAGCCCTGCGGTGTACCCGAGCTTCCAATGTTGATTTGATTTAATTCTAGTTATCCCACTCGCATGCGTGCGGTTCTTCCCGTGAGGAAGTCTCGGGCGTAGTTGTACACTCGCATTCCGAGGTTCAATCTGTCGATTTGTCGCAATATGGCGTCGTGACGAACGTTATCGAAGGCCTTCTTCAGGTCCAGGCCAAGGATGGTTCACGTTGAGCACCCAGGATTTTCTATGATTTGATGTTTTAGTTGCCGAAGAGCATCCTGTATGGAGAGATGTCTTCTGAACCCAATCATTGTGTGTGGTAATTGGTTGTTGTCCTTGAGGTAATCTGTTAGTCTATTGAAGAACGCATGCTCCATCAGTTTACCTACACATGATGTTAGGGAGATAGGGCGCAGGTTCTTCAGCCGCAATTTCTTGCCGGGTTTCGGTATAAGTATGATCTGCGCTTCTTTCCATGACTGGGGTAACTTTCCATGCACCCAGCACTCGTTACTATAATCTTTGTGTTTCTCTAGAGATCTGTAATCGAGGTTGCGCAGTGCCCTGTTCGATATTCGATCTAGGCCTGGGGCAGACTTGGTATTGAGTTTGACGAGGGCCGCCTCGATTTCGGAAATTGAGAATTCTGCGTCTAGGATGGCGTTGCCTTCTCCCCTGTAGCCCGGGTGTACTTGCGCGGGCGTTTGGGATATGTAATGGAGTTCCGCTTCCCGTAGGAAATCTTGCTCCGTTCCCCCGTAAGGGTGTATGATTTTGCATATGCCTTGCCTCTGTGAGGTCTTGGTGTTCGCGGGATCTATGAGGTACCGCAGTATCGGCCATGTGCGACTAGTAAGGAGCTGACCATCCATCTGCGCGCATTTCTCTTCCCATTGCTGTTCTTGCAGGTTAAGTGCGTGCTTTTCTATTTCTTTGTTGAGCTGTGCTATTCGTTTTCGCAGTCTCCTATTATGTCGTTGTCGTTTCCAACGGCGATGCAGTTGGGTCTTGGCTTGCCACATGTGCAGAAACCGGGTATCTATTCTATCAAGCCCAGCTGTTGACGGACTCATTTGCGTCGCCCTCTCGATGTCACGCCGAAGTTGGTCGGTCCATTGCTCAATGTCTTTGATGTCTTCAATCTGTTGCTTCTCTCGATTTTTTCGTAGTAGTTCCCAATTGATGATCTTCATTTGGCGACCGGCATTGTGTTCCTTTGGGCCGCCTTCTGCTTCTATAGAGATAATGTAATGGTCACTGCCCAAGTCTTGCATGGTGTTTCTACAGGTCACCTTTCGTGTATTGCACGTAAAGGTAAGGTACGGCGTGGTGTCAGTGCTGACGCTGTTGCCCTGCCTAGTTGGCGCCGCTGGGTCAGTGACCAGCTCGAGGCCGGCGAGTTGCGCCGTTTCCCACAAATGCCTGCCTTTCGGCTGATCGTGTTTGTAACCCCACGCCGTACGCACTGCGTTGAAGTCGCCTCCAATGAAGAGTTGTTGCCCCTGGGCGATATCGAGTGCTCGTTTGAAAAGGACGTGAAAGCGGTGTTTGCGGCATCCCGGACTGCTATAGACATTGAGTACGAAGATGCTGTCGGGCGTCTTACGCGGTGGAATTAGCTCTACGAGGACGTTTTCAATATTCTTGACTTGGGTGTCGTGTTCGATAACCGTGAGCTCTCGCTTGACCAGTGTGGTGACGTTTGGATTTTCCTCCTTGCCTGTTATAGACTGGTACCCTGAAAGTTTGGCGGGTCCGTTTGTTTCCTGCAGTATGATGATGTCTGGGCGTTCGGGGATCGTTTTCAGGTATTGTTGTAGGTGCGCTCGTTTGTTTTTGTAACTTCTGCAGTTCCACTGCCATATTGTATGTTTTTTTGTTTTGAAGGGTGTCTTGCCATGGTTATGTGGTACTACATGTGTGGCACCGCTTCGCTATGCGACATCACCAGCGCGCTGTTGGCGGCTTCTAATCAGGACAATCTGAGATAAATGCTCTCCAAGCTATGTTGAATCGTACGCGTGATAGTCGCGGTGATAGTTTCCTCGAGACTGCTCACGCGAGCCTCGAGTGCTTTCACTCGGGTGTCGCCTGTTGCTGTGCACGTACGCTTGGAACGTACTGACCTTTTAAGGGAGATAGCCAGCCCGCGTTTAGTATCAGGGCCTTCGCCCTCACCATCCTCTACGAGTTCTTCTTGTGTTTCCTGCATTGCCTGTTGATCAGTATCGCTGTGAGCGGCAGACTGGAGCTTTTGTATGAGTTCGTCCTTTGCGTGAATCTGTGCCTGCATGCATTCCATTTGCTTTTGCATAGTTTGTATCATCCGTGTTAACTGAGCTATCTCCACCTCTAAATTGTGTGTGTGTTTTGCCGCCAGCCTCCGCGTTTGTTGCGCGTTTTCCTTTGACCGCATCTGCAAAGCTCACCGAATCAGTTGCCTTCGCGTCCCTCGTTGGGGTCCGTCCAGGTGTTCGGCTGCGAGCTCGGCGTTGCTGCTGCTTTCGGGGTCCCGGTGTGTGGCTACGAGATCGGGAGTGGCTTCGACTGGGTGTCCTGGATCTTGAGCGGGGCTTGCTGGTGGAGTAGTTGGTGGCAGTGGCCTCTGCCTCCTCGTTGGCCCTGCGTCGTTCCCATTGTCTCTTCGTCACGATGTAGGGCGTTTTGTACCTTGCATGGCAGTTGCGGTCCGCCGTCATGTGTGCGCCCCCGCACAGCTTGCAATGGAAGGAACACTGGTGGTTGGGGTTTGGGTTAGGGGCGTCACAACCACGACACACTTTGTGCTTGGGCTTTGGGCACACGTCCATGCGGTGATCAAGTCTCCCGCAGCAGTGACACATGTCGATTTGCTAGCGATACAAGGTGCAGTGAAGGAGAGCGCCGCCGTACCTGACGTAAGTGGGCACTCGCGATCTTTCAAACGCCACTATGACGGTCGTGGCGTTACTGATCCGTTTGGCTGTAGGGCGTAAGGGTTACGTGCGTGAACGATGCTGGTATGAATGGACTTGGCGTTTTCTTCCAACAGGATCCCTTGATTATTCCCTTCACCGTGTTGTCGGGGGCCGTCTCATACGCACTAACCTCGTGGTGGCGGTCGCCGATGGTGATGGCTTGAAGCTGCCTGTAGTTATCGGCGTGAGAGGCATGGGGTGTGCTCCCGACGATGATGTTTTGATGGTTGTTGGAGCACACCTTGACCTCCCTTGCTTCATGCGCCGGTACGTTGGTCGTGCGGTAAATCGCCGAAGCGAGGCGCACGGTTCCAGTGGTGGCCACGTCGAGGCCTCCTCGTGGTCGTATCACGATCTTGAAATCGCTCCGTGGGAGCAGTGGCATTTTGCTCTTTCTAATGACTTGCTGCTTGATGTTACGCGGTTGTCGACGCGAACGCTGTCGGTTGCAGTCCGCTCCCTCGCCGGTGCATGAGGGGGCTCCGTTCTGGGTGTTGCTCTGCGCGTTTGCGCAATTAACTTGGGGTTAGATCCGATGGTGCACAAATCCGTGCCCTCCAGAAACTCTTCGGGGGAGATAACCTCCCCGTTCACTTGGACTTCCTTCGTTGATGGGCGAAGAAAGCGCCCGCGTCAGAGGAGACGCTCAGCGCGTCTCGTCGGGTGGCCGGCTTGCGTGAGCGTCGGGCTAAAGGGGCGCGGGTTGAAAACCTCTCATATCCGACAAAAAGTCCTTTTCAACCTTGAATTTTGGTGCCAGTGGAATCCTGGTCACTTCCCGCACGCGTTGTTGTAAAATACATGGGCTGAATGACCGAAAATCACTGGCAAATAGTTCTTGGAAGACGGAGCCGACGTGATGCGCGTCCGCTCTCTTCGGCGCCCAGCCATCTAAGATGTTTTGCTTGTTGGAGAAGAACGCCGCACATGTTCAGAGTTTTGTGTATCTGGTATGAAACACGTACTGCGCGTTACATAGCAGCGACAATTCACACTTTTTATTCTTCAGTGGTCTACCTCGATGAATACTTGGTTTACTGAAAGACGCCGTTCGGCCGCATGTGCGACCCTTTGATGTGGATGCAGTCGAGATTACTGTAAATGAACGCGATACTCATATTGCTATTGTGCTACCAAAACATAATCAAAAGGCAGAGGACGAAAAAAGGAGATGGTGATAACTCAAGCACCTTCTCTGTTAGGGTCTTGGGAAGTAAATGTAGGTCGGCTAATCGTAGCTTTTCACAATATTCCGGCAAAATTACTTTTCGCAGTAATAAGTGGCACGATCACGTCACTTAATTATCTAGAGCGTAAGCAAAATTCAGTTGACCACCTGATAAATATCAGGTGGTCAATCTTCCTTGTTGTTGACTATTAGCACTATATCATCTGCGTACATTAATTAATGCTGGTAATGCCTGATCAGTGAGTTTTCCTTGTTTGACTAAAGAGAGGTAGAAGCCAAGTCCACTTCCCTCTAATTTGACCTCTAATCCTTGTAGGTACATCATGAATAACAAGGGTGACAGTGGACACCCCTGCCTAAGTCCCCGTTTCACCTCTGTGGGCTTGGATACCTGTTTTCCCACTTTATAACTACCGTGTTACTTTTATAGATTTCCTTTAAAAGATTAGTGACTCCATCTTCCACAACCAGTCTGTCCAGTATTCCCCACAATTCCTCTTGAACCACGCTATCGTATTGCCACGTGACAGTATGCTCCCTGTCACGACCCCGTGACAGTATGCTCCCTTGATATCCAAAAATGCTAGTCACAGTGGGAGTTCCTATTCTGCTATTTCGATGCACTGCGTCAGTGAGAACAGATGATCTTCCAACTCCCTGTGTTTCCGAAACCCATTCTGCAGTTCCCCCAGCACCCCCTCATCCTCTATCCATGCCGGCAGTCTTTCCTTTATATTCTGCATCGCCAGCCTGTAGACCACTGATGTCACTGTTATAGGACGGTAGTTGTTTATGTCATCTTTGTCCCCCTTTCCTTTATAGACCATGCTCATCCTGCTAAGTTTCCATCCATCAACGACTTCACCATTGATTATTGCTCTGCTCACTGTCTCTCTCAAAGTCTGTTGAGACTTCGGACCCAATTTCTTTATCAGCATAATTAGAATGCCATCTGGGCCTGTTGATGTACTACTTGGAACCCTCTGCTCAGCCCTTTCCCACTCCCTTTGTGAAAATGGAGCCATTGTGCCTCTTGATCCATCCCTGTCTATTGTGGTGCATAAGGCACTTCTTTGTTGAAATGTTTCTGTCACCTTTGTTTTTATATATTCAATATCTTCATCCCCTTCTAGCCTAGCACCTTGAGCTGTAGTTATAAACCTCTGCTCTAGGTTTGTTTCATTTCTTAGGGAGTTTAGATGGTTCCAAAATTTCGCAGCTGTCTTTCTGTCCTTTTTATGCACTTCTGCCAGCCACTGAGCACCCTTTCTTCTAATCTTTTCATTGATCAGGAGGGATGCTTCCCTTCTAGATCTTAGAAATATTTCCCATTTTCTTTCAACATCATCTGTCGGTTCACCCCATTGCTTAGCATGTCTGTGTTCCCTAGGGGCTTCCTGACGTTTTGCTATGGCTCTCTTAACTTTCTCATCCCACCAACTATTGGGCTTGTGTCTTCATTTCCGGGGTGACTTGTCTCGTGCTTTAGCAAGCTCTAGCCCAAACAGTCTAGTTAGATTTGTGTATGTCCACACAGATTTATTATCTTCAGTTATTACTTTCTCAATTTGTTTAGTAGCGATTTCTATTTGTTTTTCTGAATGAAAATTTTCCTGTAGTTGCTCATCTTGTATCCTTCCCACTTTCGCTGCTCTTCCAAAACTTAGCTTGATACGTTTGTTATCACTAACCAGACTTCTCGAGCCACCTTGATCTATGTGCATTCCCCTGAGCTTATCATACATCCTATGTGACAACAGTGCGTAATCTATTGTTGACTGCAGCCTTCCTACCTCCCATGTTATTTGCCCTTCACACTTCTCGGTACTGTTGCAAATGATCAAAATCATGCCTTTCACATATGTCCATGATAATTTTGCCTGTTGAGTCAGTATACCCATCTATATCTTCTATGTGCGCATTCATATCTCCTAGTATAATTATCTCGCACTCTTCTCCTAACTCCTGAATGTCATTTGAAGTACACTCTGCCATTGCCTGGTTTTTGTCTCTGGCCTTTGCTCCCGTCCACAAGTACACGAAACCAAGGAGTGTCATTTGCCCTGCCACTTTTCCTTTTAGCCATAAATGTTCCTTGCATCCCTGCTTGACTCTTTGCCAACCCATGCTCTTATGTATAAATGCACCAATTCCACCCCCTTTTTTGCTGCCTTCTGTTCTATTGCAATATTCTCATACGTAGTCCAGATTGCAGGGTGGTTGCTCCAGGTCCCGAAGATGTGTCTCCACAACCCCATATACCATAGGCTCCTCCTGCCTCAACTGCTCTTCTATCTCTTCCCACTTTGACCTATTCCTGCCACCCTGCATGTTAATATAGCCTACGTCTAACTTAGCTCGAGCCCCGCCGCGATGGTCTAGTAGCTAAAGTACTCGGCTGCTGACCCGCAGGGCGCGGGTTCGAATCACGGCTGCGGCGGCTGCATTTCCGATGGAGGCGGAAATGTTGTAGGCCCGTGTGCTCAGATTTGGGTGCACGTTAAAGAACCCCAGGTGGTCTAAATTTCCGGAGCCCTCCACTACGGCGTCTCTCATAATCATATAGTGGTTTTGGGATGTTTAACCCCACCTATCAATCAATCAATGACTCAGCTCGGCCCTTGTACTTACGTTGATTTCTTCTCCCATGAACTTCGTGTGGCTTGAATACTTGTGCCCCTTTAGATCCGTCTTTGGCTACACTGTTGGCCTCAGGGCTCTGGGTCCCCCTAAAAAAACTATGACTTGGCGACCCATTCTGTTACCGACCCTCCTGTCCGTCGCTCCACTGTAGTGAATGCCATCCTGTGCAAAGGGACGAGCGCCGGGCTCGTACACGTCTTGGTTAACTTCCATTACGCTGTATCCGAGTTGCCGGCTCAAACCCTTGATCACACAATTGGCCTCCACTACCCTCCTTTCAATCCCACGAGGCTGCCCCCAGACCTCTGGGACTGTGCATATGGTCACATGCACACTCCCAGAGGCTTTTCGGAGCTTACACAACCCATCCGCTAACTTTCTCTGGAGGTTCTGATCCTTGCCCTTCAACACATCATTGAGCCCAGCATGAATAATGACTAGATTTTCGCCCTCCATGCTGTTTTCTACAACCTCCTGAGCTTCGGCCAGTGCATCCACCATGCTCTTCCCTGACTGTGCCTCCACCCTGACTCTCCCATCTTCCTTCACTGTCTTAAAGACGCCATCCCTAACCCTGGCCACGTTAGTGTCCACCACCACTAGGACCCTTTTACGCTCCAATTTCTGGCTTCCTCTTTGTGATGGCGCCCCTGTTTGCTTCACCTGTTTCTCTCTCAGAAACCCCATTAAACGCGCCCTCTAGCGGTGGCTGGGCGCATGAGGCGAGATTCCCTTGTTTTGCTGGGGAGTGCGGCGATTTGGACGGCCGAAGTACATATTCTAGGCCATGACCTACTACACTCCTGACCTGTTCAGATAGCGGGGTTCCTATGGGAGCGCGTGTCCCCGCTCTCGTTCAACCGCTCACCATTGGTGGCGCTACCTATAACCTGTTCGTCTGTTTCTTTACGGTTGTTTTGTAGGCGCTGGTATAAGAATGCCTGCATTCTGTAGTGAACTGGCGGCATATATGTGACTATTTCTTCCCATACATTGCTGGTTAAGCAAGGTGTTCAGAGCGCTTGAGTATTTATAGCACACTGGTTGACAAACGTGGGAACCCGTAGATTTACACGATGTAGGGCAGCCTATGCGTGGTAGCGTGCATTTTATTGCAAAAAAATTCTGAATGTCTTTTAGTATTATTATTTCTGAATAATTCTAAATTTTGGATCATAAATACGCACTACGAGTGCTTTGTTGGTCAAAATTTGACCACAAAGAGTGAAGATGACGTCAGCGAGCAGGTGCTGACTAGCGCCACGCCGCTCGTAGGTGACGGCCCTAGCGGCAGAAGGTATGAACTAGAACGTGGGCGCTGGAAGAGGTGCTCTCTGGGCAGGTCAGGAGTGTAGTAGGTCATGTTCTAGGCACTGTAGCCGAAGAGAACCACGCGCCGTGCGCCTGCAATCTCGGAGGTCATGAAGCAGCGTATTTCCAGGTAGATCTTAAATAATTCTGCCACTACTGCAAATAGGCGCTGCCGACTACACAAAATCAGCTATTCCTTTTCTTCATTAACTTGTCCATATAGACGCCTCTTTTTCGTTTATCAATTCGCGACAGTGCGCGAAGCGTGCTTGTCAGAGAACACCTACTAGTTGTGCTTGTCGTGCGTGTTGCCGTGAAACTGCTGTCTCCGTGATACCTGTCCATTCCTCAAGTCTGCGTAACAAGTTATAACGCATCAAAGTATCAAATAAGTATTCGGTGTCGTTGGATTATGAAAACCCGTGACAGTGCGTCTGGCGACATGGAAGAGTGCCAGCGAATGAGCGCTTTGGAAGACTGCGAAGTGCTGTTGAACGACTTGGCGGATACGTCTGACCTTCCCACGTCGCTCATAATAACCAACGTCGACGTTAGCGTCTTCACAGACCCGGAACAAAAGGTAACCGCCGCCCACTGTCTCATGACATCATCGTGACTCTGCCAGCTTAGCGAAATCTAATCGATGCCGCTTGGTCGGCAGCGCTACGCTGCTTCACTCAGCTGTTGCAATCTCCCAAGATGTCGAGCATCGATGAATTACCGTCGATGATGGTTTGCATACGGTTCATCTTGCCGGCCCTGTTTCAATGCTTTCTCTGCGAGCACGAGGCAGAACGTTTTCCTTAATCCGGCCTTATCGTGCGCACACGGGGCGGAGTGATTGATCACTGGCAAATTTCCGTGCGCTGATATCGCAGAGGATGCTCGTTTGAGCGAATTGAACTCGGAAACTATTTCTTCCATTGGTATGTGCTATTTTTTGCTAAAAACTTGTTCTTCGAATAATATTTGTTTTTATCCAGCATTAGCGGTAGCTGTGCGCTAAACTGAAGTTGTATTGCCACATGCAGGGCGCATCGCTGGTTTTTCCTTGGAAGCGGTCGTAGTATTTTGTTTATTTACGCACGCGATTCCGCTGCGTACCTCGTCCGCTTTTTGCTCTGGGAAAACGCCGAACGTCACTCATTTCCTAATCTTGTGTGCCACTGTTTTCCTGTGAGAATGAAGCCAAACGACTTAGTCGCGCATCTTCCGTATCTAAACGAAACTGCTTGCCGCTTTATAATTTGTTACAATAATTACTAAATGTAGGGTGTCGTGAAACCACTACTAATACTAGGAGATTGCTTATCGTGGACGGCTAGCCGCGCTACACTTAGAGGTGTTGCTTAGATGATTGCGCTTCGCTGGTGCTATACCCGAAAGTCGCCGGTTCGATCCCGGTGGTAGCGGTGGCGTTTCGATGGAGGTGAAATTCTGGAGGCCCGTGTACTGTGTGCTTTAGCTGTACCATGAAGAACATCAGGTGGTGGAAATCACCCGCTGTACACCATTACGGCGTCTCTCATAGAAACGGAGTCACTTTCGCACGTTAACCTTTATAAACCTTAATAAAGTGGTTTTTTACTACTGCTCCATAAGCCACCCATTTACGACTGTTAGTAGGACGGGTGCTTTTGCCGAGAAGTTTTCAAAACGTCTTATTCAATTCATGACCGTACAGTGGGCGATAGAAATAATTAAACTGAGCGGCGCTTTTTTTTTTTTACTCTTTCGGTGCGTTCTTGGCCATTTTCTGGAATAATCATTCCATTCATGGGACTGCACTGATGAAGAGCACCCTGACAGGCTGCCCACACTAAATTTCTGAAAGAGCCTGCAAGGTATTTATAGCGTACTTTATGCATTAATAATCAGCTCGACTTAAGTACATTACATGATGAGCTAGATGCAGTTCCGAGCTCATTACATCCATACATGGCATGCAGTTTGCCCTGTTCATTTATGCCAATAACAGTCATGTGATGCACCTATCCCTTCATGAGTTGGTGCGTACAGGCACCTTCATGAAGTCTTAGCACCTTGCCACAGGTAAGATTTTTTGTGCCGCATCAAAGGTTGAGTGCAGTTCCATTCACTTGAGGATGATAGCTATCTCATGTGAAAATTTCATTGAAATCAATGAGTGTAGTCATCACTGCCCTTTCTCATTAGACCCGAAACTGCAATTATTAAAGCATCAAGTAATCCCAAATGCTCTTTGGCTTTTGCCAACCCTCTTTTTCTCTCGCGAGTGCATTTGGTGCCCAGGTTCACCACATGATCTACTGTACGACTTTGTCGATCAAATGATCATGTTATTGTAAAATGTTATTTTTCTTGAAAAAAAAAACTAACATGTATAACCAATCACAAACCTTCTTTTGTGGGATAAATTTTATAGCATAAAACTGCTGACACCGAAGCGCTGCCAAGCATTCATTATAGAGAAAGAATTCGTTGGAAGATACCACACATATGTATATTCAATGTGTCCTCAGTCAAAACTTCTGTCATGTTGATGGAATTCATTTGAATTTTTCATCCTACAGGGACAAGACGTGAGGACAAGATGTGGCTGGAAGTGTACAAAGTCTTCACCTAGTACATTTATTCGAAGCATGCATTCGTTTTCATTCAATTGAGGTTGATAGGCGCTATATCATATGAAAATCTCATTGAAATCAAAGAGAAACATGACATTCAAAAAGGCAAGGGTACATGCTCATGCGATTTGTTGGTTCAGTGCTGAAGAATTGACTTATGGCAGCTCTAACACAACTTCTATGCACTGCAAATTACAAAAGCGTGGTAGCATTCTGATGATATGATGGATCTTCTTTCCCAGTAACTACACTACTGCCAGGGTTTGTGCAGGGCCTTGAGAACTTTGAGAACCCCTGAATTTGAAAATTTAATTCTGATGTCCCTTCAAGCTCCTCAAATTCTATTCTGTCCTTGATAATTCTTGCATTTTGGGACCAGTGCAATCAAATGCCTGTAGTGCAACCTGCTTTCTTTTGTAGATTAGCATTGATGCACCAAACTTTCCATTTCAGAAACAATACACTGTGTGAGTTTGCATGTATGATATTTGTGGTTGCCTTGTCCTATCATTCAAGTCCTTTTCACTTACATCTCTCGAAGCGTGGAAACTTGGGCAAGTTGGTAAGACATAATTGAATATACGAACAGCGCAACTTAAAAAGTAGTTACAGTGTAACTATGGAAGCAGAGATACAAGAATAGAAGAGTGCTGACTTTCAACAATAATTTAATAGTGGAGTGGTGTACATATATAGGCAAAAAAGAAGATAATGGGCATGCGCAGACGGGTGAAGTTTACAACCACTGCGTAACAATATCTGCAAAACTCTTGTTTATTGAACAAATACATAGCTTAAATATGATCAAGATACGCAAACTCTTTCTGCAATAGCGCAACTGATGGGGAACTTGCACATGTACTGTCAAACTTATGTGATAGGGTTCAGTTATCTCACGCGTGGCCTGTGAGTGGTGCATGCCTATTACGTCGCAACGCTCAAAGAGGGGCATGCAACCGTATTCTCGGCAGTGAATTCTGAGGTGTTTTTGGACCGCATTGTGCACATTGGTATTGTGCTCTCTTAAACGGTCATTCAAGCACCTTTTGGTTTGCCCAATGTTGCGTATATTTGTACACTACTCCCCTATTAAATCATTGTTTAAAGTCAGCGCTCTTTCATATTCTTGTATCTTTGCTTCCCAGTTACACAGTAACTACATTTTAAGTTGCGCGGTTGGTATATTCAGTCACTTCCATCAGTTCATTGTGTTTCGCATTCTCTTTCTCTGCTCATCTCCTCTCCACTTAACTCTTGTCTCCTGCATATATGCTGCTTTATTTCCTGTCAAGGGAGTGGTACATGTGGTTAGTATACTGCAACAATGCCAAACCTTAATAACACTAGAAAAATTTCAGCTCTTGTCCTAAACATTTGTGGTGTGTTGGCAACTACTTTAAATTACATTAAGTCTAGGCTTCTCTGCAGTATAACATCACAATTAAAAATTGACCCAACTAAACCCGATTTTACATCTAAGTAAGATATTTGCATCCTGCAGCAGGTACTTGTAGGGTTCAACGTTGTTGTCAACCTGAACTAATGAAGCTAGCGTGGAACTAAAACTGTTTTAATTAAGTTCTCTCTTAAATAGCAAAGTAATGCTTACCTTTTTTACACAGATGTATTTTTTCTATGTGCGTGGTCGCTAACACTATTGCGTTAAAACATGTCACTCATAGTCACAAGACTGGTTTTATTTTGACAGGGTTACAGGCCACCCACACGCACGGAACAGTGGAGTCAAGAGTTTTGCTGTTACGTACCAAATGGCACTAAGAGTAGCAATGGTTTATTGTTTTACTGTGTGCTTTCGTTATTTCACGATTTATACGACAGATGAGGCTGATCGTATCCTTGCAACTTTCTTGCTCTCCCTGCTCGCATAATCACCGAATGTCATATTTCACGTGACTGTGTACCTGGCCTTCATCGCCTGGACCACATATCTTGGGCTCAGTGTTCTGTACGCCTGAACAGACTTTTGACGCTAGCACATGTTAGTTAGTGGGAACAACTAAGCCGTGGTAGATTTCGGGTGTGTCTCTGTTACATTTTCAGGTTTCAGAGGACTTGAATACTTTTTTATCGATTTTACAAACTTCTTGACTTAGCAAATTAAACTTATTGTCGTGCTGACTTCATTGAATGCACTTTCAACTGTATAATGTGCAACAAATTTCGTCAGCCATTGAAATGATGTTGTAGTAAATGAAAAAGTTCTCATTTGGATGCTGTTTTTTTAGCCCTCCAGAAATGTGTGGCAGGTTGTTCAAATTTCTTAAGTATCCTTAAATTTTCCCTTTTGAAACCTGTACGAATCCTGTTTGAAACCTGTACGAACCCTGGGTGTTTGTTTGGAACTTGTTGCAGTGAATGGAAGTGTTGATTTGTTGTTCCTTTCTTATTAAGTGAAGGCTTCCATCACTCGGTTACTTGGTCAGTCATTCTCAAATGAGGCAATAAAATTGATAACATTTCTTTTTGATACTATTTGTGTGCTTAAGATGTTTAATGATGGTTTATATTAATAATGTTTTATGTATTATTTCACCAGTGCTTATTATGCCTTATTTAATTAAGCCTGGACTGTTGATCAACATAGTATGTAACAAATAAATGAAAATAGACTGAAGCAATATAAATTGTGTAAAGGCATAGCTTAGGTTTCTATTATTTTATGAATCTTGATGTACCAGTTTATTTTCACTGTTTGCAATTGTGTTGCTAGACCTTAATTTTGAAATTTTTTTTGTGTGCACATTAGTTTGTTGCTATTAGATTTTGTTTTATAATAATTTGAAAATGAACCTAGTTTATACATCTGCTTCCTTTTCCTTATTCAGTTCCTAGGTTCCTGTCAAGATAACATGTGCTGCCGCCCACTTTTTCTTCTTGAGATTGATCGAAAGTTTGACTGCGTTAATTTTCACTTTCACCAGTGTTGACTCGCTGCTGCTACCTGCGTTCGTGTTACTTTGTGTCAATAACTTCAGCACTTGTTGCGTATGTTACCTCTTCATAATGCCTTTAAAGGAGCCCTGCAATTTCCAAGAAACCATCGAGTTGCTTCACTTAAAAAGATTATAGCCTCACAAATCGACAACCACAAAAATTTCTAGAATCTGTCTGTGAAGTACGAGTGGATTCACAGAGGTGTGCACACGCTACAATTGCTTTCCCTCTTTTCTAGTCCCGATGAGCATGCTGAAAACTTAGCACTGTGAGGTGGCACGGGGAAAGAAGTTGCGTCACATGCATGTCGTAACCTTGAGCTCTTATTTTTATGCTTACTTTCAGTGTGATCGCAAGCATGCGCGGGTATGTCGAGCCAGCCAAAGATCATAAATCTTGGGTATATTTCTCATTCATGTTGGTATGTGGCATCATTTTCTGAAAGAAAGGGGAATGATTTCTGTTTGAATTTGGGAATTGATTGCAGATTCTAGGCCGTGTGTAGCGCTCTAATGGTTGGCGCGTGTGTTCTCAGAAGCCTCGGCTAACAGTTGGCAGCGTTTTCGCACCATGCTGAAGAATTGTTGCTGGGTCCCTTAAAGATACCTTTAAAAAAGTACAGAAAGGAAATGTATTGATGGAGAAGCAGCTAAGAGAAAAGAAAAACTGGCAGTCTCGCTATTACTGTTAAGAATGAGCTAACTCACATGAACCGAGTGGTGTGAATGGTTGAGCCCTTAGGCATCGTTCCTGTGTGCAGGCCAAGTTTGAGGAGATGTTTGAGCTCATCGAGCCTGGTGCCACTTTCGGATACTTCCGCAGCTTCCGCCGTGCGAGGGTCACCTTCGAAAGCCCGGACTCTGCGGCCCGAGCGCGCATCCACTGCCACCAGATGCAGTTTGGGGAAAGCGTTCTCAACTGCTACTTTGCTCAGGTTAGCCAGTTATTTTTGGAGCTTGTTTTCTTTCTTCGCTGACAGCTACGAGAGACATACTGAACTCACATTTCCAAAGCTGTAGACACTGCTTCATCGTTACAGTATGTAAAAAGATTACACCTGGAGGGCACATGGTTGGGAAACACCAACCAGGTACCTTCAAAACTCAACCCACTGCACAAGCAAAAGAAAAGAAGAGGGGGAACAAGAAAGAGTGCAGACTACCAACTGTTCATTGTCAATTCACAAAACTAATGTGCACAAAGCCAGTGTGCATGCATAAAACTTCGTCATCACAATGGGCACAATAGCAAGATTTCTTTACAAGCAGTACCACAGATAGAGCTGTGAAAGAAAGCACTTCATTTGTAGCTAATGTCACAATCTTTCACTGCATAATCGCAAGTTGTGCACTTCTATTTTCATATCTTTATCTTAAATTTTTTAGTACTCCAAACGCGGACAACACATAAAAAGGCACTGTAATAAAACCATAAAGACAGTGGAACACAACTAATATGATAAAACAACACTTCTCAAATCATCCAAGGCCGGCAACAATTTCCTTTATAATCTGTGTAA
Organism: Rhipicephalus annulatus; assembly: GCA_013436015.1. Classification (NCBI taxonomy): domain Eukaryota; kingdom Metazoa; phylum Arthropoda; class Arachnida; order Ixodida; family Ixodidae; genus Rhipicephalus; species Rhipicephalus annulatus. The sequence continues at coordinate 146,053 of WOVY01003909.1, read as the reverse complement.
CATAGAACCTGGGCATTTTCTGTGAAAAAAACTTTACTAGTGTGAAATGAGCTCTCGTCCTGTTTATTCATTGTCTTGTGTCTTGTCTGTTTTGTCAAGTCATGGGTCAGTACAACTCAACAAAGCTTCTGTGGTCCTAGCATATCATTGATTAGTAACTCAGGCGACGAGTTATAAATCGTGATTACTCCACTAGGCGCCGAAGGCAGAAGGCCAGGAGTGCAACAGTTTTGGCATAAAATAGCACTTTACGACCGGAATCGAGACACTGGATGTTTTTTTTTCTTTTACAACATACTACAGGCCATGTGGTCCAAGCAGAAGTGGCAACAGACAAAATAAATAAACGTACAATGCACAATGAAAAGTTTCACACAAAAACGGCTAACAAGCAAGTAAAAGTCAAAAGGATTAGGAAATGGTGAGGATGTAGTCCTGTATTGATTCAGGCGAGTGCATATGATGAAAAGGTATTGGGTTCCACCCTTCAATAGTTTTGGGGAAGAAAGAATACTTAAATAGTTCAGTTCTGAGAAGATAAGGAGAGAGTGTGAGGGAGTGTGAATGACGAGTTTTCTTAGTCTCAGAAAGGGTTATGTTAGGTTTGGGGTCTACGAAAAATTTACAATTGAAGAAAGAATGGAGAAACTTCATTCGGGAAATCTTATACCTCATTTGTAGAATTTCTAATCCGTTGGAATGTAAAAGTTCAGTAACGGAGTCATCGCGGCTGTATTTAGAAGAAATTAATCACATGGCTTTTTCTTTGTACTCTTTCAAGAGCATCAATGCTGGTTTTGGTGAAGCCATCCCAAATGATGCAGGCGTATTCTGATTTGGGTCTGATGAGAGCATTATATGCTAAACTTTTCACGTCATGGGGTGGATGCGTAAGCTTGTGGCGAAGAAGGCATAATTAATTTTCTAAAAGCTGAATAGGCTTTTAGAAAATTTCGGAACACCCACATTTCCACATCGCCTCTTCGGCACAGAACACGTGTTCTGTGCCGAAGAGGCGATGTTAGAAATGTGGGTGCGCCAACTAAGGTTGTTAGTAATGGTAACTCCAAGATGTTTGTACTCATTAACGTCAGTCAAAGGGTCTTGGCCAGTATAGTATGAAAATTTTAGCGGCGCTGTTTTTCTAGTTATACAAAAAAAGACAGACTTAGAAGAGTTCAGTTTCATGCCTCATTTATTGCTCCACTTAAAAAAATACCATTTAATGCATAACTAAGCAACAATTGATCTTCAACTGTATTGATCTTATTAAAAATAACGCAGTTGTCTGCAAAAAAAAACGAATATTTACAGGAGATTGTATGTCATCTACTATGTCGTTACAATAAATAAGAATTAATAGAGGGCCAAGCACACTACTTTGGGGGTCCCCAGAGGTCACCGAAGAAGAATCAAATTGCTGTCAGTCAATCACAACATGCTGTTCACAATGCATTAAGTAAGCAGTTATTCACGACAGGATGAAACTAGGAAATCCAAGGGGATTTAATTTGCAGATTATTTTGTCATGAGGGACAACATCAAAAGCCTTTTGAAAATCTAGAAATATGACGTCCATTTGGCCACCTCTGTCAAGGACAAAAGCGAATGAATGAATGACTGTACTCAATTGGGTAACTGTCGATAGACCCTTCCTGAAGTCTTGTTGAAAGGGAGTTAAAATTTTAGGCCCATTTAAGAAGTTATTCATGTAGTCTGCAACAATATATACTCAATTGTTTTGCAAGACGATGATCAAATAAAAATCGGACGGTAACTTAAGTCTGAAGAAGGGTCACTCTTTTTCAATATTGGGACAATACGTGCATGTTTCCAATCGGGAGGAAGCACCGCGGATTCAAGAGAGGCCTGAAAGATTGCTGCAAGATGTTTGTTGAGTAGTTCAGCATACCGCCGGAGGAACGAGTTAGGAATGTTATCAGGACCCACGGATGATTTCGTTTTCAATAGCAGAAGCAAGTTCAACACACCTTGTTGAGAAATATTCATATCCAAGGAGAAGGCCCATGGATTATGAAAAGAGGGCTGAGTAGGGGGGGAAAACACTGTGGAAGTGGGCATTTAAAAGGTTTGCAATACTCTTAGGGTCAAATATATCAACACCGTCATGTGTAATGTTCGTTATTGACTTATCTCGCTCTTTAATAATGTTCCAGAACTTTTGTGGATTTTTCCTAGTGAATTTAGGTAAAGTATTGTTGAAATGAAACTTCTTTGCTTCTGCCATAGATTCCGACAGAGCCACATGAACATTCGCTAAGTGAACAGCAGTATATCCTTTTTTTCGTAATCATTTGACTCTACGTTTTAAATGAGATAAGCCTGTTCATCTAAGGTGTATGTTTAGTTGGCTTTACACATTTGTTCAGGATGAAATGATTAATGCAGAATAAGCACATGTCATTGAACTTGTTCCCGAGCACAATGACATCACTCTCACGAAATTCACAAAAACAGGAATGAATATAGTCTGTTATACTGCTATCGTCAGCCCGTGCAAAGTCTCTTACAGTCATAGATGCATGCGTGACAGGCGTATGTTTAACGTTCAGCGGAAAGTATACTGCAACGATATCATGGTCAGATAGGCCAGAGTTAAACAACGATCAAAGCCAGGCCGGTAGGAAACTCAGCGTTTCCCGCTACTTGGGATGCCTCTTTCGGATCGTCTGCAACGTCAAGTGAAAATCACACAAAGTCAAGCGAAAGACACCTTGCAACGAGGGAGGGGAACTTCCAGAACAAAACTGTTTATTAAAAGCAAAAGCTGAAAGCAAGATCAGATCAGGTAAACAAAGATTATTGCCCAGCGGCGGCCGATTCCCGGCTCGGGCTTCTCGCATTCAGACATACACCTCGTTTATAAACAGTTGTGATATAGGTGGAACCATTGTTCGAATCTCTCACCCTATTCTCACCTATGAGCGCATCAGATCGTAATACCGAAAAAAGAGGCAGGGTTATTCCAGTCTACATCGTAGCCACCCCCTTTAGAGCCCGCCCTCTATAGTACATGTTCGGAGCGACACTGTGCGACAACTACAGCAGTGTCCCAGAGCCCTCTTGTTTACAACTTCCTTGTAGTTCCTTGTAGTGTAGTTTGCTTGGCGCAGGGACAACACTCGTGAGTCCCTCAGCTGCCTAGGATGTCGCCAACGCCGAGCAAGTTAGCCTGCCATTGGCTCCACGCAAAGTCGAAGCGAAATCTCTCCTCACTGTTGTCCTTTTAAGTCATAGATGCGCACAGCCGAGGGGTCCCCATTGTCGACTGTCGGGCTTCACCTCATTAAATGATGCCGCCTGCCACCTCGACGCCTGTCTACCCGCGGCGAAACGAGTATTCTCTTCTCGTTCACCACTTTACATGAAACTGGACCGGCGCGGCCACATTCCTCTCAAAACTGCAAATTGCTTCCGAGGGTCACTCTCGATACGTAGCAAACTCTGCCCCCCGTGCCGCGCCAGTGTCTCTATTTCCCCGATGTCGCAAGCAAACGACAAGCACCTCCGGGGAGGCTCTTTGTACAATCGCGGGCCCCTTCCGATGTACACAGATGGTGGCTTGACCATCGTCTTTCAAAGGAATGGTTCTTCTGCCGCAACGCAGTAGAACCAATGCAGCGGCGTCAAAACAAGTCTGATGAAACCATTAAACAATTTGAACACGTGTTGTGTGCACTGCCCACTGACTCACCCGCAGAGGGATCGGCTCGGTGAAGTTAACTGGCCAGGCTCGACAAACCGCAAATTGCTTCCGAGGGTCACTCCCAATACGTAGCAAACTCTGCCCCCTGTGCCGCGCCAGCTATGGCCCATGTCTCTATTTCCCCGATGTCGCAAGCAAACGACAAGCGCCTCCGGAGAGGCTCTTTGTACAAACGCGGGCCCCTTCCGATGTACACAGATGGCAGCTTGACCATCGTCTTTCAAAGGAATTGTTCTTCTGCCGCAACGCAGTGGAACCAATGCAGCGGCATCAAAACAAGTCTGATGAAACCATTAAACAATTTGATCATGTGTTCTGTGCACAGCGCACTGACTCACCCGCGTGAAGGTTCGGCTCGGTGAAGTTAACTGGCCAGGCTTGACGGTTGTTTGATAATCACAAAAGGAAGACTCAACAAAAAAGCAAAAAGAAGAAAAGTTGCAAAGGTCTACTTAGGAGAGGTACAGTAACGGCGGAGCCGAATCGTGAGAGTGAAATAGCTGTAAGGGTAAGAATGGGGTGGGTCTCATTAGGCAAGCATTCGCAAATCATGAATGGTTATCTAGCACTATCCTTCAAGAGGAAGGTATAGAACAGCAGCACACTACCAGTACTTACCTATGGAGCAGAAACCTGGAGGCTTACAAAGAAGGTTCAGCTTAAATTCAGAATGATGCAGCGACCAATGGAAAGGAAAATGATGTAACCTTAGGGACAAGAAAAGAGCAGAGTGGGTCAGGGAACAAACTGGGGCTAAGGATATCGTAGTTGAAGTAAAGAAGAAGAAATAGACATAGGCTGGGCACGTAGCACGTAGGCAGGAAAGCCTCTGCTCATTGGGGACCACAGACTGGATTTCCAGAGAAGGCAAAAGCACGAAAGTGAGGCAGAAAGTTAGGCGGGCAGATGAGTTTAGGAACTTCGTGGGTAAAAGTGGCAGCAGTAAGCACAGAACAGAGTTCACTGATGGAGCATGGGAGAGGCCTCTGCTCTGCAGTTGGTCTAGTCAGGCTACTGCTGCTGCTGATGATGATGAAACATGATATTACAGCAGATAAAAAAGATAAAATAAATATCATAATCTAATTACAAAACACATAATTTACACATGGCATCACAATCTTGCTTCTTATCATCAGAGTACACTGCAGAATTTATTGCTTCAAAAAACTGAGTGATCTAACTTTCACAACTTAATTTGGTAACAAATTCTACTGATTAATTGTCTTAGTTGCAATAATTCCTGAACTGTCTATTTTTAAGCCTTAGCATTGCTGGTGCGATTCTCCTTCGGAGACAAAAAAAGCGCAAAGAACACAAGAAAGTGCATGACACAAGCGCTGTCTAACAACTGAAAGTTTCAAGATTTTCAATGCTGGCAAAATACCCTCTGCTTGGAAAGAGGCAATAGTTCTACCAGTTCTTAAACAGGGCGAAGATCCCACTTCGGTAAATAGTTGCAGGCCTATTCCACTCACAAGCTGTGTAATTAAAGTGTTGGAAAAAATTAATAATTGTCGTTTGGTCTATTACACGGTATACAACGGTATATTTGAGCCGTGCAAGTAAGGCTTTTGTGCAGTAAGGTCTACTACTGATAATCTTGTCTTCCTCGAGTCATATATACGTGACGCATGAATACACAACCAATACTATTCCTTTGTTTTGTTCGACTTTGAAAAGGCATATGACACTGCATGGCGATACAGAATCCGGCAAGACTTATTGTCCTTCGGAATATGCGGCAGGTTGATTACCATCTTAAGAAATTACCTGCCTGAAAAGAAGTTTTATGTAAGAATAGGCAGTGTGTTCTCGCACACATTTCTTCAAGAAAATGGAGTGCCGCTGGGCGGAGTATTAAGCTGCACGCTTTTTATAGTTAAAATGAACTCTCTTTGCTCTGTTATTCTACCTGCGATATTGTACTCCGTTTATGTGGCCGACATTCAAATAAATTTCAAATCGTGTAACTTGACTCTATGTAAACGCCAAATACAATTAGGTGTTAACTGCCTTGCGAAATGGGCTGATGAGAATGGTTTTAAGCTTAACACTGACAAGACTACTGGTTTGCTTTTTTTCCAGACAAAGACGTGTATATCTTGACCCCTACATACTAATGAATGGACAAAGCTGAGTCATCGCGAAAGAACAAAAATTTCGCAGTGTAATTTTTGATGCTAAACTCACCTTCATTCAGCACATAAAACAGCTGAAGTTAAAATGTCTCAAGATTATGAACCTTTTAAAAGTTTTATCACATCAGTCGTGAGGGACAGGCAGGCAGTGTCTCATATATTTGTTTATAAGCCTGATCTTGTTGCACATAGACCAAAGATGCATAGTATATTATATCAGTCAGCTTCAAGGACAGCACTCAAACTATTGGACCCTGTATAACACTTAGGTATCCAGCTGTCACTTGGTGCGTTTTGTACCAGCCCTGTCCAAAGCCCTTATGCAGAGTCAGATAAGTGACCACGGGACTATCAGCGCACATATCCTGAGTCACCTATGTGGTTAGAATCATGTCTCTGAAGCAGCACCCATGCAAAACACTTATGAATAATGCGTCCACTACTCAGTTATACCTAAACCGTCCTTCTATCGCCCCACCGTTTTTATTGGCATTAAGACCTGCAGTAGCAAAACTTGGAATTTGTTTAGATGATTTACAGGAAAGTGACCACGCTTAACACAGTCCTCCATGGCAGCAGTGTCCGGTAACTTGTAACTGGTCCTCCAGAGACGTCAAAAAGAAAACTTGTCCAAGTGCGTTAATTGAGAATCATTTTTTGGCCCTTGAGCACAAATATTCTTCAGCCAAATTCTTCTCTGAGAGCTCAAAGTCTCAAACATCTGTATCCCGTGCAGCCTATGGACAAAACTTCTCCGGTACTAGAACTATGCATACACATACCAGAATTTTCACAGCAGAAGCTTAGGGCATCGTGGTTATAATACAGCACATTTTACAACACAAGATACCTAAGTCTATAGTGTACACAGATTCTTTAAGTGTTGTCACAGCCCTGTCTTGTGGCAAGTACAGCAAGAACCCCGCTTTCAACAAGCTCCTTAATGAAATCTGTGCAGCCTATAACCTAAATCTTTTTATTGGTATATGCTGGGTGCCAGGTCAATCTGGGATTGCGGGCAATGAAATAGTAGAGAAGAATGCATGAAAATCCATTGATCGGCAAGCGATAGATATAACCCCTGTTCCCGGTGTGCATCTGAAACCTGCTGTACATAGAAGGCTACGCAATCACTGGCAAGATGAATGGGACAAACAGGTCGGTAACAAACTCTGCCTAGTAAAACCCCAACTAAAGAAAGTCATCCCTCAAAAACTCAACAGATTCATTGAAGTCACTCTAACACAGCTCAGGATAGGCCACACTTATGCCACACATAAACACTTTTTGATGGGCACTGATCCACCTACATGTATGCACTGTGCAAAAAGTCTAACCGTTTTGCATGTTCTCATTAAATGCCCTATGCTTCACCAAGCGTGACTGACTCATTTCAAAGAGCTCTACCGGTATCATAGTCCACTTCATCCTGCGCTGCTTTTATCACTCGATGCAATGTTTGACCTTAAGAGACTTCTTTATTATCTTGGGAAAGTCAAATTTTTAACAATGATATCCTTCTATCCGATCCACGAGTGTGAGGTACCACCTGTTGCTAAAAAAACACAAGTATGTCTGAGCCTTCGCAGTTCTTGCTCAGGCAAGGACTTCAGCCGTGAGAGCCTCGGATCTTGCTGACTTATTATCACAGACTCCAGCCAATGATATGAAGGCTTTTAACAAAGTGACGTTCCTTTTAAGCGCACTCCGTTTTAAACATTTCAAAGATATTCCCTACACATCATTTGTTTTATTTTGAAATGAATAACCTGAAATAAACGCTTGCACTGGTGCTCTGCACCAATAAAACCTAATATAATAAATAATAACTGAAAGTTTAATGCAAGAAACATGTATGTATGCAAACATGAAGGCATAAAAAAATCTTGACTACCCCACCAAGCACGTAATAAGGTATGCTGCAGATACAAAATCTCAGCATGTGTGAGAGCGATTGAAGGCTGGCTCATGCAAATGTCTATTGCTTTTATGATTTCATACGCTTCAGCGATTTCACGCTTGCCCTGGCCTCTTTGCCTCATCACCACATCGGTTTTGCTTAACTGAGCTGCACAGCCGCACTGCCAACAATGGAGAATTCTCGTGCTTGTAGAATTTTCGACCACTTGAAATATGTTTCGATGACAGTGAAATTTAACTTAACTTACGTACTGAGGTGTAAGTACGTAATAAAGTACCTTGGGTGGCCTAAATTATTTGGAGTGCTTGACTATTAGAAAACTCATCGTGCCATGGTTGGTTTGGCTCATCATGGCTGATGAGTCAGATAATTGGTCACAAAGCTGTGTGATCTCGTTCAGGCCTCATCACCGGAGGAGGGCAAGGATGGCCACTTGCAGCCCCCGTCTCCGCAGCGCCAGTTCCTCATTTCGCCGCCTGCATCCCCACCCGTCGGCTGGGAACCCGTTGAAGAACGCGAACCATGCATTAACTACGACATCATTACAGCCCTGACCAACCTCGCACCAGGTCTGTGCGTTTGCGTTTTAATTAAGTCACCGCATATTCTCATGCCTAACCTATGCACAGTACACTGGAAATTTGAAGGGAATCGGAGTGCGAGTTAGACCGAAATTTTGTTGTGCAAGTTGGCTTCACGCCACTTCTTCACGATAATGCAACGGATGTGGCTTCATCAATATATATATGGGGGGCGTTTATTATTATTTATTTATTCTTCATGGTCTGTAGTTGGGGGGCATGTTGTGCGCAAGAAAGTATGAAATATTACTCAACACTTGTGCACATTTATTCTTAACAAAGAATTAATCAGATGTTAACTTATATGTGTAATTTGCTACATATTTTAATTAAACATATAGGAACAACAGTGATCACAGCTGCCCCGTTATGGTAGCATAGTGGCTAAGTTACTCGGCTGCTGACCAGCAGGGCGCGGGATCCAATCTTGGCTGTATTTTTTATGGCGGCGCAAATGCTGTAAGCCCGTGTGCTCAGATTTGGGCGCACGTTGAAGATCCCCAGGTGGTCGAAATTTCCGGAGCCCTCCACTATGGCATCTCCCATAATCATGTGGTGGTTTTCGGACGTTAAATCCTACAAATCAGGTGATCACAGTGATGTTTCACTAGCCAAAAGTACAGCAGCTGCTAAAGTATTTCCAATGCCCTGTGGAATTCTGGAGCGTGCTCTTGAGGAGGGTCAGTAGATGACATAATGTCAGCACGATGCACTTGCTTCTTTGTTCAGCTGTTAATGCATTAGCAAAAAACGAACACCATGACATTGCATCTTTTCTGCATCAGTGAACAAACTGGGCCGTCCAGTGAATTCTGCACAGCTAGATGCTGAGATGGTGTAAGGCACTATACGGAGTAATATGTTTGTGTACCATCACCATGTGAAACATTTGGCCCCATGCAGCTGCAAAGACCCTACACACTAGCGGCCCACTACTATGGCAAATTCCTCAGACAGGCTCAGAACATAATACCTTCGAGTGCTATTCAGTTTATAAATGTAGTTCATGCAGTTTTCTATAGCATGCACACTATTTTCCAAAGCTATTCATGGACGGTAACACAGCTCTAATATAACCTTGCGTATTGCTGCAAATAATTAGGTGTCGAGCTTCCATGGTTTGAGAGAGCATTGTGGTCTCGCATACATTTCAATGAAGCTCGCGACTTCATTCGATGAAAGTGTCATGGGCCGTACATTTGCAGGTCCTATCTGTTCCTATGCTCACAAACGGCTTGACCCTCGTTCGGGTGCCATATTGAACCGTACAGCATGCCAACTATAGTTCCCTTGCAGTGCAAATAGTGATTAGCAGAAATTTGGCCAAACTAGTAAGAGTTATGTACTAGCCTGTAGAAAACTAGGGGGACTATTTTTCTATGCGCCTGAAGCAGATGAATGAACTGTTGGCCTGGACCATTACAAAATGAAATTTCGCTGGTTCTGCAAACTGGAAAATTTTTGAAATGAAGTTTGGGAGCTATCAAGTCGCATTGGAAAAACAAAATGATTGCCATGCATTGCATACAGCGCTGACGACACTCCGCATAGACATGACATGAGGACAAAGAATCGAATGCTCAGGTTTGCCTGTTGGACCTCTGATATCCACGAGGTAGCTGCAGTGTTGCACTACTGTGGTCATTCTACTGTATTTGGTGCCAAGTACAAATGCTTACGATTACAGCTTGTCTTGGACATGAAGCAGCTGTATAAAGAAATGTGATCAGATAATGCAGGTCTATACAAACTAAGCAAAGTTAGTTGATCAGCTATAAAAATACCAAATTATTGATTCTAAGTAATCAATTTTGCATTAACAGTTACGCACTGGTCTACTCTACTATTACTGTACAATGATAAATGTCATGAGTAAGAGGGCGCGAGGCGCGTGCCGGGTGCTGCAATGCAGCGCTGGTGCGCGAAACCCTGATTGTGTGCATACATGCCACATTAACGTATGAGATTGGTCGGAGAAAGGCTCATGGTTCCCGATCAGAGCCGTTATGGAAAATCGCGGAGGATGAGCTGTCACTGTGGTGTGGAGCTTTGAACTGCGAACAGTAGGAAGGTCAGCGTTGCTACGGCGATGAAAGCAGTAGCTGCTCAATTCTGGAGGCTGTTGGTGAAGAGGTACGGGGAGTGGCCGTCAATCTCGGAACACTCGAGTGAGGTTGCCCAGACTTGCGGCGACCTTCTACACCAGTTCCTGGGGGGACTTGAGTTCTTCCACTTTGTGCCAGAATGGTTGCGGCTCTCACCAGTCATCGGAGTGAGTCATCAATGAGGCCATTGACGAGCTGGGTTTGAACAAATGGGCCGAAGATGATAATTAAGACCGGGACAGATAAATAAGACTGGGACACCAGCAGTGAAGACAAGCGACTCGCTTAGCGACGGTGCCACTTTGTCGTAGTTCTGAGGGTGGCATCTGAACAGCAAGAATGTTTAACTATTGCAGGAGTGCATGAGAGTAGCCACCACGAGGCCATCTTGGCTAGAGAAAGATTAGGGCTTAGTACTTAGAACTTGGCTCGAATCTGTGTTAGTACCGGTTTCACAGTATAGCCAGTTATTTTGTGCATGTTTGTTTTTGCGTGATTTTTGATGGTTTGTTAATATTTTGCCACTTTGTGTAATAATAAAATGGGTTTGCTGTGTTACCTCCAACTTGCATCTCTCTCTCTACTCTATCGGCTACAAGCGCTCTCGAGATAATTGTGACAATGAATCGCATTATTCATATGCATGACTTATGTGTTTTTTGCTGGAAGCAAAGCTCCGAAGATCTGTTAACCACCTCGTCATAGTGCCATACTGTTGCATGGTATTTTAGCATGGCCTGTGTGTGCTCAAAAAATTGTAAGTTAGTGCTTTTCCTTTTTCTACCTCCTGGCGGGCATGTTGATTGTCACGCTGCTTGCCAAATGCATGCACAACATGACCAACCTCTCCATGTGACCAACTCATAAAAAGGAAGCTCAGAGTGCTGTTACTTACTGTTCTTGTAATATTGTGTGAGCCATCAGCTCACCTCTATGGAGCCCTACAATTGCAAGAGTTTGTTTATCTGGACTAATCACACAGAGGGGACTTTAGTTAAATGAAAATATTTACAGAAAAATGAGGAGCACGTGGGAATGCATAAAGCAGGCACTGCGACTATACAGTAAAACCTCGATAATTTGAACTGAGTTATTTTGAAGTTCTGCTTATTTGAAGTATTTCCAGGGTCCGATATTTCACAATGAAAATTTGAGCAACTAATTTGAAGTGGCAGTCAGCACCCGTCCGGTTAATTTGAAAACTTTGGGTGCAGTGTGCCAATTCGCCAATCCCGATATCCCCACAAAGCCGCTGGAACGGCGGCTCTTAAGAGCTGCTAGGCTGTAGTGTACTGTAATGCTATAATGTATTGTAATGGCTGTAAAGGCTGTAATGTACTGTAGTGATAATAATGAGTGACAGCTGAAGCGCATCAGACTTGCTATTTCCAGCATGAAAAAAAAAAAAGTGGTTGATCCCTCTGACATAGGAATCGGTATAACACACGAAAGTGAGACGTGTCTTTACAGAAGTGGGTCAAGGTTTATTACTCATTTATAAACAATGTCTATTGGCGTTTAATAGCTACAGCAGCTTTAGATGTCGATGCCCCATGTTGGCATGTGGTGGCACATCTTCTCCATTGCGACAACCACCAACTCAACCAGTTTACACTCTCCGAAGACACTGCACGCACCGAAGCATCGCGCGAATTACACTTGAACCACGAGGGATCATAAACCATGCAAATTAAACCAAACGTGTTTTCATTTAATCGTTTTTCAACTATCTGCTGCAGGGAACGGTGCATGATTTGCAGGTCGGCAACCGTCCTGTGGATATGTACTTGGCATGCAGTGTCCTGCTAATAGGTCACTTCGGTGAAGATACAATAATTTCAGTTCTGCATCGGTGTCTGTATGGCAGCCAGTTGCGTTGTGATGCATTTATCTTCACAAACGTGAGAAACAGAGTTCTCAGCTTGAACCGTGAATGCGCCTGTTCTCCCGCCTGGCATGTTCATCGCTGCACTGAGCTGACTTGGGCGGCGTTCACCCGTCGACGCTGTTGTATTTCAAGCGAGCCTAGTGCAACAGTTTTTGTAATCAGTACCATCGCACTCGTATCAGTAGAAGTTACTCATGGAAGCTGCACTACACTGCACACGGCAGCACGAAGCGACACACGAAGCAAGTAACTGCGTCGTCACCCAGTCAAACCAGTGCATAGAGCACATCGCAATTGCTGTGTTTGTGGCCAGCAAAATCGGATCCAAAAACATTGTTGTAGTTGATGGCAGAGGCAACGCTGCACTTTCTTTCTAGTAGGGCCAACGCCACCTAGGCGGTGTTAGTAGGCTCCGATGTTAGCGTCTGTTCAAATGCTGGCATCGAGATGCCGAAGGGCTGAGACTACAGCAGCGTTCTTTGTTAGTGTTAGTTGCCATCATAATGCAGTACTTGTTTCACTCTTAGGCGGCGGCACTGCTCTGAAAAAGAGCGAGGATATAGAACAAAGGAGTGTGAGATGGATAATGCGCATCTGAAGAGTGCTTTGTAAATGCATTGAAATCTCAGTTGGCTAAGCGCGTGCTTAACATTGTTGTGAATCAAGAGGTCGTTGCTTCGATTCCCAGGTCCCCAAAATTGCGAATTTTTTTTTATTTCTTTATATGCTGCTCATGTACATTTTAACAACATCATATCTGTGACAGAAATACGTCAGTGAAGTCTCGGTGTTAAAAAATGGTCTCGTGATCAGCTTAAATGTGCGCTTGCAGAAAACAAAACATGCTTCATTGCAATACTGTGATGCACAGGCAGCATGTTGCATGCTTCTCGCAACAACAGCACGTTATGATTTACCCATTCTTTTTGGGAATATCAATAAGTTAATAAAAGACAGTCTTGTGGAGTTCCTCATGTATGCAAACTTCTCATTGCCTCTATCTCCAGGAATTTGTGCACCTCCACTACTGGCGGAGTTTTTTCCTGCAACGCCTACTTCGAAAACTCTGTTTGAAAGCCCCAATGGTGATGTTTTCTAACCAAAACACACCGTCAACTTCGACACACTATCCATTATTGAATTGTTTATTTTATTAGAAAGAGTGGGCGAGTGGTCGCATCATGACATGCTGATGCAGCAAGGCGCAGTTAACATGCTGCTCGCCTGTCGCTACTGTGTTGCCATAAAGATGTCTTGTTTTTTGCAGGTGTGCAATTTAGTTGATCATGTCTCTTTCTTCTTGGTGGCAGCAGTGAGACTCCGCGTTCCCCCTTGTTTGCAGCAAAATTGTGACAAGGTATTGCTAGCAAATGTAACTCTTGGAGCCGCAAACTGGCCGCCACAGCAGATGAACAGCACCGATTACTTCGAATTATTTCAAGTTCCTTGCATCCCACTTTTTGTATGTTCTGCTTATCGTATTTACTCGATTCTACCGCGCCCTCGATTGTAACGCGCACCCAGATTCCACGACGAGAAAAAAAAGTAAGACATCGATTGCAACGCACACCCATTTTTCTCGTTAGCCCGCATGATCACACCACTCAGGAAAACGACTCCTTTCGCGAGCGTCTTTTGTTTAAATATGAGGTATGGGGGAAGCTTGGGCCTATCTGACGTGCAACAGAGCGTTGCCGTCACTCTAGTTTTACCGTGGCCCGATGTCAGCGCGCGAACTTGCTTCGCCCCCTTCTTCTCGGCGGTTGTAGTGCCAAACAAGTCGAAGTAAAGAGGCGTCTTATCAGCATTCCCGATTTGCCCAAGCAGGTAGCCGTTGTTGTGCTGGAAGTTTAGGACGAACCTCTGAAAACTGTGAAGCTTTTCTTCGTACTCGTCCGGCAACTTTTGGCATATGCCCGTTCGCCTTCAGAGGGAAAAGCCTTTCCTCTTCATAAAGTTAGTTAGCTAGCACCTGCTCACTTTAAACTGGCTCCACATTAGCCCTTTTTCTAAGGCTAACTGCATAGCCTGCACTTGGAGCAGTTCTGTCGTCACGGGCCGCTGTGCCGCTCACTGCTCAATCACATACTCGCCGAGCAGCTCTTCAATTTCCGGAAACTGACCGTGCTGTGGTCCCCTGAAGCTTTTGCGTGAATCTTTGCTGTCGACAATATTCTGCTTTTGTTTCCCCCAGTCCCGCATGCACGTTTCGGGAACTCCGAACGACCGCGATGCGGCCCGATTTCCGTCCGTTTCGGCACACGCGATGACTTTTAAAAGCGGCATCATGGTGCACTCGTCGAGTTTTTGGAGTCGGCCCTTCCATGCCGTCGATTCTAATGCAGTACAATATGACGAACTCCTCAGCACACGTACGAAGTGCCGCACATGGGAAACACAGGCAGAAATGGCCGACGCGCCATGCCGACGCACGTAGGGGGTGGCCATTTTAGAAGTTCCGATGGCAATAGAATGACCGTATTCATTTTTTTTTCGTACTCGATTCTAACGAGCATGCGAATTATGAACTCGCTTAACCGGAAAAAAGGTGCGCGTTAGATTCGAGTAATTACGGTAATTCAAAAACCCAGCTAATTGGAAGATTTCACACTGTCCCAGTGATTTCGATTAAGTGAGGTTTCACTGTCATTGTTCAGTCATTCTGTTCTGCCTGTGGAAGCATACAGGTTAACAAAGCCGCCGGTAAGCGCTCCGGAAAATTATTGGCAGGTGTTTAATTAAGAAACAGAAGGAGGGGATAAGGAAGCAGTTGCATTGAACCACTGTGGACAACAAGGGCTCTTTGGGCCCTGCCAAGTTGCCCTCTGGGCTTTTGTAAAAGGCATGACTCCTGAAAATGTGTTGCTGAAGCATCAATGCCAAAATTTGTAACCCCATGCAACGACCTAGAAAAAAGGTGCTTGCCCTGTCAGATGGAAATGTCTGTGTATATATTCAAATTGAGATCAAGAGAAATAATTGAAGTTATGAAGGTTATGTAATGAATGCGTAGGGCCATGTAATGAATGGGTAGGCAGTGGATGCCACTGATCACGACGACTAGCAAACCGGCACTACCCTTTCTTGCAGGTGAGCCACACGAGCTACACCCAGCCTCGGAGACGCAGCCGGGCATTGTGGTGCATGTGTGCGAGGAGGTGTCCGCATTGGAGCCCAAGCGTGAGAAGCCCACCTTCATACACACACCTTGTCCTGGCAGATCGTGCAACGAAGAATCGTCGTAGGGCCGTAAACTGAGTGGCTCCTTACAACCATGGCTGGAGCAAGCCATTTCTTGAGATTTTGGCTGTCGGCATGCCTGGTTGAGGCTGTGACATGTGCAATACCTGGGTGCTTGCCGTTGTGGAGCTGTACTCGTGACCGGGCTTCACGTGCCGAGGCACCCGCGCCTGTGTTCACTACTCGTCCTGACCAGCAGCTCTCAAGAAGTCGTCTCTTGGCTGTTCTGAAATCTGTGAAAATATTTCGCTATGATCTAACAATGCGTCGTTCGTAAGGCCTCCTTTCATATCCAGATGGATTGATCAGTTGAAGCTGTGTGCATCAAAAAGCAGTTCTATAATCTCCTCATGTGACTCCTTCTGAACTATGCTCTAAATTTTGTTAAAGCCCCTGAATTTTGTTAAATAATAACTCAAAAGCTTTTGCTGTAAATAATACTCGCAGATTATTTTGGATTGGTGTGCAACTGTACAGCAAAGGGGTTCAATGAACATCCTTTTGTGAGGTCTTGCAACCACTGGCACTTGATTTTCGGCATGATGATGCCACAGACAACGAAAAGTGCCAATGTAGTGTGTTGCAAATACTGTGCATTGACATCAAATGCATGATGTAGGATAATCAACATGCATTGCAACCTGGCACACTATCGTTTACACCTCTATCTATTCAGTGAAGGAAAAAAAAAAGAAAAAGCTTTTCAAATTAAGGAAATGTTAGAAAATGGTTGCTGTGTTCGTGTGCAAGTTAATGCAATCTTAAACATGTAATCTCAGTATTTTTTAAATATAAAAGGTCTTTTTCGTGTTTATAAAATACCTTCAGGAATAACAACTGATCTAAAAAGTGATTATGTTCACGAGATATCTTTGGATCCATTGGTGATGTGGGATTCGCTCCTCTCTCAAAACTGGAGCATTGTTAGTTGGGCTGTAGAATGCATTCTCGACTGTGAAAAGTGTTAAAGCAAACAAGTTTCGTGAACATTAGTAGTAGCAGCTTACACAGTGTTGTTATTGTAACACCACAATGCACGATTCCTGCCACTCTCATCATATACTCAGATGCATTTACCCTGCAGAACCACGGCTCGTGGCGAACAAACCTTCGGGTGGGCACGTGACTTGGTAGCACAGTCCTCAGATCTTCACGGCATGGACCGCAGGAAAATTGCAGCGTTAGCATATGCTTGTTTGTGTGTTGAGGTATGATGCTGAAAAGTAGTAGTTAAGAGGAGATGGGAGCCAAAAAATGCAAGGTTTTCCCAAAACTGCATGTTTTTTGTTTTTATTTGATTTCACAAGTTTAGTTTCTCTACTTTCACCCCGCCGTGGTGGTCTAGTGGCTAAGGTACTCGGCTGCTGACCCGCAGGCCGCAGGATCGAATCCCTGCTGCGGCGGCTGCATTTCCAATGAAGGCGGAAATCTTGTAGGCCCGTGTGCTCAGATTTGGGTCCACGTTAAAAAATCCCAGGAGGTCGAAATTTCCGGAGCCCTCCACTACGGCGTCTCTCATAATCATATGGTGGTTTCGGGATGCCAAACCACACATATCAATCAATTTAGTTTCTCTTCTTTCAGGACAGAAGGATTCAAGATTGTAATCAAACTCGAAGTCAGCTAAGATGACATTAAAAGAGCACCAAGTGGCCAATAAACATTAGAAAAAATGCTCGCTGTCTAAGACTTTTGGAAATTGTCACCTGGCTGCTTGCTATCGCATTTTGCATGAGCTGTTCACCAAAGCTGCATACTCAAACTAACTATGATTCCCAAGCTCTCATGATGGAATAAATCATTTAAAAAACATATATTTGCAACATAGGTGAGCTCTCACTTATACCTTTAAAATGTATTTTTCTCAAGATTCATTTTCGGACAACCTCTTAAGTTTGGACACCATGTTTTTGTTACTTCTGATAGTCAGATCAGGATGAAATTTTGCCCCCATATTTCTTAACATATGAAGAGTGCAAGTGTTTTCTTTTAAACTTGAGAATGCCTACATAAATATAACGGGCCTAAAGTAAACAATTAGTGTGGGCTGAGTCACATTAAATTCGTGTCACATTAAAATTTTTGTCCATTAAAGCATCTTTTATATTATTTCTTGTTAGTTATTTGCATTCTACAGTTAATGCACATCAATGTGAGCTGTTAATCCCTCAAAACCATGAAAGTTTAGTGGCAAAAACAGTTTGTCCAATAACCTGTATTTCACCCATTGCATTGTGCAAGTTGAAAACTGGGCAGCTTATAAAACTCATTACATATTTGAAATCTGCACAAAAGTCAAAATATATATTGATAATTTTATTGATCTAGGATATAAGCTAAAGAAACTATATTTTTCCAAGTTGCATGGCCACTTATACACAAATATGCACACTGATGATGAATGTTTCTTTCCTTCCACTTCCTTGAAAGGTACCAGAGGCAAATATTAAGTCGACGTTGATCGTTGAAATAGCGGTCCAGAAACCTCACAGTGCTACTTTCGTGTCAAGGAAATGCTTATTCCAAGATGAAATTGCATTTAGTGGTCCGCACGATGTTTGCGCCGTTCAAGTCACTTGCCTGAACAGGCCTTCTGTTGTAGCAGTTGCTCTGCCCAACCTTGCTCGCCTTTACTGTGCGGTTGCCGAGACTAGCAGCTGCAGAGCGAATTTAGCGGGAGCCACAGCAGCAATAACGGCCATTGAAGCTTGTCACTATAGATGTCATCAGTGAACCTGCCAAGACATTGGCTCTGCAACGCTGATGAAGAGGCATGGTGCACAGCCATTTTGAGTGTAAGGGTTCGTTTTGTGGCACCCACTGCAAAGTTACATCAGTCTTCTTGCTGCAGCTCAAGTGGTGTACACCATTTGGCAATCCGCCAACTGCACCTGCATGCGGTATTTTGTCAAAGTTTCTGTCACAGCGACTTTTGTGAGCGTGCAAAGCACAAGACGCAGTACGCGATACTGAAGCTACCACTGAGATGTCACTGTGTGAGTGAAGCGTAGTTCGACAAAAGTTCTGAACCACTCGCGCCATTCCCAATGGTGACGCAGAGCAGTTCGTTTTTTCAATGACCCAAACAGTAATGGACAAGTAACATTTTATTATTATATGTTGTGACATGTAAGGTTGTTTTATTTTCCCTAACTCATTTGATTACTAGTAATTTATTTTACTCGGGACTCTTTACGCCATGAAAGAGAAAACTTGTGAATGAATGAGAAATTGAGGTAAAAAAAAGAAACATAAGTAATATTCGCCATGAAGTCTTGTAAGTATGACATGCTACCTATCGAACTTTTACTGTCAAACCCAGATGCCGTGTATCTGAAGGTAATAAGTTTAGTATATGTACTTCTATTTCTATGCAAGGAATTCGCCAGAGTATGATACACTTGGTTTCAACTGTATATCACTAAACTTTTGCAAATTCTTTCGAACAGATTGTTGCAACTGCTCCATACTGGTTGTAATTCAACATGTCCTGTTAACCAAAATTGTAATAACATAGTTCATTTTGCATGTGTCGTAACACTTGCTGGCTTTTGCAACCAAGCATCAGAGCAGCTTCAGTGTTATCTTCTGCAATGATGTTTTTGGCACTGCAAGTGTATTGAACATTTAGCGTGATTACAAACCTGTCGTGCCACCACCCATATTTTTCCTGCACTTTCCTGAACAGGTCCCACAACAGATTGCACTCAGAAAATGTTGCTGACCTGTAGTCGAGGCTGCTACGAGCCAAGTATTATTACGTACAGTAGGCAACTTACAATTTCGTCTTAGTAGAAGCCATAAAAATCACTTGCCGTCATTTTCACTGCGCCGTCCCCGTTACATAGCAAGTGGGCACGACAGATGGTGACCAATTTCATGAGTGGCACTGCAGCGAATGGTGTTTTGGGCCACATGCTGCCTGGTGCGACTATGCGTCAGCATGATACACATTTGCACCA
Source organism: Rhipicephalus annulatus (assembly GCA_013436015.1). Classification (NCBI taxonomy): domain Eukaryota; kingdom Metazoa; phylum Arthropoda; class Arachnida; order Ixodida; family Ixodidae; genus Rhipicephalus; species Rhipicephalus annulatus. The sequence goes on along the minus strand of WOVY01003909.1, from coordinate 126,488 downwards.
GTAGTAACAGTTAGTAATATCGCAGAAAAAAATTAATATTGTGGCAATATAATAATATATATAATATCGTGGCAGTATAACCTTAGCGTAGTACATTGCTCCCTTGCCATCCTCCCCTGTGCAGTTTCTGGCATGCTTATGGTGAAGGAAGTCGGGAGAAAGCATGTATTTTGCGCACTAAATGACACTTGATAAATTGTGACACGCTCAAGCAGGAGATTTAAGATCGAGGCAGCCAACTGAGTCTGATAGTATGGTTAAAGTAAGACAACTAAGAAATTTGTTGCAAAGCCCCTTTAATGTGAACAGCTCTAAAGATTGACTTGCTTATTTTTGGTATCCTTTGTCATATTAGAGTATGTTGATTTATAGCTGTTAGTGAACAGGAATGATGGAACGTTACATTGTCTTGGTTCCCTGGTGAAACGTGCATGTTGCTGTGTGAACAGGGACGCAAACTTAGTCGGCATACGTGTAGTGTTGGTGTGGGCTAGCACCTCACAACCACGAGACTTTATTTGATGCCCACCAGTGCCCCCGGGTCACCAGCCACGCAAGGACTTGGCACCATCAGTGGAACTAATGTTATTGTTGTGTCTTGCAATTTTGGCATCTGGTGTGCTCCCACCATGCTGTTCTCGTCGTCGTCGGTTTTGCGTTTGTCGTGTGCCGCAGCAGGAATTATGCAGCGTGTTTCCTTGTATGTGATGCAGAGCATGGCAAACGCATGCTTTCTGCTGCCACAAAACGTTGTCTGCTTGTGGCCAAGTTGGCCGTATGAAGCTGTGATGATATTTGACAAGGCTTAATCTTCACCCATAGGCAAATGCAGATGCTCAGACCCCACTATGTTTAGAAAAAAGGTTCAGTGTGTCCGATTGGCTTTCATCCCACAACCCGAGTTGTCACTTCACTGTACGATTGTATTGACTGGGTTATAATGCAACCAGGATGATAATGTGAGGGGTGACTAGTCATTGTGTCGAGGAAAGAAAATACAACAAAAATAAAAAAATTGTGTGCGTGATTGTACTTTTTAGACAGCTTAAACTTGGGTATTCAATTGTAACAGGAGAGTCGACTTTAGGTAGCAAAATTCTGGAAAAAAAGAAGTGTTACAATCGAGTAAATACGAAAATTTCATTTGGTTTGAAACTTCATTTTGTGATTTTTTTTCTTTAGTGAACTGGGGATGTCTTTGGCCTGAAGATTTAGTTGGACCTTGGTAATTGCTGCAGTTGTAAGATTTGGCATTGCTCATTCTTTTTATTTAATCTCAGGTTGATTGGACTCGTAGTATTTGGCTGGGCAACATATATTGTTAAAGGGTTCGATGAGCCTCTCGCATTGCAGCAATGGTCACGTATGAATGGCATGTTGTTTGAAAGAGAAGTGCAATACATGAGAGAGCTCATTAGCAAGCTGCATATTAATGACATGATTAAGATGCAGCCTAGCATCTTTTGCTTATTCTTGTTATAGTGTATATTTATTATGTATTGTGATCTGAAATACGACTATATGAGGGGCTAGAAGCTTCCTGGAGTTAGAGTAAGTGTTGTGCATGCAGATTCATGATGGCATTCTTGTGATAGTTAAAAAGGGCACTATGGAAAGCATTAAACTAACCTCAACTTATTGTGAGTGTATGTTTAGAATTGTAGACAGCATGCAGAATGTTACGAAATGATTAGAAGCGACACCACTTTAAAAGCTCCCATGCAAGCTCACTGTAACGAAGTGAGTTCTGTCTGATGCTGAGAACTTCTCAATTGTGGCATGAGATGTATGCTGCTTGCAAGAGTGTACAAAATCTCCACCTTTCTTGCACATGAACGGGACAAGCAGAATTATTTTAAATTTTCTTAATGGTATAGATTATTCTCATTGTTTTCTCCACCACACAGTCGCCAAATGAGGTTTTTGTTTTAAAAAATTGCAGTCTCCTTTTAAAGTGCAACGTTTTGTTAGTACCCCCTCTGTAGTGTCCCCTGTCAGGTTTATTGGTAAATTTGACTGGTTGTAATCTTTTGTCATATACAACCTAAGGAAGTGAATGAAGCCCCGCCCATACCACTGAAGGGTGACCGCCAATTGCCTCAATGACTAGAGAAATGGTTCTGCTCTTGTGCCGGATGGCTGAACCTACGGCCATCTGGTTCTATTTTACCTAACTATACTGTTTTTAACGCATTTGCTGGCTTTGCTTAGAAAGCTGCTGCAGAGCACAGTCTTTTCAAAAACGCTTCCATCATCAAACCAAGAGCACGTCTAAGATCCGCAGAATCACGATTGTGTGACTCCTCCAATTGCTCTGATAGCAGTTCACCAATTGGCTTTGATAAACTGTCTTGCCCTGTTCTCAACGAAACCCAGAATTTCTACAAATCAACTCAAAGCAGAGTTCACTTCAGTGGAACGTATGCTGTAACTTTCAGCAGCTCCTCCACTAGGCATGCCAAGATGTCCATCAACCTCAGGACTGCTTAACTTGACAGTGGAGCAAAAGCTACAGAGGCAGGGCTTCCGCACATTCGTGTTGCTGTACAAGTACGGCGGCTTTCGGTTGACTTTGGTTTTGCTTGCTCACATTCTTAGCACATGTTGAAAATTTTATACACACAAAGTCTAAATTGGGGAAACATTTCTTTGGTCCAGTGTACATTTTAGTGTCATACTATATATATATATTTATTTCTTTAAGTACTAAACAGCTTTTGTGCGACCGCACACTTGACCATGTCATGGTCGCCATATGTTTACCTTGGAAAATGCACGTGCTGAACGAGTGGTGCTCTTTTGAGAAAAATAGAGAAGAAAGGAAGGGCATTCTCGTAGAGTGAACACGAACTGCATTACACGTATCACTTCCCCCAACAGTTTAAGTCTCATTATTAATAAAGCATCTTTTAATTTAGCAAGGCCAATTAGAAAATTATCAGTAAACATCGGCACTATTTTCCTGCATGGTAGCGGGCATGCACTTTGGTTCTGTAGTTTCCACAGTGCCGCCAAGAAAAGTCATGGAGCATAGAGTAAGCTTAGCCTGCTTGCGGACTGTGTTCCAAAACCTTTGGCACGTTCTGTTTATTGAATGCTTGGAAGAGTGTCTTGCTGTGATGCATTTGGATAATGCCACATAATGTTTCCTGGAACACCGAACAGTTAGTGGAGAAAAAAGGCAGACTGCCCTTATATAAAAACAAACGATATGCTTCGACGTGGCGTAATACAACCTTCAAACAGCCCTTGGTCCTCTACGGTTGGATGGGTGAAAAAGAAGGATGGCAGCATCGGATTTTGCATTGATTATAGGTATCTTAATAAGATCGGGCGCAAAGACGTTTATCTGCTGCCCAGAATTGATGACGCTCCCGATTGCCTGCAAGGAGCAGAGTTCTTTGTTTTTAAGACCTTCGATCTGGGCCCTATGAATGAAGCCGACCTCTCTTAGACTGCGTTTGTAACACCTGATGAATTGTACGAGTTCAATGTGATGCGGTGTGACCTCTGCTATGCGCCTGCCACCTTCGAACGTTGTCTTCGTCGTTGCTCCAACAGTGCCCGTATTTGTCACTACAACACTTTTTATTTTTGTTGAAAATGTATATATTTTTTCTTTATACATATTTACTGATCTAGCTGTTTTTACGATTGATTGTTGGTGATGCAGTTAGTACAAAACATGGTTACTGTTTGTTTCACTTTGGCTTCATAAAGCGCATTACACAACCTCAAGTAAACACGTGTTGATTTTCTTCATTCCCTCCCACCACAAACCATTGATAGTTGCAGTGAGTAGTAAGGTTATGTTTTTACACACAAATGCCTCAGAGTGCATATTAAGGTAAAAACGTGTTTTCATTGATTAATCTGTAGCTGAGTACACTCCGCGCACTACTGCGTTGACACAAGGGCAGCAAAGAAGGGTACAAGGATACAAAACCATTAAGGTTTTGTATCTGCTGTGGCCGAGAAATGAAATGCAACATTCAAGCGAAAGGATCAATCAGTGGAGTCGAATATGCAAGCGTACGGTGTAACGATGGCATGAACTGGGATTTAGGTGTGAGAGCCAACACAATGAGATTGCAGACTGTTACCTGGAAAAAAGAGGTGTGGGACTTGGGTACAGATGAAATGAGAGGTAGCAGAACTTTCAACTGGTTTTAGTTTTCTTGATGTTCCTGTCAGGCCTCTTTTGTCATTCCTCCTTGCCAAGCCAGTGGAGATGACTTTGAAAAAGTCTATTAAAGCCGCTCTTAGCCGCACCAGGTGGCCAAATAATTGTTGCTACTAGTCTGCATATGCATTTCGTTCTGAGCATTCATAATAGGAATGCTGGAATGGTATTCAAGGCCACATAATTTAAATAGCACGTACATTCATTACAGCGTGTTCTTCTCCGAGGATCAAGAAACAATTCTTGATTGTTTTACGCAGTGATCATGAGACTGTAATAGCGAGTGTCATACATTCGAATCCCTTTATAAGAAACACTGATGTAACAGAAAGAATTGGGTGTAAGAGACACCAGTGTGCCTGCATCGAAATAGAGGTTTATAAGAAAATGCATATGTGGTACATTGCCTAAAGAGACACCTCATATAAAAGACAACTACTGCTACCTGGCACATGCCTCTTATAAAGGGGTTCGACTGCATTACTGCGACGGAGGAAGAAATATTTAGGAAGTAAAACTCCTGTTAGAATGGGCGTCCACATAACATCACATAAAACAAAAAAATAACATCATCCGGCGGAAACATTTCAGTTGGTGGCGCCTTGCAGCACAAAGCCGCTACCGCGAAAAAAAAAAAAGGACAGGAAAGGATACTGGCTGAGCCCAGCCGAACGTGCTCCGCGTCCTCGCTTCCCGACTGCGATGGACTGCAAGTAACATGCGCGACCAGTTCGCTCAGAAATCGAAACTGCAGCAATTGCCTTTTCTGATGCAAGATGCCGCCAACATGAATTGCCACTCTGGCAATGTGACATTATCTGTTCACCTCAAGGAGCAGAGTTGCACCTCCTGAATGTTTCTTTCTCCGTGATTACTACTGAATTTTATTTGCTACGCTATCATTTTAGATGTGCAAGTGAATTGGAAGAGAACTGCCATTTCAAACTGCTTTGTACTGCTCTCTACAGCCATTGAGCCTAAGGAAAATTTTTTTTCTTCATGATAAAATATTCACTGCGAAAAGGGTCGAAGAAGTTACGCCCTAAAAGGCAGGCTTGAGAGAGGTAGTTCTATGCTGGAAAAAGGAGTTGTTAACATTAAGTATATGCCCTCCCCACCCATCGAAAAATTTTGTAGCATTAGAGTCCTCACTACCATTTACAAAAAAGACAAAGTATTAAACAATTCTTCTACTATGCATTTCGAACATTAAGCAATCACCAACATAGTGTGCTTTGTCTATTTTTCCCTCCTCAAATAAGTGCCCTCCTCACCCCCTGTCCTTTATTTTTTTCTTGTTTAGGAACAAGTATTCTTGGCTACAGCAGTCTGACGTACTAAATGGCATATTCCTTATAATAAACTACACCTCACAGGCTTCAACAAAAAGGCACAGTTGTCTTGAAAGTTTTTTTTCCCTACTGTGTCCACAGCTCGTTTCGTGTTTATGTTCGAGTAAGATGCTGCCTTCTGAAAGTGTTCGTAACCCAGAGAATTTTCTGAGCATATCTTAAAGCAAGAATGTCACTATATTTAGTAGCTCCCTTCTATTTAACACAAAGGCTATAGTGCAGGCACTCTGCACTGATCAACTTTAAACCTTCTTTCAGTGATGCCTAAATGCGACGCAAGACCGATGGGCGCATAAGAGCTTTTCTCCGAGAAGCCAAACGCTCCAAGGCTGGAAACAAAACCATCACGATAAGAGAAGCTGAATTTTCGTCAAAGCATGTTTGTACTCGCTGCAGCAGTCATGATGAGTTAGATCTGACATATTTTCATCCTCAACATGCCCATTTCACCATCCTCATACACTCTATGACCAATCTATGACCAATCTATGCTTGCAGATTAACGGGACAGCTTCAGACACGTGCAGTTTTCTAAATGATCTCTAAGGTTTGAAGTACAAACATTAGCAATGAAAACATCGTCAGGCTAGCTTATTTTTTCTTAAACTAACACAATGCTATGTTGAGTGTTGCATTTCACCGATATGAACGGTGAGACAAGAATGTTCCCATGGCAAAAAAACTTGTTCTTTTTTGGTCGAAGCAGGCGCTCAGTGCCGCATCTGCCACAGTTGCAAGTCATTGAAACTTACTTGAAAACTTGTGGAGAGAGACGGTGATGTGATTGACGAAAGCCATTTTGAAGCAGCTTGTGGAGCAACTGAAATCTCCCCTTGGGGCAACATAACAAACCATTTGGAGCAGTTATTTGCCACACATTTTCAGCTGCAAACATCTGTCTCCAAGCAGGAGCTGTTGCACCTCATCTCACGGGAAATCCGCTCGTGTTGTTGAGTACTCCTCAACAAGAAAGTAGGCCACTACTCTTTGCTTTTCTGTTGACATCCCTCAAGCCATCTCAAGCTACCTAACACTTCCACGAAATTCACTTGGTATTTGTGAATTGCCCTGGCCTTCCCCGATGGTTCAGTAACAATACGAAAGCAGTCTACCGAAACTTTAAATGCATATTATTTACCTTAAAAAAAAAAAAGCATCATTACGTTAATGCTTTCAGTACAACCTAGTCCTTTATTGTGTGCTGTCACGCTCTAGGTACAGAATCGTTAAAGTCCTGGTTAATGAACAGTTCATAAGGTCCCTTCTACCCATTAATTCATGTGTGCTGGAGAAACTGTATGACAATAGGACAGAACGCATTTACATTTGACAAGTTGTTCGACATGGACAAGTTGCGGACGTCAAGGAGCCCAGCCGAGATATAGCGGAATACTGGGACATCATGACTTCTCAGCAAAGTAACAGTCACTGTGCAGCATGTGCTATTGTTAGTAAAATCTCCCCATTGTATATCCTTAATACTTCAGCACCCTGCACAAAATATTTTAGAAGTAAACTAGAACAAATAGTACTAAACATTTTTTAAAAATTAAATGGTCGATTCTACATACACATACTCAAACCTGTAATCAATACACGTAATCAAGCAAGACTGCTGTCGAGGAACAACTAGGTGATTACTACTTTTTTCTGACTGTATCCACAAAATTCAGAACCTATTTTACTGAACTCAGTAATGTAAACTGTTTATTGTGTGGTAAAGCCTTTGAACAGTGGTTCGTCCTCTCCAGCGCCTTCTAGTGGGTTGCCCTTTTCATGAGAAGAAGAGCAGCTCGTGCAGAGAGTCGGTCCCCGCGGCACCAGCGGCAGGCGACGGTTTTTAGACCTTGGCCAACGTCTGACCTGTACTGTGAGGCTCGACTGTGAAGAAGCTGCCCGGGCTCAAGATCGGGCGGCAGTGTCCTTATTGTTCTTTCAGAGTTCATTATTTTCCAGTAACTGTATCAGTCTTTCTCAGCTGAAGCGAGTCATTCGATCTTGATGTCATTTTCTTCCCCCAGGCCAAGGGCACTCCCCTTGGTTAGCTACCACTCCCGCCAAGGATTGGCCGATAGACTATTTGTTAAGCAGTGGGCGAGAAGTGTTTCTGTGGTGCTGGTACCTACAGATGGGGGCAGTATTCCGATGAAGAAGCCAAAGGCGATTCAAATGGAGCTTCAAAAAGCCACTTCACATTTCCAGGAGATAACTGAGGTCCGCCAGTTTAGTCCCGGAAGCATCCTGTGCTGTTCCGCAGATCAGGAATGCATTCGTGAGCTCCTGCAATGTTCCGAATTCGCAGCGCATCCGGTAAGCCCATTTATTCAGGCACACCTCGCATGCTCGAAAGGATTAGTCCGCGGTGTAGACACAAGCCTGACACCTGCAGAAGTGCTCGATTTGTTTTCGGTGGCGGGTGTAATTTCAGTGTACAGGTGCACCCGTACAATTGACAACATAATATCCCCAACGGAATCGGTGATATTGACCTTTTTAGGAACAGTCCGACCTTCCGAAATTAAGGCATGGCCACTGATCTATAGGGTAGAGCCACTTTCCCCCAAACCCCTGCAGTGTTTGAAATGTTGGCGATATGGACATAGCGTCAGAGGGTGCCGATTAGTACTTAGATGCCGTCTGTGTGGTGAAAATCATGACAGCCGCAAGTGCAGCTCTGAGAAAGAGAGGTGCTGCTTATGTAATGGGGCGCACCCTGCAGACTCCGCAGGCTGTGCAGCAAAAGAAAGGGAGCTTGCCATATTGGTTATTGTAGAACGCAAGCGGTGCTCTCGGAGAGAAGGCGTTGCAGAAATCCAGGAGAGATCCAAAGGATATGCAGGTGTTGCAGCACGTAATACCACCGCCATGGATGCATCTCTCGCAACTTCTATCACAGAGGCCATAGAGAAGGCTACGGAAAAGGCAATGGAACGCCTCGCAAACAATTTTTTTGAGAGCTTGGCACAATTGGTTTTCAATCAACTATCTCAAATTCTAGGTGTAGCATCTACGAACGATTGTGATCCTCAGTCATCATTGGTATCGCAGCGTACGGAAATAGAAAGTGCGACAACACGTCAGCGAGTGGTTTCTCCTGAGGCAGGGACTTCCAAAACAACGGAAGACGGTGATCTTACGGATGATTCGGAAGCATGTGCAGATATGGATATGGACTCTCATAAGAATCTGAAGCGAACCCGATCTCCCCAATCACAAAATTCTTCGCATAATTCAAAATCTAAAAAGTACCTATTCAAAAAAGAATTCTTTGAGAATATGTCTGAGAAAGACTTTTTGCGAAAGGACATTTTGGACCAAGCAGTTTCTGCGACGGTTCTGTCGTCAAAATAGGTTCGCTAACCATATTACAGTGGAATTGCAGATCTATATTTTCCGCAGCCACAGACCTATCATACCTTCCTTCACAACTTTCCCGGATATTACATCACTGCAAGAAACCTGGCTTTCAACCAGCCAAAAGTTTTACCTAAAAAATTATCGGCTATTTCGATTGGACCGACCTAGCAGAGGTGGTGGGCTTGCCGTCTTGATAGCAACTAAGTTTAGTCACAAAGCTACGATCTCTTAATGTTGTGTGACTCTAGATTGTGAAATTTTTATAGTAGACATAATATTATCCGACGCTTCTCCCTTTTCGTTTGTAAATGCGTATTTCACAACCGGGTTGCAAGACACACGAAGTCTAGACGATATGTTCTCTGCCTGCAGAAAAAATATATTAATCACTGGAGACTTCAATTCACATCATGTGGCTTGGGGTTTTAAAACAGATTTAAGCGGAAAACGCTTGTGAGAATGAGCTATGGACAAGAATTTATCTTGTTTAAATTCGCAATCTGCTATTTTTGTCCGAGGTCTCTCTAATTGTGTAATTGACTTGACATTTTCAAGCTCATCTTTAAATATATGTTCGTGGCAAACTTTAGACTGTGCTACTAACAGTGACCACATGACTATTAGTTTTGTACTGAACTTTCCAAGAATGCATTTCGCCAAAAAAGCCCGCTCATTCCTCAACTATAGAAAATTAGAAAAAGACTTGAGGGCTACTTTTGATCGCCGCAAGGACATACAAGGTGACATTAGGGCTATGAGTCTGTGTGCAGTGTTAAAAAGATCAGTAAAAGACCCAACTTTTAAATTAGACTCGGCCACAAGAGGTTCTTTTAGTCCATGGTGGACTGAAGAATGCATGAGGAGCCATAGAACACGGAAAGCTGCATGGAAACAGTTGCTGGTCAACCAATGTCCAAAAAATTGGTGTTATTATGAATTCGCAGCAGCAGACTTCAAACGCAGAGTAAGTATAGCAAAAGATGGTTATAATATGAAATATAATATGATAATATGATCATCTTTCTAGGGCTAAAAACAAAAAAGCGCTCTTCAGATTTTTAAGATCTCAAAAGATGTTACCACCCGCTGAAAATATTGACTCTTCTGTTCTTTCCCCCCGTGAGCTCTCTGATTTAGTAGAAAATATTGCGAAAGGGCTCCAAGATAGATTTATGTCAACTATACCACTGCACATTGTGAACTCAATGGCAGGCGAGGATTTCGAGGAGGTTACTTTAGATGAGCTGGCAGAGATAATAAGGCACTTATCTCCTAGCTTCAGCACCTGGACCAGACGGGGTAACAAATGCAATGATAAAAGTTATATTCGAGATTTGTCCAACTGAAGTACTTAATGTGGTGAATTTTTCTTTGACAAAAGCTTGGATACCTGCGAAATGGAAGCTGCCTAAAGTGATTCCACTTCTTAAAAAGCAGGAAAAAGGATTCGCCTTGGACAATGTAAGGCTGATATCACTCACGTCAAATCTGGTTAAGCTAATTGAAAGAGTTTTGAATGCCTGGGTAATGAAATATATTAATAATAATGCAATATTAAACCCCAGTCAAATTGGTTTTAGATCTGGTTGCTCAATATGATGTGTGCATGTTGATTTAGAGAGCCGAATACAACTGGCTTGGTGTCGGCGCCAATACTGTGCTTTAGTTACTCTAGATTTGGCTAAAGCGTACGATAAGGTTGAGCATTCAATTTTATCAAAACAGATGGAATATCACCACCTTACCAACTACATCACTGCGTGGGTGTCGGAGTTTTCAAGAGGGAGAGAATATTACTGCTTTAAAGATGGGTGCTCGTTGAATAGATATAAGCAGACACGTGGCGTACCACAGGGGGCTGTCCTGTCACCAGTTTTGTTTAACATTTTCTTAAGCTCCATTCCATCAACTAAGGATATTCAGTTATAAGTGTAAGCGGACGATATCGCTTTCTTTGCAAGTAATACCGACCTTCAATCCCTATACCAGAGTCTACAAAATTATCTCAATATAGTAGAAAGATGGCTTAAAAATACTCATATGAGCCTTATCGTAAAGAAAACTGGGCTTCTTGCATTCTCTTTTCTGCAGCCTATCAACATCTCGTTAATGTACAGTAATTATCTCATTCCGCATGCGAATTCTCTTAAATATTTGGGCATCCTATATAATGACACATTAAATTGGAGAAGTCACATTGATGATGTGTACTCCAAAGCAACAGGGGCCGTGGGGTGGCTACGGAAGCTCGCAAACCGTAAAGCGGGTTTAAGAAGAGATGTGCAAATAATGATATATAAACTTTATGTGCGGCCCATCATGGAATTCGGATGTGTATTATTTTCTGGCAGCGCAGCTTATAAAATGAGACCCCTAATACTGCTAGAAAGAGAAGCGTTGGACTTGTGTCTGGGTCTACTAAAATTTGTTGCAAATAATGTGTTGTATATGGAAGCTCGCCTACCTTCTCTGCTAAATAGGTTTAAAATTCTTACTGTGCAAGCATTCTTAAAGATATACAGTTCATACCAAAGACTCTCATTTTACGCTTTCATTCAAGAACCGGCTTTATTTTTCGAAACCCATTGGTCGCGACTACACACCTCGCAAATAGTATTTGCACAAGCGCTACTACAGCTTCTGAATGTAAAAATTGAATATATTGGTTCAATACGCAACCTAAAGTCAATGCCTAGCGTACAATTTGATGATATATTTCCTCATAACACGAAACAATAGGCACATAAGTATTTAAATTACGAGTTAGCAGATTATCTAGCTCACCTAGAGATAAGCAATATCATAGCGACTGATGCATCTGTGTCAAAAGAAAAGGCTGGGGTTGGCATCTTCTCTCCTTCTTTGGACTGGTCCTTTTCGATTCGACTCCCAGATTATACCCCGGTATTCATTGCAGAATTATTGGCCATTGTTCTTGCCCTACGCAAATTGCCCTCAAGCAAATCATTAGCAGTTATCATTACAGATTCGTTATCAGTTTGTTATGCGCTTTCTGCGGCAGTAAATGTAGAGCTGATGAATACGTTTCGGCATTTAGTACCGAAAAACGTAAAAAAACTGCATTTGTTATGGGTACCGGGCCACCGCGGATTATATTTAAACGAAATGGCGGACTCTTTAGCAGCAGTATCTGTGGGTGGGCCCACCATCCCAGTTTTGCCAGATACGGCTTGCGTGACAGCGCAAAGGTTCCGAAATGCTTGCCTGCAATGGGGAAAAGGTAATTTGGATAAATTCATAGATTTTGAGCATTTCAGCCATTGCTGGAATAAACAGTGGTGTGTATCTCGCCAGTTAGAGGTCACTTATACCAGATTGCGCTGTGCGGTTCCACAACTAAATTATTACCTTAACAAAGCTCGACTCAAGGCGTCACTGCTATGCATTTGCTGCAACGAAATTGAAACAATTGAACATTTCTTTTTGTTCTGCCAAGGTTATTCTTATCAGAGAAAAAGATTTTTAGTAGCCCCATTACAAAAGCTAGGAATACAAGTAAATCTACCAGTAATTTTATCACTTGGCGGAACTTCATTTAATTGGTTACTGCCACAGGGATGTATGCTCCACTGTGTTTGATTACATCAATGCAACTAAAAGATTACCTTGCTAGTGAACCCCAAACTTTTCAGATCTTTAGTTTATGATTCGTAGTTAGGTCTATCAAAAACAAGAGATGGTTTGACCGCTTGCTCAGCAAACATTTTTTTTGTGTGTAGTATTATTTTTTAACTACTTTTTCAGATTGGCTTCATTTTCATTTTAGTTTCATTTAAGTATCCTGCCGCCCGGTTCTTGGCCCATCCCCCTCTGTGGGTGAGCGCCATCCATAAGAGGTCATCATCATCATCGGTCCCCGCATTGATTGTCGCTGTCGTGAATCATCGCAGAGTGTCCGCCAATAAACCTCTTAACAATTTGGTGGAGAGTGCTGAGAGTGTTGTGCCCTTCAAACACCTTCACTCCGAATTCGATGCCCTTGGAGCTTCGAACCCGTACCGTGCCTTCAATCATGCACCAAGACGCCGCCCAGCAAACGCATCCTCCTACGCCGACGCCATGTCCCGGTCTCGATCCCCCTGCATCCGCGACCCTCCTGTCTTCACCGGCGCGGATGGCACCGACGCCGACGACTGGCTGGCCATGTACGAACGCGTGAGCGTTCCAAACCATTGGGACAAGGCAGGTAAACTCGGCAACCTGTTTTTCTACCTCGCGGGTGTGGCCGGCATGTGGTACAATAACCACGCATCTGATTTCCCGACTTGGTTCGCTTTTAAAACCGCTGTCGTTGACGTGTTCGGCCGTCCAGCCGTTCGTAAGCTGCAAGCTGAACAGCGTTTACGGGAACGAGCCCAGCAGACCGGCGAGTCCTTCACAAGTTATATCGAGGACATCCTTAACTTGTGCAAGAAAGTCGACCTGAACATGTCAGAGGCTGACAAAATTACGCATGTTCTAGAAGGCATCGCCGACGATGCCTTCACCATGCTCCTGGCAAAGAACCCCCGCACTGTGGCAGAAGTCATTACTGAAGCGGTATGAGCCTTTGGACAGAAGATGAAGAAGCACGAGAGCCGCGGCAGGAAAGAAAAGGAAGAGGAAGTGAAAAATAAGGCAGATTAAGATGGACGCCAGTTCCATACTGAAGCTTTAATGCTGTTCCGTTATTTTAAGTAGGAACACTACATTATTTTGGCGCAGTCGGCGGGATCGAAGCCATCATGTGGGTGACGTTCTTCATAGACGAGACCTCCGAGGAGATCATCTTTTCGAAGTACCAAGTTCAAGACGAAGCAGCGGTAGACCTACCTCGTGAGCTCAGCTCGGAAGAACTCGTGAACCTGGTTGTGGAAAAGGCAGCCGTAGACACTACTGAACTACGACGGAAAGGTGCTGTGAAAGTGAACTTGCGTGTGGCAACCTTCAACGACCTAGTTCTTGAACCAGTGCGTCGACAACACTCAGGATCACGATCTTCGACGGAAGAGGTGAGCCTCGTTTTAAAAGCTTTTCAGCTGCAACAGGAACAGATGGTTCAACAAAACCAAATAATGACATCTCTTATAAGCTCTCTGAATGCTGAGAGACCGACACCTAAATTCGTAGAACCTGATGCTTTCGACGGTGTGTCTTCAAATCCAGAAAGTTGGCTTGATTTCTACGAATATGCCGCTGGAAAAAACAAGTGGCTCTCTGATGAGGCTAAAATCACCAACATGCGCGTTTACTTGAGAGGTGTTGCGCGAAAGTGGTATGAAACATGCATTCTGGAAGACAGTGACGACTCTTGGAGCCAGTGGAGGAAAAAGTTTTTGACTGCATTCCGAAGCAATCCAGTAGAAAGATGGAACATGGCGCTTAATTTCAAGTCTGAGCAAAGTTGCCTTGTCGAGTACTTCTTTGAGAAACGCCGTCTTTTAAAGCTGGCGGAGCCTTTGCTTCCATCTACGGCCGTAGTTGCCTTAATAATGCATGGATTGCACACTAACGTGTTGAAGCAAGTGCAAATACTGTCACCAAAGACTCTAGATGACCTCCTCGCGTGTCTTCAGAACATACCATCAGCTTCGGAAACAAGCATAACCGCCGAGTCAAGCAGCTGTTTCAGTCGGAGTAAAGCGGACTGGTCAAGCCGCGCTCAGCGAGAACCGAGCCACCTCGCTACTCGCACAGATAACTTGCCCTGGCGTGTTCCAAGATGTCGAGTGAATAATCTCGACACTGAAGCTCAGGAGTATTCGACAGAAAAAAAACTAATAAACGAGGGTGATCAGTCCCACCCGATGACTCCAAATGAGACTGTTTATTTAAGTTGCTCTAGCCTACTTCACATTCCCGTCAAAGTAGGAAACAAACATATGATGGCTCTGGTAGACAGCGGTGCTTCTGTGTCCATTATAAATGCCAAGCTGGTGGATGCAAATCGCTTGCATAGTGGAAGAATCCTACGAGTACAAGGCTATGATGGAAAAGTAACGTTGCATGATCAGTGGGCCTTTGTAAACATCGAGTTCCAGGGTCAGCAAATAGAGAGCGAAGTGTTGGTGATAGAGGGGGTAACGTACGACTTTTTGCTATCAAGACCAGATATAAAGAAACTAAAGATCAACGTGTACTGGGACGATGTGGTTCTAGTCGAAGGAGTAGCAAGGAACGAGACAAATCAGGGTAGACAAGATAATCTACGAGTTGTCAAGTGCGCGGAGGATATCGCAACGACCTACCCTGAACTTGTATGCATAGGAAGCTATCCTCAGGCGATGAAGTCCCACAAGGTTCCTTTCGAACTCGCTGATAAGACCGTCATCCGAAAAGCACCTTACAATATGTCAAGAGAGCGAAAGATGTGGCTCAAGAAAGAGTTGCAGGAGATGCTAGATGCTGATATCATACGACCTTCGGTATCACCCTTCGCTTCTCCCATAACGATCGCACCGAAAGAAGACGGAACCTTCAGATTATGCACCGACTACAGGGTTCTCAATCGTCAGACAGAACTCATACCATTTCCTATGCCGAAGATCGACACAATTATAGATGAGACCGGGGGTTGCCGACATTTTTCCCGCATCGATTTATGCAAAGGTTTCTGGCAGATCCCACTAACCGAAGAAACAAAAATGTACACCGCTTTTATCACGCCATTCGATCTCTACGAATACAACCGGCTTCCTTTCGGTTGGAAAAACTCGCCAGCGTGGTTCCAGAAGATCATGAACGAAGTCCTAAAGCCATTCCTTGGTGTTTTTTGTAATGTGTACATAGACGACATTATAGTCTTCTCCAAAACAGAGGCTGAGCATCAGGACCATCTGTCTCAGGTGTTAAACGCCTTGAGCTTGGCACATCTCAAGGTTAATTTTAAGAAGAGTGCATTCTTTCAACAAAAAGTTGTGTTTCTTGGAAGAGTCTTTGATGGGAACACCAAAAGCACAAAACAAGAGTCCGTCGAGAAGATCTCCCAGTTGAAGAAACCATATGACGTCCATTCACTGCGTGTGTTTTTGGGATTGGCAGGACATTTCCGATCTTTCATAAAGGACTTTGCTGTCAAAACTAGATGCCTCACGCGCTTAACGCAGAAAGAAGTTCCCTTTGAATGGAGTGACGAATGTGAGAGAGTCTACCGTGACTTGGTGCACAGAATTTCTTCTGACCCAGTTCTGCGTATACCAGACTTCACTTTACCCTTTGAATTGAACACTGACGCCTCACATTATGGGACTGGTGCAGTGTTGTATCAAAAATGTATTGAAGCATCTGGCCGAGAAAAGCGACACGTAGTAGGTTACTACAGTTACACTTTCAAGCCGTCTGAAACAAACTACACTACTACAGAAAAGGAAGCACTGGCGGTTCTGAAGGCCGTTGAATACTTCCGCACGTACCTGGAAGGTACGAAGTTCACTTTGTTCACCGATCACCAGGCACTCACTCATCTCTTGAATATGACCCAAACTAAAGGGCGTATCGCCAGATGGGTGAATTACTTGCAGCAATTTGACTTCACCATCTCGCACCGACCAGGACCGCTTTTAACCGATGCAGATGCTCTATCAAGATTGATGGTACAAAACAACACAGAAAAATCTGAAGAAATCAATGAAGTGAAGCTGTGGGAAGGCTCAGAACAACTGGTTTTTACTGAAGGTCGGTATCAAGTCCCACCAACTCTTGTTTCCAAAGTGCTTTACTTGTACCACGATAGCCCAGAATCTGGAGGACACGACGGCTTTTGGCGTACCTACAACAAGTTGGTCAAGAGGTTTACGTGGCCTCACATGAAGAAAGACGTCAGTCAGTACGTTCGTTCATGCCATGTGTGTCAAGTACACAAAGTCAAGTATAAACAGCCTACGGACACCATGATACTACCTTGCCACTCGAACGTACCTTTTGAAGTAGTTCACCTGGATTTCGCCGAACTTAACAAGAAACGGGAAGGAGTCAGAAAAACGCAAGCCTTTCTGCTGGCCATAGATGAATGCACCAGGATGGTCGCGGCACGAGCAGGAAAAGAAGATGCAAATAGCGTCATAACCCTTCTCGAAAGAGACATGTTTAGAACTACGCGGACAATCGTATGCGATAACGGCCCCGCGTTCAAGAGTGAAAAGCTAGTAAGATGGGCTCGAGATCACAATGTATCGATCAAGTTCTGTGCGCCATACCATCCTGCGGCGAATGGGCTTGCAGAACGTGCCATACGGGACGTGAAACAATACATCAAGATGTACGATAATTTTCCTGGGGGATGGAAATGTTCTTTAGAAGCAGCCGTAAAACATCATAACCGATCCTACACAAGTGGCTTGGGGTGCAGTCCACAGTACGCTTCTACAGGAGAGACCCCTATTCTGCAGGCAGATCGTGAGTTGGGACTCTTGGAAAACCTCAAGATTGTCGAGGAGAGGCAACAAAAATCACAGGAGGAGATGTACCGAAAACGAATGAAAAAGAATTTCGACAAGAGGCATCGAGCAGACATGCCAAACATTCAAGTCACCGACCTCGTACTAGTGAGAAAAGGAATAAGAGATTCCAGTGAAAAATTTTATGGGCCTTACTCTGTGACCAAGACAGCCACCCAGAACGGAATTTTGAAGACTGTCTGGTACACTGGTGAACGTGGATCTGTTGAATGTGCTTCAATTGGGAATGTCTTCAAGTATTACCCCAGGAGGGGTAATTAAAAGAAAGCGGGAAGGGTGAAGCGGTATGAGCCTTTGGACAGAAGATGAAGAAGCACGAGAGCCGCGGCAGGAAAGAAAAGGAAGAGGAAGTGAAAAATAAGGCAGATTAAGATGGACGCCAGTTCCATACTGAAGCTTTAATGCTGTTCCGTTATTTTAAGTAGGAACACTACAATTACGTTATGCCAAAGTTACGACGAGCTGCGGCGGCAGCGCTTAATGACCTGTCGACCGCCATCACGTGATGCTGATCTCTCGGCCTTGTCAGCAGTTCCTGACCATGCAACCTTGCTCGCTGAAATCAAGTCGTTCGTGCGTGAAGAAGTTGCCCGCCAGGTCTCTTTACTGGCTTTTGCTTCCCCACAACATGCTCAACAGCCATCAAGTACACTTCTACCTCTGCTCCGCCGAGCCATTCAGCAAGAAACCGCGGACGTCGTCCCTGAATACCACCAGCCGCCTCCTGTATCTGCGCCACGACCTCCTCTGTAGTTCTATCGAGAAGGTCGTGATCTGCGCCACTCAGCTACGCCCAAGTTGTCGCCAAGCCCCCCCCCCCCCCCCCACCGATTTCTGTCGCTGTTCCCCTACGTTACACCGAAACCGTCGCGAGGCCCCAGGCCTTCGGAGAAACTGTCTCGCCTACATACGCCGGCGTCACCCACGTGCCCCGAGTGCCGCCTACCATGCACTCATATCAGCAGCCGGCTCGCCCATCGCGTTCTGCGACATGGATGGGACCCGCGAACCGATGGCGCACTGCTGACAATCGCCCCATCTGCTTTGCTTGTGGTTGCGTCGGTCACGTAGCACGCTATTGCAATCGTGTGCAGCAACCGCAGGGCGCCTCCAATTTTCCCAGCCAATCGAGCCGCTTTTATGACCAACCGCCACCTACGTCACCGTCGTCCCGCCCCGTTCCGTCTACCCGCCGCTCACATTCTCCGCGACGTCGCTCACTGTCACCGATGCGGCCACGTCCACTCGAGGGCGACCAGGAAAACTAGCCGTCGCAGTCCACGAGGCAAGGGCTGCGACGCTGTCGAACTGCGGAAGCCCTCAGGAAAGCCCATCTAACGTGATAGACGTGCTTGTGAATGGTGCTTGTGCATCTGCCCTTGTAGATACTGGAGCCGCCGTATCTGTGATGGACGCAAAACTTAGCCGATTACTGCGCAAAGTGACCACGCTGATTTGCGGGCTCTCCCTCCGTACAGCCATCGCCCAAAGCATTCACCCTACAGCGATGCGCACAGCCCGCCTTATGATTCAGAACGTGGTGTATGCGGTCGAATTCATCATAATTTCTTCATGCTCTCACGACGTCATCCTAGGATGGGATTTTCTCTCCCGCCACGACGCCGTCATTCATTGCGCACCAGCAGAAATAGAACTCACGCAATGTTCTTCTTTGACGCTGGCCAACAGTCCATCTGCTGCAAGCAAGTTACTCGTCAGAGACGACACTCAAGTGCCTGCAAACTCGTCCGTGGCGGTGTCGCTCTACTGCGCAAGCCTTTCTGACACCGCTGCACTCCTCTCGCCATCTAATCATGTTTTCATTAGAAAAAGCTTGCTGGTTCCTTTCGCGCTCGTGCAACTCACTCACGGCAGCACCACTATTTTTGTTGGGTAACTCATCTCCGTACAGCGTTACGTTGGTGTGAGGGGAATATCTCGGCAGCGTGGAACCCATCGAAGACCCGCAAGTTATGGATCAACCCGATAACATGCACTGCTCAAGTTCCTGTACACGTAGTGCTGTTTCGACATCTGCTTCATCATCCGATGATGCATTCGGTCCCTCCATACCCGACAACCTTACGCCGGGCCAGCGTTCCCAGCTTTTGGGCCTGTTGGAAGAATTCCGCTCTTCTTTCGATGTCACTCAACCTTCTCTCGGCCGCCCATCCACCGTTACGCATCGCATCCACACAGGCGCACAGCCACCGCTGCGGCAACGTCTATATCGCGATCTCCCACAGAACGCCGTATAATCAATGAGCAAGTTGACGACATGCTTCGCCGCGATGTTATTCGCCCCTCTAGCAGCCCCTGGGCATCTCCTGTCGTTCTCGTCACGAAGAAGGACGGTTTTGTGCGGTTCTGTGTGGACTACTAACGCCTCAACAAAATCACTCGTAAGGATGTGTACCCACTACCGCGAGTATATAGATGACGCGGTTGACAGCCTGCAAGGAGCAGAATTCTTTTCATCCCTGGATTTGCGCTCAGGGCAAGTACCTATGGCTGAGGACGCTCGACGGCTTGTACGAATTCAACATCATGCCGTTTGGGCTGTGCAATGCGCCCGTCACCTTTGAGCGCATGATGGATACTGTTCTGCGTGACCTGAAATGGCACACGTGCCTGTGCTACCTCGATGACGTCGTCGTTTTCGCTACGGACTTCTCGACGGATCTTCAACGCCTTCGGCATGTTTTAATGCGTCTGAGCGACACCAGTCTGCAACTGAACCTAAAGAAGTGCCGATTTGCAGCTCAGCAGAGGACAATGCTCGGCTACGTCGTGTCCAAAGACGGAATTCTCCCTGATCCAGCCAAGCTTCGAGCCGTGACCGAGTTCCCCAAGCCGACATCTGTCAAGGAACTGCGCAGTTTCGTAGGACTGTGTTCCTACTTTCGGAGCTTCATTCGAAACTTCGCGACTATCGTATCGCCGCTGACAAAGCTCCTCGGAAGTAACGGGCCTCTCCATTCGTGGTCATCACAGTGCGACGACGCTTTCACAACACTTCGTCGTTTGTTGACGTCGCCTCCCATACTCTGCCACTACGGCCCTACGACCCCTACAGAGGTACACACGGATGCCAGTGGTGTCGGACTCGGCGCTGTCCTTGCGCAGCGCAAACCAGGGTTCCCGGAATATGTCGTGGCGTATGCAAGCCGTACGCTTACTAAAGCCGAGACTAATTACACAGTCACCGAGAAAGAATGTTTGGCGATCGTCTGGGCCCTTGCAAAGTTCCGACCTTTGTATGGTCGCCCATTTGATGTCGTCACCGACCATCACGCACTATGCTGGTTGTCGTCATTGAAAAATCCCTCAGACCGTCTCGCCTGGTGGGCACTTCGCCTGCAAGACTACGACATCCGCGTGCTGTACCGCAATGGAAGACAACATGCTAACGCCGACGCCCTGTCGCGCTCTCCCTTGCCTGACGACAATGCCAACAACTCAGCGTCTCACCTTGCCATTTCTTCTATTAGCATTCATACCATTGCTACTAAACAGCGCAAGGATCAATGGATTGCCTCACTGATAGACTTGCTGACTGATCCATCCACTCCATCCACTCGCGCGTTGCGTCGTCAAGCCCACCATTTCGCCCTTCGCGACGACCTCCTACACAGGCGCAATTACAATGGTGATGGCCGCCAGTGGCTACTTGTCATACCTCGCAGTCTGCGCTCTGACATATGCGAATTCTTTCATTCTGATCCACAATGTGCACACTCCGGGGTATCAAAGACTTACCACCGCATTCGCCAACGGTACTTTTGCCGCGGCATGTACCGCTACGTGCAGAAATTCGTTCGCTCCTGCATAGATTGTCAGCGCCGCAAAGCTTCAACGCACCTGTCGCCGGTAGGTCTGCAACCTCTACCTTGCCCTGCCAGGCCCTTTGGGCACGTTGGCATCGATTTGTATGGGCCACTTCCACTAACGTCGGCTAGTAACCGCTGGGCCATTGTCGCTGTGGACCACCTCACGCGATACGCCGAAACAGCCGCTCTTCCCGCGGCTGCGTCGAGCGATGTGGCCTCCTTTCTCCTCCAACAATTCATTCTGCAACACGGTTCACCCCAGGAACTGCTCAGTGACCGAGGCCGTTTCTTCCTATCTGAAGTCGTTGAAGCCATTCTCAAAGAGTGCAACGTTGTTCACCGCAATACTGCTGCTTACCATCCGCAGACGAGTGGCCTCACTGAACGCTTCAAGCGTACGCTCGGTTAGATGCTCTCCAAGTACGTCGCCGCCGATCACACAAATTGGGATTCCATTCTACCCTTCGTCACCTACGCATATAATACCGCTCCTCAGAGCACTTCTGGCTTTTCACTTTTCTATTTATTATATGGAAGGCACCCGTCACACACTATCGACACGATACTTCCGTACAGGCCAGATCCGTCTGAGTGGGCACCTATTTCTCCTACAGCCAAGCTTGCTGAAGAGTGTCGAGAGCTTGCAACGACCTTTACTGTGCATGATCAAGAGCGGCAAAAAAGCATTCGCTCTGACGCCAGCACTTCTGCGCACACGTTCCTCTCTGGAGCGCTCGTCTGGCTCTCGGTCCCTACCACTGCAACTGGCCTATCTTCAAAACTATTTCCCAAATACGAAGGCCCCTACCGTGTCGTCAAATGCACTTCCCCCGTCAACTACTTGATTGAACCCATCAAACCATCTTCGGACATGCACCGTCGAGGACGCGACATTGTTAACGTGGAGCGCCTTAAGGCCTACCATGACCCGCTCATTGTAACCAGCTGTTAGGTCGCCAGGCGGCTCCCTTTTTGTACCTGGGGTAGTTGTGGTAAAGCCTTTGAACAGTGGGTCGTCCTCTCCAGCGCCTTCTAGTGGGTCGCCCTTTTCATAAGAAGAAGAGCAGCTCGTGCAGAGAGTCAGTCCCTGTCGTAAATCATCGCGGAGTGTCTGCCAATAAACCTCTTAACAATTGATTTATTTAGTAAACTACTGAATTGAACTCAGTAGTATCGCACAGTATGGTCTAGCAGTAATTATAGAAAACTATATGTTACAGTAAGTTTCGCAGTATGGGTGAGTCAAAGTTGTTCGAAAGGCTTGCGCCTAGCAAGTGTGTCAACTATGCAGCACTTTCCTGTCTATTGCGACGACCCCTTGAATCTGAAGAGGTAACCTATAGATTTCAAGCCTTTAGGTTTCTCACTGAAAAAACAGAACAATGCTTTGGCAAATGCTTGGCACAAATAATGAAAATTTTGTCACGATGCAGCAGGTTCCACCTCTTGGCACGTCAAGAGGTGGCACGTCGTCAAGCCTTCGTCGTCAACGACGAAGGCGCGGCGTATGTAGGCTCCCTATCTGTGACCGGCCCACAGAACACCTACCGGCCTCCGGAGGCCCAAAAGCGCGTTCCTGCCGCGCGGTGGCGCTGCCGGTGGGGGCGCTGTCGCGCGGCATTCGATTAATGTATCAAACTTTTAAGCAGGAAATTGCCAAGGAAAGGATCTATGATAATACTCGGGGTAGTTCTCTACTGATTGAGGCCAGGACGGGAGTACTGCGAACCAAGACATATCGGGCCAAATACGAAGGGGTAGACACGGTATGCAGTGCGTGTGGAGAGGAAGAAGAAACTGCCGAACATTTGATAATGTTCTGTAAAGGGTTTCACCCTATAGTTCAGGATGATGGCGCAGAGTTTTTCAAAGCACTGGGGTTTAGGGACCAGGAGGGAATGGAATGGAATGAAAAAACTTTATTTCGGTCCTGCAGGACGCAGGCCCACGAAGCGGCCGCCAGGTACTTCCTGTCGGTCCCTATGTGGGAGACGCCCGCTACGCGCTAAGCGCGTCCTGCAGGACCAGGAGGGCAAAATAGACTTTAGGCGGGTAGACTTAACTAGAAAGAGGTTATCTGATTGGTGGCTTAAGTCAAGGCACGAGTGAAAATTAAACTCTTCACTGCAGAGTACGAATCCTTAAACTCACTTTTTAAAGAAAAAAAATAAATCTAGTTTTTGGTTCATTTAGTATTACGGCTTGGTGGCGCTAGCCACCGTCCGATCTAAAGGGTACAGCCATATCCATCCGTCCATCCATCCTGTCACGGTAGATGGACGGGGGCTTAGGAGTACCGGCGGGAACACGAAATATACGTGACGACTAAAGGTAACAGGAATGCAGCAGTCATGAAAAATAGGGCACTGTGGAATTACAAAGGTATGATGTTGTGAGAGGAATATGGAAAGGGGTCATGGTTCCTGGGCTGACGTTCGGCAATGCGGTCTTGTGCATGAGATCAGAAGTTCAAGCAAGATTAGAAATTAAGCAACGTGGAATAGGTAAGCTTGCTTTAGGAGCTCACGAGAATACACCGAATCAGGGAGTACAAGGTGATATGGGATGGACATCATCTGAGGGCAGAGAAGCTAGCAGCAAGATAAAATTTGAGAAGCGATTGAGAGAAATGGGGGAGGAGCGTTGGGCTAGGAGGTTTTCAGCTACTTGTACATGAAGAATGTCGATACAAAATGGAGGAAGCGAACCAGGAAATTGAGTGGTAAATACTTAGAAAACAGCAGGTGGCCAAACAAAAGAGAACTATCGGTTAAGAAGAAAGTGAAGGAAACGGAGACTGACATGCGGAGAATGGGCATGATTAAGAAGTCCGCACTAGAGATCTATGGAACCTTTAAGCAGGAAATTGCCAAGGAAAGAATCTATGATAATACTCGGGTAGTTCTCTACTGTTTGAGGCCAGGACGGGAGTACTTCGAACCAAGACATATCGGGCCAAATACGAAGAGGACACAGTATGCAGTGTGTGTGGAGAGGAAGAAGAAACTGCCGAACACTTGATAATGTTCTGTAAAGGGCTTCACCCTATAGTTCAGGATGATGGCACTGAGTTTTTCAAAGCACTCGGGTTTAGGGACCGAGAGGGCAAAATAGACTTTAAGCGGGTAGACTTAACTAGAAGGAGGTTATCTGATTGGTGGCTAAAGTCAAGGCACGAGTGAAAATTAAACCCTTCACTGCAAAGAACGAATCCTCAAACTCATTTTTTAAAGAAAAAAAATCTAGTTTTTGGTTCACTAAGTATTACGGCTTGGTGGCGCTAGCCATAGCCCGATCTAAAGGGTACAACCATATCTATCCATCCATCCATCCATCCATCCTGTGCTTTTCTCACGTCGTCTACTTGCCTCTGGGTGGGTAAATGATTCGACCACGCTCAGTTTTACCGCTGTAGTCTTTTCAATTATGTTGACGTCGAGAAACTTGCACGTGTAATCTACAAGCGCAAACCACGCAGCCGATACAGAGCGTGGGTTTCGCGGCCACTTCTTGAGAGGTGGGCGCGCTTGTCACGCGAAAAATAGTTTAGAGGAATCTCTCCCGCCGACCAGCAGGTGGCAACAACCCTGCGTGTGTCGCTCGCAGATTTGTTATACATTTTCGATTGCAATAGTATTTTAAAGAGTGGAAGTCAATGCAGTTTTTATGCAGTGCGGCAGAAGAATGCAATAAAATACAAGACTGGTGGCTTGATACAAGTTTATTGGAAACAGTGCATTAGAACATTACATAACACAGGGCTTCACCTTCTTGGCTTTATTCTGCACAGCATGCTGGTTTAGCCCTTTCAGCAAAAAATGGACACGCGTAATGCTGTAGAACCTGACAACCGATGTTGTTAAAGAAGCTGAATGTTCACTGCAGCCAATTTGTGGCACATTGGCTGCTAGGCACAAAAAATCCTTCACTACTTTGGTGTGCAAGCGCGTGGTGCTAAATGCACGAGTTAGTCTATCCTCGAGGGTTTTGATTAGACTATATAGACGGACAAAGGGGTAAAGAAGGCCCCCCATGCCCCACTTTTTACACGCTTCTGCTGGCAATTGGTCCGTCGCACTATCCCGTGTCACGAGGCAGGCATCCTTGCAAGCTTCGCATTCGGTTTCAAAGCCACTTGGTTGGTTGGCTGGGAACCGGGCGTGCGGCCGTACCGTGGTTTGGCCCAACGCTATGTTCACACTACGGTCGTAAGGCGTCGATTTTTCATAACACGCGTAAGCGTAAGCACAACAAGCGTATGCGTCTAGCTCAGACTGTGAACGTAAAGGTACCAACGTTCGCAACGAACGCATAAATCGTTCTAGTGCACGCGCGTACGCTACCCCACCCACTCTGATATTTCGCGATTCTTTTCGTGTTTAGGACTTGTTCTCGCTCACTTCGCACTCTGCTCAGCATGCGCTCCGCACGCGTGCGGAAGCGTAAAAACAGTTGTTAATTTGCGCGAAATGAATCGCGAAATACCGAAGTCGGTGAGGCCACGCAAACGCGATGGCACAAGAAAACGATTCTTCGACCACGGCCGCTAATGCATTGAACACCACCGCACCAGGCGGCCGTGCTTGGATTTCTCCAGGCGGCCGTGCTTGGACCTCTGCGCGCGCAGGCACCCTTTCAAGCTTTTCTACGCGCAAGTTGCGCCTAGAAGTGTGGCAGTTTGGGCTAGTTGGTATGACATGACGATAGTTATAGCGCGAGAACAGAACGACGGCAAAGAGACAAAGACACGAGCGCTAACTTCCAACTGTCCTTTCAAGCAAGCTACCCAACCTGCCTCCTTCCTTCCAGCATGCCTCCTTTCCGCATGTTTTGGTTTTCAAGGTCACCTTCCCTCCGTATCCTCCCCTCTTTTCACTCTATTGCAACTCCTTGCCCTTCTCTCGCAAATCTGCTCTCCTCTCTTGATAACAACTCTTCCGCCCGTCTCCACCGCTCCGCACGCCACGATGGCTCGAATTCAGAAGTTTCGTTTTCAGACTAGAAACGAGTCTAGAGCTGTACCACGCGTTCTGGCATGTGTGTCGAGTGTGTGCGTCTTGCTCGCTCCTGGTGTGCGCGTGTGTGGTCGGACGGGAGGCCTTTCACGCTTTTTCCTGCCACTCAACAAACGTCGAAAGTGTGACCACTTGGCTTGGGCATAATCGGCACGTTAGGTGCCGCGTTGCGCAGCGCTTGCTCGTAGCTGTTGACCACCTGACAGCCAATTTGCCGCTTCGGACGTCCCAGTGTTCAGGTGTGGAGATAATATTTCGTGGGCGGCGGTGGCGGTTACATGCGCGCGAAACTGTTTTCGCGAAGCCTACTTCGTCGACGTCGGGCCGACGCTTGCAAACAGGACCACTCCGGCGGCGATTTGTGGTCCAACATGGGAGAGCGGGTGGGACATCTGTTGCGATGGTTTCATTACGGCCGATGATGCTGCCGACACCGCGGAATCGTGCACGGATTGGGGCATTGTGAATGAAGTATGCGTCAAGAGCGACTTGAAGGAATCGGATTGCGAGAACGAAGAAACTTTGGGGCCAGTGCCTCATGCAGCTTATGCCATGGACCTCGGCGAAGAGCATGCTGCCGTTTAAAATGAACTCGAGACCGCCCTTATCGCTTCTGCTCTTCGAAACACGTGCGTCACGAACTTTTTAGGGCAAAAAATTTTGTGTTTTTATTCGCAACTTTTTAAAAGGTGTGTTTCATTTACAGTTAAACCTGGATATACCGAAATTGATAAAATCCGAGAAAAATTTGTTGTAGAGTATTTCGTTATATGCAGGTTCGGTACGATAATTCGGGAAATAAACGCGCAAATGAAACAAAAGGGGGACTGAAGGCAGAGCTAACACAAAACGCTTACTTGACAGTGAAAATGCGTTATTATTGTGATAGCAATTATATAGACACTCTCAGCGGGTTTTTGTCGTCGCCGCCATGTTTGATAACAGGTCCATATTGATAACATGCCCCCGCGCATAGTAACTTTCACGAGCGGTTAAAAGCGCAAGAGCGCTCGCAGAGAACAAATGAGTCGGCCCATCCCTATCGCCTGGAAAGTGCATAACATCTCCCGTGTGTCAAAACTGCATGCCGTGGAATGTTCAAAGTAAAGCACCCGTCTTGAACAAGCGGGAAACAACGCAGTGAAGGGGGGGGGGGGGGTCACTCGAGTAACAATAATGAACTTGGATTTTAAGGGTGGTCGCGATCATTGGCGGGCTTGCTATGTCGGCGAGTATCAGTGCGGTTTCTACTCGAAGGGATGGTGTGAAAAGATCACTTCACCCTGGAGCGGCAGTATTAGCTCACACCAGCGTTTTGTAGGAGTTCGGGGATATCAGATCCAAGAGTTGGCTGCCAACCTTACTTCTTAAAACATTATCTCTTTTTGCTGTCGCGTTCATTGCATTGCATTCAACGCACCGTCGTGTTGCCAGAACTAATCGACTAATCGCGAAAGCTACCAGCCTGCGAACTTGCGGCGAAAGACGGAAGCGCGTGACGAGTCGACCTCTGAAGATCCGTTGTCACCGTGGTCTCAGCAAATTTCCATCAGCGCCTAATCTGACAGCCCCTGGGTGGTAACGACACGGTTTTCTGAAATTAAGTAAAGTCACAGTTTCGCCGGAAGGGCGAAGCAATGACAAGTTGGAATGTAACGCTGAGAACGGCAAGCAGATCGAAGCATGCGGCCCGCTGATCAAGCGCAAATGACGGGCGAAAACAACATACACAGCACGAGAGCGAACAACGTTTACCGCTTGACACTTGACGCGCTGTTTAAACAAAAACAAAAATGACGCGCGAAACGTAATCACAGCTATAGATATAAGTGCGGACTAACAAATACCCCAGTTGTTACTTCGCTGTGTTTAAAAAGCGCTCTTTTTTTGCGAACGCGCCTGTCTATCGAGCAAAGCGAGCTTTGTGCGCCTTACAACTAAACGCAATCGTTCCGGCCACGCGTGGGTGAGATAAGCGCGCGCCGGCGCATCGTGACAAGCAGGGCACCGAGCACGGGCGGCCTTTTTCTGGGGGGGGGGGGGGGTTAAAGAACCCCAGGTGGTCTAAATTTCCGGAGCCGTCCACTACGGCGTCTCTCATAATCATATAGTGGTTTTGGGACGTTAAACCCCATATATCAATCAATCATCTGGGGGGGGGGGGAGGTGTTGCATATATATAGATACTTAAACAGTGAATGATGGCTGCGGCGCCGGTAAAAAACCAGCCGAGACTGTACATATAATTGCTATGTCGCAATAAAAAAAAACAAGCAAAGGTGAACGTCATCGGGGTCCACACGATGCGCGTGCACGAGCGACACTGACTCGGTCAATTCGGTTCGGTTAATTTTACATCTTTTTTATTTTGGTTTAAAACGTGGGGGGGGGGGGGACACCCGCGGCGATGAGAGTGGCGGCAACGCCGGCTCGTGGTGTGCAAGCCCGCATCACGCTCACCGGCGCGCAATAACGAGCGCTCGCTGTCGCCTGCTGCGCCGTTCATCGGCAGCGGGGCAGCCGCGGAAGATGCATGCTTGTACCAAAATGACAAAATGCGGAGCAAAATTTCTAGATTGTCCATGGGAAAAATTCGCTATATCAAGGTTGTCTCCCGCTGTTACCTTGTTACATAGAGGTTGCAAATACATGTGCTTCTATGGAGCAACGGAGGGAAACAGAAAAACTTCGTTATATGGAGGTTCGTTATAAGCAGGTTTAACTGTACTACGAACTTTGGGATGCAGCGAACGGATGCCACGTCAGGCTCGTCATAAGCGGGATCGACTGTAGTGTCAAATCACACCAGGCGTCAAAACATGAAGTGCACGTGTGGGTAGTTTAAAACTGCTCAAGCATAGTTTATGATCGCTGCATGTAACAGCATCAACGAAGTATGCATCTGCTGCTGCTCTGGTCCACATGGCACATTCGGGATGCATAGTGGATACTTTGCCAATTCTCAAAAGGCAGAATAATGGCGTAGTGAGTAAACGGAGTTGCAGCAGGCGTTTCAGGAATGGTGAATGCCATGTGCCCACATGTCAAAATACAACTGAGGTGTACATGAAGCGAAGCCAGCCTAGTGAATGTGAAGGTGATGTGCATCATCATCATCATCATCAGCCTGACTACGTCCACTGCAGGACAAAGGCCTCTCCCACGTTCCGCCAGTTAACCCGGTCCTGTGCTTGCTGCTGCCAATTTATACCCGCAAATTTCTTAATCTCATCTGCCCACCTAACCTTCTGTCTCCCCCTAACCCGCTTCCCTTCTCTGGGAATCCAGTCAGTTACCCTTAATGACCAGCGGTTATCCTGTCTACACGCTACATGCTCAGCCCATGTCCATTTCTTCTTCTTGATTTCAGCTATGATATCCTTAACCCCCGTTTGTTCCCTAATCCACTCTGCTCTCTTCTTGTCTCTTAAGGTTACACCTACCATTTTTCTTTCCATTGCTCGCTGCAACATCCTCAATTTAAGCTGAACCCTCTTTGTAAGTCTCCAGGTTTCTGCTCCGTAGCTAAGTACCGGCAAGATACAGCTGTTTTATACATTCCTCTTGAGGGATAGTGGCAATCTACCTGTCATAATTTGAGAGTGCTTGCCGAATGTGCTCCACCCCATTCTTATTCTTCTAGTTACTTCAATCTCGTGGTTCGGCTCTGCGGTTATTACCTGCCCTAGGTAGACATAGTCTTTTACAACTTCAAGTGCACTATTACCTATCTCGAAGCGCTGCTCCTTGCCGAGGTTGTTGTACATTACTTTCGTTTTCTGCAGATTAATTTTAAGACCCACCTTTCTGCTCTCCTTGTCTAACTCCGTAATCATGAGTTGCAATTCGTCCCCCGAGTTACTCAGCAATGCAATGTCATCGGCGAAGCGCAGGTTACTAAGGTATTCTCCATTGACTCTTATCCCTAACTGTTCCCATTCTAGGCTTCTGAAAACCTCCTGTAAGCACGCGGTAAATAGCATTGGGGAAATTGTGTCCCCCTGCCTTACACCCTTCTTGATTGGTATTCTGTTGCTTTCTTTATGAAGCACTATGGTAGCAGTTGATCCCCTGTAGATTTCTTCCAGAATGTTTATATATACTTCATCTACGCCCTGATTCCGCAGTGTTTGCATGACGGATGATATTTCTACTGAGTCAAACGCCTTCTCGTAATCTATGAAGGCTATGTATAGTGGTTGGTTATACTCTGAGCATTTCTCTATTACCTGATTTATAGTATGAATGTGGTCAATTGTTGAGTAGCCTGTTCGAAATCCTGCTTGTTCCTTTGGTTGATTGAATTCTAATGTTTCTTTACTCTGTTAGCAATTACCTTTGTAAATAGCTTGTATACTACAGAAAGCAAGCTGATCGGCCTGTAATTCTTCAAGTCCTTGTCATCTCCTTTCTTATGTATTAAGATGATGTTAGCGTTCTTCCAAGACTCTGGTACTCTTCCCGTCTGGAGACACCTCGTAAACAGGGTGGCTAGTTTTTCTAACGCAATCTGTCCTCCATCTTTCAGCAGATCTGATGTTACCTGATCCTCACCATTGCCCCTTTGCATGCTCTCCAAAGCTTTTCTGACTTCTTCTATCATTACTGGTGGGGTGTAATCTGGGTTACTGCCAGTTCTTATAGTATTAAGGTCGTGGTTGTCTCGGCTACTGTACAAATCTCTGTAAAACTCCTCCGCTATTTTAACTATCCTATCCATATTGGTAGTTATTTTGCCTTCTTTGTCCCTTAGTGCATACATCCGACTTTTGCCTATCCCAAGTTTCCTCTTCAATGCTTTGACACTTCCTGCATTTTTCAGAGCATGTTCAATTCTCTCCATGTTATACCTTCTTACATCGCATACCTTACGTCTATTAATCAACTTCGAAAGCTCTGCCAGTTCTATTTTGTCTGTTGTACTTGACACTTTCATGATTTGACGCTTCTTAATTAGGTTCTTCGTTTCCTGCGAAAGCTTGCCAGTGTCCTGTCTAACTACCCTGCCTCCAACTTCCACTGCACACTCCGTAATGATACTCGTCAGATTATCATTCATTGTATCTACGCTAAGGTTGGTTTCCTCACTAAGAGCCGAGTACCTGTTCTGCAGCGACACTCTGAATTCCTGTACTTTCCCTCTCAGTGCTAGCTGATTGATTGGCTTCTTGCGTATCAGTTTCTGTCGTTCCTTCTTCAAGTCTAGGCGAATTCGAGACCGTACCATTCTATGGTCACTGCATCGTACCTTGCCAACCACTTCCACATCCTGGACGATTCCAGGGTGTGCACTCATTATAAAGTCTATTTCGTTCTTATTTTCACCATTAGGGCTCCTCCATGTCCACTTGCGGTTTTCTCGTTTTCGGTAGAAGGTATTCAAAATCCGTAAATTATTGCGTTCTGCGAATTCTACTAGTAGCTCTCCTCTGGCGTTTCTAGTGCCGATGCCATAATCTCCTACTGCCTGGTCTCCAGCCTGCTTCTTCCCTACCTTTGCATTAAAGTCGCCCATCACTATAGTATACTGTGTTTTTACCTTACTCATTGCCGATTCCACGTCTTCATAGAAGCTTTCAACTGAAGCGTCTTCATGGCTGGATGTAGGCGCGTAAGCCTGTACTACCTTCATTTTGTATCTTTTATTCAGTTTAATTACGATACCTACCACCCTTTCATTAATGCTATAGTATTCCTCTATGTTGCCAGCTATGTTTCTGTGAATTAGGAACCCCACTCCCAGTTCTCTTCTGTCTGCCAAGCCCCTGTAGCAAAGGACGTGCCCATTCTGTAGCACCGTATAGGCTTCATCTGTCCTCCTAACCTCACTGAGGCCGATTATATCCTATTTAACACCCGCTAGCTCCTCGAATAGTACAGCTAGACTTCCTTCACTAGATAAGGTTCTAGCGTTAAACGTGGCCAAGTTCAGGTTCCAATGGAGGCCTGTCCGGATCCAGAGATTCTTAGCACCCTCTGCTGCGTTGCAGATCTGACCGCCGCCGTGGTCAGTTGCTTCGCAGCTGCTGGGGACTGAGGGCCGTGAGTTATTTGACGTAAGCATGTGGGAGGTAGTGGCCAGATACTGCACAAGGGTGGCCAATCCTTCTCTGATGTGGTGATGATGTGGTGAAGGTGATGTGCATGGGGCCCCAAATGCACAACTGCATTCTACACCTGAAGACAAAACTAAATCACCCTTCAAAATTTTTTACGCATATCAAGGAATTTCACTGAAAGGTACTCTGGCATTCGTCTTGTGCTAATTACAATAGCTGACAATAAAACCCTTCAGAACGGTCACCTGCGAAGTAAAGCTTTTGAACGGTGCTGGCAAGTCAACTGTGCCTGCTATCGATCTCTGATCTGTGTTTGTAAACTGTCACCACTGCCGAGATGCACATGAGAAGTCACTGCAGTTACGTGGCAGCACTATACTGCATTTTATTTTGGTATAAACATTTAGAATGGACGTGTTGTCGAGCATTTTATAGCTCGACAAATTGCGTTACACAGCAGCAGCTGTTTCATAGATAAGGCGCACAATAACGAAAGAGTTTTCTTTTATCTTCTATATAACGAGTGGAGCGATTGTCATCAAGCCGTGGGTGGGGCCGTGAGGGGCTCGAAGTGGGCGCGCGTGACTCTGTCCATGCTGCTCTCAACGTGCCCCAGCCGGTCGTGCCACTGGGCGAGGCTCTCCTTAAGCTGCACCCACTGGTGTCGACCAAAGGTACGGTGCACCGTGGTGCCCACGATGACCTTGCGGCCCATCTGGTCAATCTTGGCGGTGAGCATGCGCGTCCGCAAGGCCTCCACCACGAAGCCTTCGACATCCTGCAGCTGGAGCTCTTGCTGGAGCAGCTCGAAGGGAAGCTCGCGCCGGGACTCAGCCAGCTGCATCAGCGTCAGCAGCCGCATCTTGTGCAGGCTCTGCTCGTGCGACAGACCCAGGGAGGACACAAAGTCCTTGTTGGCCTGATGGGAAGAGGAGAAAGTCACGAAGGGTGAGCACAGCAAGGAGTGAACATCAGTTGCAGCAGCGATGCTCATTAAAAGGCTTTCTGAGGTTGCACCGTCTGCGACAGTATTCACTCGAATAACAAAGTAGTCGTGATAACGTCTACTACTATGACTCAGCAAGCTACAGTGCAACATCACTCAAGTATACAGGAATACTACACAAAATGGGACAGACCCAGGGAGGACACGAAGTCCTTGTTGGCCTGATGGGAAGAGGAGAAAGTCACGAAGGGTGAGCACAGCAAGGAGTGAACATCAGTTACAGCAGCGATGCTCATTAAAAGGCTTTCTGAGGTTGCACCGTCTGCGACAGTATTCCCTCGAATAACAAAGTA
Organism: Rhipicephalus annulatus; assembly: GCA_013436015.1. NCBI lineage: Eukaryota > Metazoa > Arthropoda > Arachnida > Ixodida > Ixodidae > Rhipicephalus > Rhipicephalus annulatus. The sequence continues at coordinate 92,937 of WOVY01003909.1, read as the reverse complement.
GTCGTGATAACGTCTACTACTATGACTCAGCAAGCTACAGTGCAACATCACTCAAGCATACAGGAATACTACACAAAATAAATGCTAATGCATCAGCACACTGTAGAGATACAGTTGAATCGCAGTGGTAAGAATTCGTCTAATTTGACTTGGGAAATTTTGACATAACTTATACAGAGCAGAAGGGGCCACAATTCAAATGTTCCGAATACTTTCCCACGTGGCGATATGAACTCAAGTGCCAAAACTGTCGAGCAACGACCCACAGCAGTTCCAGAAGTACACATGCGGCCGGGAAACGCAACCAAAGCTAAGCTTATCGTTACTCATTTTCCACAGGCGCTGCGGATGAACCTGCTGTCGCTATCAATTTGATCATGTATGGTGTCATGAGCAAGAGTACTTCGGAAGAAGAGCAAGAGTACTTCGGAAGAAGGAGAAAGGCAGCAATGAAATCGAGACAACATTCAGAATGGCACAAGCACGTGCATCGTAATGCGAGGTCCGAGACGCGTGACACCACCTGTGATCTGGATGCGAACAACGATGAGCTCGCATTGTCGACATGGGCTTGCAAGGAGAACGTCGTCTCGCCGGAAAGTGCGCTGGCCACGGGAGCGGCAGGACTTCGATTCGGAAGACTGTGATGCAGGTGTCCCGAGAGGTGGCCGGAGACATTGACCCAGTGCCATTGCGGCCTCAAGACGCAGCAACCGCACATGATCATCTTTACATTCTTAACACAAGCCCTCTTCCAAGAAAGCCCAGTGGGTATGACGGGCGACTTCGACAACCCGACGATGACGATGGCTGACTTTGTCAGCAGCAGGGACGGTGATGTTTGAGGACCCCGACAAGGAGACAGCGCGACAGAGCCCGGACATTGACGAGAAGCGAATCAGCTGGGTCAGGTAAGGTAGGCCCGAATAGTGAGGATAAAGATGTCAGACTCAAACTAGGATGGTTAAGGGGAGACCCTGCTTCGGAGATAAATGTTGCTTAATTTCAAGCCGATTTTTATGAAACTTATGCACCTTATGTATTTTGATATGCAGATTTCAAATATGCAATTCTTTTTTTGGTGCATTATATAGTTTTCGAGATATCACATTTTTCAGGTTCCTTGAAAGGAGGAAGTCTGTTTTTTTTACTGTGATAGTTACAAAACAAATCAACATACCACTATAATCTAGAATGATGGCTGTATGCAATAAAACAAACATGAATGTTCTAAGCCCATTTGAACAAAAGTTATGGCATGTCAAATTTTTGGAAGTGAAATCCCAGCTTGACATGAAATCGTTAAATGTGATTTTTAAAATTATGTCTATTACTTACAATATTCAATTCAGTCTTATTTCAATCTACATTAGTTTACCAAGCTGTCAATACAAGAATTAGAGTAATATCATGACCAGAAGCTGAAATATCGCTTCTCCTAAATAGCAAAACCACCAAAATAGCCATTTTGAGAAAACGAGGAAAAACGTTTTAAAAGTTGTTTATTAGCAGAAAAATAGTGTAAATGTCACTGAAGTCATTCAAAATGACCCAGGTGCATAATCAGGATGCATGGAGTCTTTATGCTTTTTTGCGACATTTTTTTTCAGTCCTTCTGATGCTGCATGCCTCTTCGTGGACATGGCACTCCGACGTTTGTCTTTCTCTGCTGTTCGCATCTTGCCAGTGTTGGTTGCATTCATTCCAAGTTCTTGCAGAATTGATGCTGCAGAGTGTTTGTTTCCTGCATTGAAACGCAACACAGCTTCAGCAACTGCTGCTTGCACAGCAAAAAGGGAAGAGTGCTGCTCTTTGGAGATCAGACTCCAAATAACTGAATGCAAGCTTTCATTCGAGTTTTGAGTTTTCCCTCTTAGACATCTTTGCAGCAGACTCCTGTCAGACAGACGTTCGTAAACAGGCAATAATGCCTCTGCAACTTCTTTGGGCAAGTTGTACTTGTGTTTTGGCTCGTGCATACCTTTTGCCTTTGCGGCATTGTGCCGGCACCAAGACTGCTCGCCTGTGGGGCACAAACTGTGATTCGAGCTTTCGTCAGTGGATGTGATGTGATGGTACGTGGCCATCACAGCTCGCTGCATTTCATCCACATCCCCTTGATGTGACTTGAGCGCACGACCATAGTAGGTGCTCAGTCTGGTGATGAGGTCGGCAGTGAGTCGCCCCTTTCCTCCCAGACTGCGGCCTTCGGTTTTCTGCTTTTGAACTAAGTTCCTCAGAGCCGTCCCCATTCGCCTTTGCACATGATTTGTGCAGTCTTCTTTCTCTACGTCAATAAAACCATAAACTTTGGCATCCCTTATAGCATTGTACGTTCTGCTATCGCCGTCACACAAGACTGTCGTATAGCGGAGATTGCGCCGCTCAAGGGACCTTTCAAAAAGAATGAGGCCTGCTTCTACTTCCATTTGCCCAGATTTACAACTGGTGTTCTTCTGGCAGCGATGAGCATCTTTCCATTGCTCATAACCCTCGCTACCGGGTTTCAGTCCCACATCACAGCCCAAAAAAAAATTTGAAAGTACGACGTAATCGAGAACATAACCAGTGAAGAGTTCAATAACTGCTCCGACGCCAATGTGCGAAGAGTGACCCCGGGTCATCCAGCTCCCATCAAAACACACTGCAATATTACCACGGTGACCAAAGCACAAGTCCTCGTAGAGCGACGACACTTCACGCGCGCACTGCTGCATAGCATCTTCAGCTGCTCGCGTAGCAGCGGGCTCCAGCTTATTTTTCAGATGCCGCTGAAAAGTCTTTTTATGCATTGCGCGACTGCTCAGCCCCATTGCGGTAAATATGTCGTTCATCGCAGTTTGGCCGTTACCAGTCGAAAGCATCGCGCGTCCCGCGAACATATTTATCGCAAATGGTCTTGATCTTACCGAGTGTTCCACTCGACGCGAGCTCCAAGCATCCCCAATATCGCCACAGTTGTCGCACACCGCGTGTAGCTTCACTGCCAAACCGTACTCACGATCTCCACGGGTTAGCTTGACTTTTCCTCGGCAGATGTGACAACGCATAGTTTGAAGAATAAGATCATTGACAGCGTCAAGTTCGACGATGGTGTACGGAGCTGCAGGTTCCGTCGCCACAGTCTCTGCGCCGCTTCGTCGGCTGAAGTTTTCGATCTTCCGCGCGGTCGCTGGTGTTGATCCAAGCTGTCGAAGCACTTTTTGCTCCCGTGCATGCGCCCCCCGCACTTCCTCCTCGGTCACGAGCGCAGAATCTAATCTCGCATCACCAGCGTGGGTTGCGAAAGCATTATCGCATTGCAAGGCTGGCGCCGATGAACCGCCGGCGTCCGTGGCATGGCCAGGCGATGCTCCGTGAACGGCTGTCTGCGACGATGCCGGGTCCTTTGCACGCACTTTTCCCCTTCGTCGTTTACGCCCAAAGTGGTGGCGCGTATGGAACTTTTTCGCACCGCCAGGCATGATAAACTTCGTGCGCCGATCAAGCGAGCAATCCACAGAGCGGCGAATCGAGCACAATGGCGGTAGGCACACGCTGTCCCAGTCAAAATGGCGGCGCACGATGGCGGCACTTAGGCCAATCAGAGGACAGAATCCTGATCACGTGCCTCATTTGACCAATGGCAACGCGTGAAAGCTCTTTTTTGCGGGTGCTTTTTTCTCGTTTCTCAGGGACGCACAGGGTTGCCAAAGGATAAAAAAAAAAGTCTGAAACGCAAGCTATTGAACAACACCAAAATGGCGCCGATGGAGCGTACCGTTGCCAAGCGGCGCGCGATCAAAATGCAGGGTATTTTTGCACATTTTAGAGAGAAACGCTCGTAAAACCGCATCTTTAGATCTTGATAACAGGAAAAATATGCAGAATTTGGGAATCAAATTTTGTAGAAAGGTGCGGAAACGCGTCAGGAACACGAAAATTAAGAGAATGAAAATTCGATTTTTGGGCAGATTTTCGGCTTGAAAAGCCGGGTCCCCCCTTAAGTAAAATGTGTTCTGTGTGTTGTCTGGGCTTGAGCTGTAGTTAGTATTTGTTTTGTAAATTTGTATAATCTAGAGTGGTGCGCATGTGCTTATTATATGTGCAGTGTTGTTAGCCGCATCTTGTCCCTGTTCGTAAGTCGTAACCACCCCAATCCATGACATATGGTGACAGTGAAACTCCAAGAGCTCATGTGCATTAAGCTCTTGAAGAGTCAAAGTAATGCTGCTTGCCGCAAGAGCTGCGGGCAAAACCACGGTAAACACATTGACGTAGTTCTGAAGGCAAGTGCACAGTCAGCGAATGAAAGTAGAAATACCATTTGCCGCAACCACTGCACGTGAAACTGCAGTTACTACTATTGCGATGGTCATCAATGGCAACTACACAGCTAATATAGCATTACATAAGTCATAAAAATGTCCACAGCGTGTTGGCATTCCTGCTGACTTATGACTATGGTGGAGTAGACTTCAGCACTTAGTTTTCAAGAGGCCCCTAGGAAAGCTTCAACACAAGTTTGCAGTAGCCAACTACACCATCCCTTATTGGTTTGGTAGTTATGTCCCCCCCCCCAAAAAAAACATGCAAGTTCTTTCTACAGAAATAAATGTTATGTACATATACCGTGCTGTGAAAATGAACTTGACTAGATTTTGATGATGCCAAATTTCGAGCGATCTCATTATTTTTATCCACCTAACCCCCCCCTCCCCCTAGGGTTTGCATTACGAAAATTCTACTCTATCCACATCAGGCACAGCATAGCATGCATTAATTTTCAATAAGACTGGAATCTGTATTCCAACCAAAATGCTAACGTTCACCAAACCATGAGCTAACCTTTAGAAATCACAGTCAAGCTGATGTGTTTGGTGAGCCCACAGTATGCCCAAGACTCCTCAATTTGTACAAATATGTTGATCCACCTCATAACACTTGGTTTCAAGTTAAACGATGTGACATTATCGGCTCCTAACTGACTATTCTGCATGACGCAGATTCCTACAATGCGTGGGATTTGCCAGAATTCTTATGAGCCAAAGCCATGTGGTGGTGCTTTTAAATTTTAAGAGAAGTTCCTAACTACTTTACAGCACCACAGAGCTCTCCAGTTCCACTACAGTGCCTCTGTGGTACCAAATGCTGCAACTGCTGAAGCACTTTGTACCTGATAGAAGGCGAGGTAGGCAGACAGCTTATCGGCCACAAAGATGGTGAGCAGGTCGTGCACGAGCTCGCCCTCGAGGAAGCGTACGGGCTTGAGGGGCAGCAGGTGGTCCAGCAAGAAGGTGGTCGGGTCGGCCAGGCACGAGACGATGCAGCGGTGTGCGTCATCACGTGCCTGCGACGCATTGTCCTCCGTGTAGGTGGACAGTAGCTCGACCATGACACGTGAAGCTAGCTCTCCGCCCTGGCGGCATTCCAGCAGGGCCTCGTGCAGCGCTCGCAGAAGCCGCTGCACCCGCGGCACGGGCACTCGCAGTGCTGCCATCCACGACTTCAGCTGCACAACATGGACAAGTGAAGAAAGAGGAAGATTAAGATCACGAACTGCAAGAGCCATGCAACAAAGCGGCAACAAAAAGCCCTAGTGTGTGCTGTTATCCCTTCTTTTAGCACCGACAAGTTTACTGTTTAGAACAGCACGAACACGGCAATATGTAAGCTCATTGTTTACAAGAGAGATACCATGCAGAAACATTTATGGCGCAGTAAAAATGCAGACAAAAGAGAAGACATGCCTGATGAAACACTGGCTAACAACTGCGCTTTACTGAAGGAATACATACAGCACACTATAATGAAGATGTGACAACAAAATAACAACAAAAGCATAATAAAAATGATTGCTTACATCATCTGTGACTGTCGTGCACATGACAGTCACAGATGAAGTTGGCAATTATTCTTGTTTCTTTATATTTTTCCTTTTTGGCACGTCTCTTCTATACAGCCTGTTTTAGGACCTAAGCTCCTTAAAGGGGTGGTGCCGCCAAATTTGTTGTATGCGTGTTCTTTGCTGTAAGCGTTTCCTTCAGCTCTAAGAAGCATGATGCACACATCGAGATTCCTGTATTTTCGATAAATATTTCAATATTGCTCTACTTACATGGAACCTTTTCGGTTTCGGTTTCGTGGTGCCCAATTGTGCAGTGACGTCGATGCATACGTGGCTTGGTCACGTGAGCACACAACGCTGTGACGCACATCGTGTTGAGTTTTGTCTGCTCTCATACATACGTGCCAGCGCCAACAAAACAAATGAGCTGACAGTCGCCATGGCCAGCTGCAGTAGCTTCGAGGCAGTGACAAGGCAAAAGGTAGCAAGAAGGAAACAAAGCGTTTATATTTACAACGTATGTACAGAACGTAGACGAGGAAGGCGCTCGATGCGGCGGCCTTTTCTACGCGCCGAGATGCTGATGAAGGAAGAGACAGACCTGCTGTTGGACGCGTGCAGGGTCTTTGAACGACGCGTGGAGTGTCTTCTCGAAAGCACTCAGAGTCTTTGACAGACGCACACAGTGTCTCGGCAATGGACAGAAGCACACTCGTAAAAGCAGGCATGCTAGTTCTCTCCTTCTTCATAAAATGCGTTTTGGAAATGGCAGAGGTCACTCATGTCTCTACAAATCTGGTGTGACGTCATGACAACTGCCGTCGCTTCTCTTATTTTGAAACGTCAGTGCTGCTGCGCAAGCGAATTGCCTAGATCGTGAGAGTGAGCATTCAGCTACACTTATGAAGTGAATTAAAATATATTCTACGCTTTTGTTGTGTCCGACACTTTGTGTGAAGAGTCCTTGCATACAGAGCAAACCAACAACAGGCTTGGGATAGCCTCGCAATTTGGTGTCACTTCCCCTTTGAGGCGTGGGCTGAGTGTCCTGTCGTAATCATATATAGCCACCTCACGGCCGGGGTAGACTGCACCTGCACGCTCCCTTTTTACGACCTACGCAACGGGTGTAGTACATACCTCTCCCCACTTCTTTGAGGAGGGCGCTGCGACCCTGCCATCTTCCGCCGCTCCGCACAGCGTGCAATGCCAGCACATGAGTTCGGGTGCGCTTCTCCACTCACCGCATGTTGAAAAACAGCTTGCTTAATCATTGAAGACGTACAAATGGTTTATGGCATTGCTCATACCTGATGATGCGGGGCTTGAACCTATACACCTCCGAAGAGTGCACTTTGCTGGCAGTGTCACAAACCCCGAAGTGCGCGCATGATCTTAGCCTCTTTGTGATAGAAATCCGCATACCACACACCCTTTACAAAATCCTCTGGCTACACTGGATGCTTTCTTCCATCACATTCTATTTCATGCAAAAGAAACACAGCCTTTTTCTCTCCTTTCTGTGCATCTGCTGCGATTTTCTTAACGCATGTGTGATGCTTGCTTTCGCAAAAGTATTGGGACGCATTTTTTTCTTCTTTCAGCAATCGCTGCGCTTTCTCGCATTTTAAACAATGGTGCGACACTTGGGAAAGCAATCGCCCTATCATAGTCTGGTATCGACCCGCCCAGTGAGCATAGCTGTTTATTGTTTGTGTGCAAACACTTGCTGCTTCTTGTTCAGTCAAAGCGTTTTGTAAAGTTGAAGCTTCCAGATCTGTTTCGTTGGTCTCTGCTTTTGACTTCCTTGATGTTTGACATAGGGGCCAAACTCGTGAAGCAGGATCTTCGCCAGGCTTCTATGCACTTGAAATCATGTAGGAAAGATAGTTCTCGAAAAGAGTAGGCGTGTGCACAGTCAGGAATAAGTTTTCAGATGCGGAACGCAGGCGCATAGTCTTCATCGCTTAAGTGTCTGCTGCATACGACTGTCAATGAAGACTTGTAGTTGATGATGAGGTTGTCTCTTGCAATATTCTTCTGTCACTTGCGGCACAGCTCAGTATTGTTTGAGAATTGGTGAGAAGGAACACCGGGTGTTTTCCCCGAACAGGACCTGCAATACGGAACTACGGTGATCGAGCGGCCGTGACGGAATGCAGCAATACTCCCCAACGCAGCTAATATATATCCATGGGCGTAATGCGCGCACTGAAGGTTGTGCGACTGCCTTCTCGACTCAAAAAATTACTGTAGACAGTTACTGTAGACTGACAAAGCATCAAATGAAATGCAGCCGTGGTGGGTAAATCCCAGAATAAAGCAAGCCACACTAAAAAAAAAGACAATTCACAACAACCTGCTTGTAATAATAGGCCACAAGAGAATTTATACAGATTTTTCAGAAAAACAGCTGCTTACTTGCCGAAAAGTTGTAACGTTGTCTATTTTTATTTCTAAACACGTTATTCTACGAAACTAGAAAGATAGCCCAAAACTCGATTGCACTACAGTTTTAGTTCCGGGCCAAGCGATTTTAGAGGAGCCGCATTTTGGATTCATAACTACCGAGCCGTAGGTGGCGCTGTGCTCGAGAGCATTTGTGTCACCACCATCATCATCATGATTAAAACGGTGGTGCCGGCAGTGTCAACTGGCGGAAATCCTTGGCGGCGGCATGAGAGAGATGAGCGGGCTTCTGTGGCGGGTGGCGGTTGGCGCGAGCGGTTGCCTCTAGCGGTGGGTCTGCCGTGGGCCCTTGTGGTGAGTCAAGCGTGCGTTGGCGAAGCCGCCTTGGTGTGTTCTTGTATTTATGTTTTTTAGTGTTTTAGTGTGTAAGGTTGTTTAGCGTGTTGATAACAGTTAATGGTGTATATTAATTTGGCTGGGGATATAGTCATTATAAAAGTAGTTAAATAAATGTTTGCTGTTTTGATTCGTTCCTGCTGCGTTTGCTGTGTCCATTAACTCCAAGAGCGTGGAATTCTTCACTTTGAGACCCTACACTGGTGCCAAACGTGGGGTTCTTGGAGCATCGGACGTCAGTTTTCGCGGTTTGGAACAGCCATTTTTTCAGCTGGGGTGAAATAGGCCAACGGGGACTTCTGTGGCTAGTGTCGGCGAACTGCTGTGTTGAGAGCGAGGTGATCGCTTGTGATGTGTTTGAACTTGTCGGCACGTTGAGTTTCTTTTTCTGCTTGCAAGTGTTTTTTTTTGTGCGTGGTTGGTTTTCAAAAATGTTGCTCAGTTGGGACGAGAACCATGCGGTCTGCATCCTAGGCGGTCCGATTATCTGTAAATAGTTTCTTCTATCTCTTTGGAGTTGGGTGTCATTGCTGACTTGTGAATTGACTCGCGACACTGTCCGGAACGGTGGACACCGATTGCTCGGCAAGCTGCTGTATACGGCGAGCGAGTAGGGCCACCTTACAAACTGGACATCTCCTTGCGGCTGACTCTTCTGCGCCTAGGCTAGAAGCTGGGTGGATGCCGGTTGTTGCCAAGCGACTCATAAGACCTACAGCTCTGCCCAGCCGTCTGTCGCACCTGGCACAACTACGTGGATCCTGGCAATGAGGTCTTGCACTCTGCTTCCCTCACTTCTTTTTTTATCATGCGATGCACGAGTTAGGAAAAGCAACCTTTGTTTTGTTTTAGCTGAGCGTCTCGGCTGCCACCGTTGCATTTGCTAGTAATACTGATCACATCCTACCACGTGGGCAAGCCCGAAGCACTCCTTTCTCTTTGCCCTACTGCATTGTTCCGTTGAGTGTTTTTAATGTACGCAGTGGGAGTGATATAAGCCACGGCTGGCTGTCTTGTGAACATCGTCTTCACCGTTCGCCAGGAATGTAGTCGTGAGATAGGGTGATGGACATGCCTGGGACCTGCGCAACTACCTGCAGTCCGGCGCCCTCGTGAGCGTTGGTCCCAACCAGAAGACGTGTCAGCGCAAGTGACAGTTCCTCGCGCCAACAGCAATGCTGCCGTTGCGGGACCGGTAATAAGGTGAAGTCGTCAAGCCGGACAGTGCAGCAGTGTCGACCGACAACGATGTCGTCGTGCACGGACACTCTTTAGGGACATATGTTGTCATCTTTTGTTAGAGCTTGCGTAGTCAATTTTTTTCGTGTTCGTCTCTTTGAGATACGATTTGAATCAAGGTTGAGGTGATGTGGGGGTGCTAAAACTCTTTGTAAAGTTGTTTGCGCCTCCTGGCGCATGTCTCTCACGCATAAGCTGCATTTTGGGTTCAGAACTACCGAGCAATAGGTGGCGCTGCGCTCAGGAGCCTTTGTATCACCACCATCATCATCAAGGCTAGAACGGTGGTGCCAGCAGTGCCGCCTCGTGGCAAGACTTCATTGCAGCATGGGAGAGATGGGTGGGTCTCTTTGGCGGGTGGCGCAAACGGCTGTCTCTAGCAGTGGGTCTGCGATAGACAGCGCCGCGGGCCATCTGCAGTGGGCCCTTGTGGCGAGTCAAGCATTGGCGGAGCCGCCTTGTGTGTGTTCTTGTGTTTATGTTTTTGAGTATTGTGTAATACTTTGTAAGGTTGTTTAGTGTGTTGATCACAATTGACGTCATATATTAATTCAGCTAGCAGTGACCATAGAATGGTAGGGTCTCGAATTCGCGTAAACTTCAAGAAGGAACGATAGAAACTGATACACAAGGAGCCAATCAATGAGCTCGCACTGAGAGGAAAAGTACAGGAATTCAGAGTCTCGCTTCAGAACAGGTACTCGGCTCTTAGTGAGGAAACCAACCTTAGCATAGATACAATGAATGATAATCTGACGAGTATCATTACGGAGTGTGCAGTGGAAGTTGGAGGCAGGGTAGTTAGACAGGACACTGGCAAGATTTCTCAGGAAACGAAGAATCTCATTAGGAAGCATCAAATCACGAAAGTCTCAAGTACAACAGACGAAATAGAACTGGCAGAGCTTTCGAACCTGATGAATAGGCGTAAGGTATGCGATGCAAGAAGGTATAACATGGTGAGAATTGAACACGCTCTGAAAAACGGAGGAAGCGTCAAAGCAGTGAAGAGGAAACTTGGGATAAGCAAAAATCGGGTGTATGCGCTAAGGGACAAAGAAGGCAAAATAACTACCAATATGGACAGGATAGTTAAAATAGCGAAGGAGTTTTACAGAGATCTGTACAGTAGCCGGGACAACCACGACCTTAATACTATAAGAACTAGCAGTAACCCAGATGACACCCCGCCAGTAATGAGAGAAGAAGTCAGATAAGCTTTGAGAGCATGCAAAGAGGCAGAGCTGCTGGTGAGAATCAGGTAACATCAGATCTGCTGAAAGATGGAGGACAGATTGCGTTAGAAAATCTAGCCACCCTGTTTACGAGGTGTCTCCTGACGGGAAGAGTACCAGAGTCTTGGAAGAATGCTAACATCATTTTAATACATAAGAAAGGTAATGACAAGGACTTGAAGAATTACAGGCCGATCAGCTTGCTCTCTGTAGTATCATCATCATCAGCCTGTCTACGTCCACTGCAGGACAAAGGCCTCTCCCATGTTCCGCCAGTTAACCCGGTCCTGTGCTTGCTGTTGCCAATTTATACCCGCAAGCTTCTTAATCTCATCTGCCCACCTAACCTTCTGTCTCCCCCTACCCCGTTTCCCTTCTCTGGGAATCCAGTTGGTGACCCTTAATGACCAGCGGTTATCCTGTCTACGTGCTACATGCCCGGCCCATGTCCATTTCCTCTTCTTTATTGCAGCTATGATATCCTTAACTCCCGTTTGTCCCCTAATCCACTCTGCTCTCTTCTTGTCTCTTAAGGTTACACCTACCATTTTTCTTTCCATTGCTCGCTGCGTCGTCCTCAATTTAAGTTGAACCCTCTTTGTGAGTCTCCAGGTTTCTGCTCCGTAGCTAAGTACCGGCAAGATACAGCTGTTATATACCTTCCTCTTGAGGGACAGTGGCAATCTACTTGTCATAATTTGAGAGTGCCTGCCGAATGTGCTCCACCCCATTCTTATTCTTCTAGTTACTTCGATCTCGTGGTTAGGCTCTGCGGTTATTACCTGCCCTAAGTAGACATAGTCTTTTACAACTTCAAGTGCACTATTACCTATCGCAAAGCGCTGCTCCTTTCCGAGGTTGTTGTACATTACTTTCGTTTTCTGCAGATTAATTTTAAGACCCACCTTTCTGCTCTCCTTGTCTAACTCCGTAATCATGAGTTGCAATTCGTCCCCTGAGTTACTCAGCATTGCAATGTCATCGGCAAAGCGCAGGTTACTGAGGTACTCTCCATTAACTCTTATCCCTAACTGTTCCCATTTTAGGCTTCTGAAAACGTCCTGTAAGCACGCAGTGAATAGCATTGGGGAGATTGTGTCTCCCTGCCTTACACCCTTCTTTATTGGTATTCTGTTGCTTTCTTTATGAAGCACTATGGTAGCAGTTGATCCCCTGTAGATTTCTTCCAGAATGTTTATATATATTTCATCTACGCCCTGATTCCGCAGTGTCTGCATGACGGCTGATATTTCTACTGAATCAAACGCCTTCTCGTAATCTATGAAGGCTATGTATAGTGGTTGGTTATACTCTGAGCATTTCTCTATTACCTGATTGATAGTATGAATGTGGTCAATTGTTGAGTAGCCTGTTCTAAATCCTGCTTGTTCCTTTGGCTGATTGAATTCTAATGTTTTCTTTACTCTGCTAGCAATTACCTTTGTAAATAGCTTGTATACTACAGAGAGCAAGCTGATCGGCCTGTAATTCTTCAAGTCCTTGTCATCTCCTTTCTTATGTATTAAGATGATGTTAGCGTTCTTCCAAGACTCTGGTACTTTTCCCGTCAGGAGACACCTCGTAAATAGAGTGGCTAGTTTTTCTAACACAATCTGTCCTCCATCTTTCAGCAGATCTGATGTTACCCGATTCTCACCAGCAGCTTTGCCTCTGTGCATGCTCTCCAAAGCTTTTCTGACTTCTTCTATCATTACCGGTGGGGTGTCGTCTGGGTTACTGCTAGTTCTTATAGTATTAAGGTCGTGGTTGTCTCGGCTACTGTACAGATCTCTGTAAAACTCCTCCGCTATTTTAACTATCCTATCCATATTGGTAGTTATTTTGCCTTCTTTGTCCCTTAGTGCATACATCCGCCTTTTGCCTATCCCAAGTTTCCTCTTCACTGCTTTGACGCTTCCTCCGTTTTTCAGAGCGTGCTCAATTCTCTCCATGTTATACCTTCTTACATCGCATACTTTACGTCTATTAATCAACTTCGAAAGCTCTGCCAGTTCTATTTTGTCTGTTGTACTTGACACTTTCATGATTTGACGCTTCTTAATTAGGTTCTTCGTTTCCTGGGGAAGCTTGCCGGTGTCCTGTCTAGCTACCCTGCCTCCAACTTCCACTGCACACTCCGTGATGATACTCGTCAGATTATCATTCATTGTATCTACGCTAAGGTTGGTTTCCTCGCTAAGAGCAGAGTACCTGTTCTGCAGTGACACTCTGAATTCCTGTACTTTCCCTCTCAGTGCTAGCTGATTGATTGGCTTCTTGCGTATCAGTTTCTGTCGTTCCTTCTTCAAGTCTAGGCGGATTCGAGCCCGTACCATTCTATGGTCACTGCATCTTACCTTGCCAACCACTTCCACATCCTGCACGACTCCTGGGTGTGCAGTCATTATAAAGTCTATTTCGTTCTTATTTACGCCATTAGGGCTCCTCCATGTCCACTTGCGGTTTTCTCGTTTTCGGTAGAAGGTATTCAAAATACGCAGATTATTGCGTTCTGCGAACTCTACTAGTAGCTCTCCTCTGGCGTTTCCAGTGCCGATGCCATAATCTCCTACTGCCTGGTCTCCAGCCTGCTTCTTCCCTACCTTTGCATTAAAGTCGCCCATTACTATAGTATACTGTGTTTTCACCTTACTCATTGCCGATTCCACGTCTTCATAGAAGCTTTCAACTGAAGCGTCATCATGGCTGGATGTAGGCGCGTAAGCCTGTACTACCTTCATTTTGTATCTTTTATTCAGTTTAATTACAATGCCTACCACCCTTTCATTAATGCTATAGTAATCCTCTATGTTGCCAGCTATGTTCCTGTGAATTAGGAACCCTACTCCCAGTTCTCTTCTGTCTGCCAAGCCCCAATAACAAATGACGTGCCCATTCTGTAGCACAGTATAGGCCTCATCTGTCCTCCTAACCTCACTCAGCCCTATTATATCCCATTTAATGCCTTCTAGCTCCTCGAATAATACAGCCAGACTTCCCTCACTAGATAACGTTCTAACGTTAAACGTTGCTAAGTTCAAGTTCCAATGGTGGCCTGTCCTTATCCAGAGATTCCTAGCACCCTCTGCTCCTTTGCAGATCTGACCGCCGCCGTGGTCAGTTGCTCCGCAGCTGGTGGGGACTGAGGGCCGTGAGTTAATTGACGAATGCCTACGGGAGGGGGTGGCCAGATACTGCACCAGGGTGGCCAATCCTTCTCTGGTGAGATCATCGGTTGACCGGCTTTAAGCCGGTACGATCAGACAGTAGTGGGAATGCTCCATGCATGTCTTCCTTATTGTTGTTCAGCAGCGTTGGCGGCCACCCACCACGGAGCCCAACGAGGGGACGCTACAAGTTTACACATGCTGAAACCTGCAGACGCCAGCCGTACAACGCCACTATAACCCAATGCGCCTAGACCAAGGTAGGCTATTTGCACAGGGTTAACCCTAGCCGCCAGGAAGTTTGGAAGTAAACGGAAGAGAGTAGAAGACAGGACAGATAAATAGTAAGAGATAAAGACGAAGCTGTAGGGAGAGAGAGACAGGAAAAGGCGACTGCCGATTCCCCTGGGTGGGTCAGCTCAGGGGTGCCGTCTACGTGAAGCCGGGGCCAAAGGGGTGTGTTGCCTCTGCCGGGGGGGCCTTAACGGTCCAATCACCCAGCGTCGGCTCAACCCCCAGGATCCCCTTTTCCCCGGACACGGCAAAGCCATGCACGGCTAGGCGTGGGAGGGAGTCGAAACTCCCCTGTTAGCTCGGGTTCGTGGTGTCGCTACACACCAAATGCCTACTTGCGCAGGCACCCCTGCGGTTCTCTGTATACAAGCTATTTATAAAGGTGATTGCTAACAGAGTAAACAAAACATTAGAATTCAATCAACCAAGGGAACAAGCAGGATTTCAAACAGGCTGCTCAACAATCGACCACATTCATACTATCAATCGGGTAATAGAGAAATGCTCAGAATATAACCAACCACTATACAGAGCCTTCATAGATTACGAGAAAGCGTTTGATTCAGTAGAAATACTAGCCGTCATGCAGACACTGTGGAATCAGGACGTCGATGAAGTATATATAAACATCCTGGAAGAAATATACAGGGGATCAACTGCTACCATAGTGCTTCATAAAGAAAGCAACAGAATATTAATCAAGAAGGGTGTAAAGCAGGGGGACACAATCTCCCCAATGTTTTTTACCGCGTGCTTACAGGAAGTTTTTAGAAGCCTAGAATGGGTACAGTTAGGAATAAGAGTTAATGGAGAGTACCTTAGTAACCTGCGCTTCGCCGATTACATTGCATTGCTGAGTAACTCAGGGGACGAATTACAACTCATGATTACGGAGTTGGACAAGGAGAGCAGAAAGGTGTGTCTTAAAATTATTTTTTAGAAAACGAAAGTAATGTACAACAACCTCGGAAGAGAGCAGCGCTTCGAGATAGGCATTAGTGCACTTCAAGTTGTAAAAGACTATGCCTACTTAGGGCAGGTAACAACCACGGAGCCAGACTACGAGAATGAAGTAACCAGAAGAATAAGAATGGGGTGGAGCAGATTTGGCAAGCATTCTCAAATCATGACAGGTAGATTGCCACTATCCCTCAAGAGTAAGGTATATAACAGCTGTATCTTGCCGGTACTTAGTTACGGAGCAGAAACCTGGAGACTTACAAAAAGGGTTCAGCTTAAATTGAGGACGACACAGCGAGAAATGAACAGAAAAATGGTAGGTGTAACCTTAAGAGACAAGAAGAGAGCAGAGTGGGTTAGGGAACAAACGGGGGTTAAAAATATCTTAGTTGAAATTAAGAAGAGGAAATGGACATGGTCCGGGCATGTAGCGCGTAGACAGGATAACCGTTGGTCATTAAGGGTAACTAACTGAATTCCCAGAGAAGGCAAGCGGGTTAGGAGGAGACAAAAGGTTAAGTGGGCAGATGAGATTAATAAGTTTGCGGGTATTAATTGGCAGCAGCAAGCACAGGACCGGGTTAACCGGCGGAACATGGGAGTGGACTTTCTCCAGCAGTAGATGTAGTCAGGCTGATGATGATGAATTCGGCTAGCGATATCGTTGATCTAAAAGTAGTTAAATAAATGTTTATGGTTTTGGTTCATTCTGACCACATCTGCTGTGTTTCTTCACTCCAAGAGCAGGCGTTCTTCACTTTGAGACCCCACAAACGTTTACGCTGTTATGGTGAATACATGGCGAATTGTCTGCGACCCATAACGCAACACCACTTGTCACCCACTGCACGCGCACCGACATGGAAAAGGAAATCGCATGCTCAAGCAAGGAAGCACCAGCCAAACCTACACAATCCACAGTAGACGAGCACGCTGCAGTGGCAAATCAGTTCCGTCACTTCCACATTGCGAAAATCGACAACACACAATGTTGCCATTAATTTTGGCAAGCGAGGTGAGCATTTGGAGGCAAGCTATGAAATACATTTAAAAAGAATCAGCGAAACTCTCAAGCCTGCAGTTTGGCATGAATGGCAATAACGTGCAAATGAATTTCAATGAGATCCACGGACGTCGAAAAATTGCCGGAGTTGGCCTTAGAAAAAAAAAAAGGAAAAAAAAAGACATAATAACAGATATTGGCCATTTTTCACAGCTGTACTACAAAAAAATATGCAAGAGGATGCAGAAAAAGAGGAACATTAATCTTAAAAAGATCAATAATACCAAAAATGGAAGCATTTACTAGTTGCTAGTCATTCACTTTTTCGGGTGAATCGAGCCTCTTGCATTTGAGAACACAAATGCAAGAGCATATGAATGCATATTACTTCTAATATGCATGAATGAACTGCTTATTACTTCTAATATGCAGTTCATAGGACATCAAATTTTTCCTGCAGTTGTTGTTAGTGCTTTACTAAGGTTGTCATGATTCTTGGTCTTTTCTATATGATGAGTTTACTTGACGAGTTTATCTTCTTTAGGCATTCCTCCTCTTTACGGATACATGGCTTGTCATAAGCTCTACTTATAGATGTCTTGTAGTGCATTCATAGCTGTGTAGTTATTCAGCACATACATCGCGCAACTTTGTCCTTGTATCCTACAAATCCTATAAGGCGCTGCCGTGTTATTCACCCAGGTTCTGGCAACTAACCTGCAAGCACCTCCTAAACTCTAGTCTATGGCCGTTTGTCAGTCGCTGCATACTCCTGCTGGAGCCCTTTGACACTGATGAAAGTTTGAATATTTCAACACCTCATTCATAAAACCTTACAGTGTTGTTTGCTAATGATATGAGGTCTAAATCAGGCTCCTGACGTAAAATGTTGTTTTAACGATAATAACGATGTAGCGTTCGTGTTTTTCTGGCTGTGATAAGAACATTTAACACACATTTTTCAAAACCCTATTGCATGCGTTACTGAAAGTTTGTCCAAGCCCTCGCTTTAAGTTTAGATAAAGGTTTTAATATTCCATGGCATTAAGTTGTCGCTGCTAGTGCCACAGCACTGCGTAAGATAGGAGAAACCTTTACACGACTTAAGTGTAGATTAGTGCATAGCAACCGGTCAAGCGACTGCGTGAGGAATGACCCATCGAATGACTTGAGAAAGACGTCGAGCCATTTTCAAGCCAGGGTACCCAACGTGGTACAAGTGAAGAAGCACGACGCTGTCAGCCACAAAAAGGCGAGGTTGTCGCACTGTCACGTTACCTTCGGGAGATCGCTGAACACCGACATTATCATGTCCGTCTTGGCGGCCGCCTTGACCAGATTGTAGTAGACGTCGTAACGCAGGGGGCTATCCACGCTGAGCGCCTCGAAGAGATTCTGAAGCACGCGCACGGCCATCACGCCGAGCCGGTTGGACGGGACCTGCGCCAGTTTGGCGCAGAACGCGTTCACCAGGGGCTCCCCCTCGGCGGGCACCAGGTCCACGAGCAGGGAGACAATGCTGTTGAGCACCGTCTCGATGTCCGAGTCAGAGGCCTCGCGGAAGCACACATCGCACACGTTGATGATTTCGGCCAAGTTGAGGGCCAAGCTGGCAGGTGGCTGCTCCTCCGAAATGTCGGCACCCAGGCCCTTGAAGTAGGCGCGCAGGTCGAGGCACTGCTCGTCCACGCCAACATCAATGAATGTCGGTGTACTCATGGCGATCTCGTTTTTGAGGCTTTAATGGGCTAGCTCGGCTACGGGGTAATAAATAGGTGGCAAATACCGGCGGAGAGGGCGCAATATGGACGCAACGAGTACGCACGCGGACGAGAAAGATACAGTGTTGCGAGACCGCCCCGCTCCAATTGCTAAACATCCCCAAATTATTACACATAACAAAAAGCGGCGTTTTAAATTTAATATTGCATGTTTACCGTAGTGAGTTCAAACATCTAATATATCTTATCTTACGCTATTTTCATATTGTACTTTTGTCAATCAGTGTATATTAAAAAATATAAAGTATTGATCATTGTAGTAAACCATGTGCTCAAGAAGTGGCGCCCTTCTAATATAGTGGGTTACTCTTTGAGGCGCGGGCTGGCTGCTTGAGAACTCTAACTTACAGGAGCAAATATTTGTCACAGGATGAGACATGTGTTGGATGTGGCATAAATAAAGAAACCACGGAGGAAGGTGAAAGAAACAATCGACCACATAGTCATGGAATGCCAAAAGATTCAGCCGGATAGAAATGGGGGGAAGGTCACACTTCCTGAGGCGCTGGGCTTCGCGGTTGATGGAAGCATTAACTGGTCAGCAGTAGGTATTACTAAGCAGCGGCTGGAGTATTGGTGGAGGAAAAGCAGAGAAGTCGATAAAATAACATCCCAGCCAAGAGTAGCGGCTAGGCAAAATTAAAAAGACATCCGAGTTTAGGGACAAAATTTAAACTCGAACAATTAAGGTAGGCTAGATGGCGCATGCCGTCACCCCAATTCAAAGAGGAGGCCTTTAATCATCATCATCATCGGGAAGTACCTTTTTTTTTTCTTCGTGGTGGGAAGTATAAATTGCTAGAATTGTCGCAGCCGTAGGGTAACCATATTAATTGTATTAACTGATATTAACTTTGTACCTATTACTCATAAAGAAAACCAGATAACTTCTACCACAAAATCACGGTCACTTTTTGTCGTGATCAGGCCTGAACTCGATGGAATTTTTTTATCATGGTTTCCTGCACCACGCGAGCTATAAAACTTCATTCTGATTGACCTAATTGCGATCACCATGCGCTGTCCACATTCGCTTAGATTTTTTATGCAGTTTGGATGTGTTACAAAATATATATCTGACAGTGGGCAAATACGTACACATCATGCCTAGTTCCCGATGATGCAGGTCCCGCGGGCTAAGCGCTCTCAAATATGCACTCTTTACGTAGTTTGCACCAACGTTACTAATATAGTAACGTTGGTTTGCACGAATCAAAATGTCCGTAAGTCAGCAGCATGTTCACGATACCTAGAAAGTGCAATAGTGCAAGTTTGGCTTTTAGTAAGAAAAAACCAAAGCGCTAAAAGAAAAACCCGCAATGCTTCGATCACAGCACTTTGATTCTGATACACATATCTGCAGAAGTTACAGTGTGCTAGAAAATATTCTGAAAAAACTGCGGCTAATGTGATTTGTTTATCGCGCACGCCGTGAGCAGCTTTGGGCAGTCACCAAAGCGGAAGGGCGTGAGCTATTTGGAGCATTGTGGTACGTCCCTATTCGTGACTGCGATACCCTTAAACGTTAACTTAAAAGTTTAGTTCACAAGATGTGGTCGATGTACTTGAAAAATAGCCTATATCTTTTTGATCTTCAACTTGGTAGTTTTAATGAAGTTGTACCTAAAGCACAATCATGCAAGTGAGAGTGCTGCTTTGCACCTGCTGCAGTTTAATTATGCAACGAGAACAGACTCTTGGGGCTATTTCTCTGGACTTAAGAAGTACAACCATACTGGAGAAACACAGTAAGAAAATGGAGTAGCTTTAATGAAAAATTTACTATGTACATAACATAAATGATTTTCTCTTAAAAAAAAGAAAGAAGCGGAAATAAATAATGTTTGACAATATTAGGATTGGGTAAAGAGGCATAACAGAAATGTAAATTATGAAACAAAGAAATAGCAATGAAAAATAAAGCAGTTTGGAAGAAATGAGAAGCCACAATAAATATTATTACATAGCCTAAATCTCTTTGGTCCTCAACTTCATGTTTATGAATTTGGAAGAAAGGAAAATCAGGAGTATAAAGATTAATTTGATAGTCTAAATATCTTTAATCACTTAAGAAACTCTTGTAATGTTAGCTGTGTCCTGAAAAAAAAAAGTAAATTTGGTACATCTGAAGAAAATGAAACACTGCATCTAAAGTAATTTGAAGCCCAGTAGAAAATTTTTTCAGAAGAAATAAGAAAATGTGCCACTGTTTCCTGTATATTAGGGAAAGGTGCCAGACCAGCTCTGTGTAAACAAAAGTTTGATACGAAATCTGACATTGTAGTGTGGCAATTACAACTTTAACTCTTTTTGTGACATATGTTACTATTCCAGTGACATTTCTAGTGCTTTTCCAGAGATCTTTCAAGACATTTCAAGGCATTTCTTAATGACAGGCTATAATATTTACCAGAATAAAATAGGCTTCAAATGATGATGATTTGGAAGTATGTAAGTATCTTATTTTGACCTCAATGACTTATGTTTGCATCCCTCGATCCGTACACAGAAACTCGGACTTGAACTTCCTGGGAAAACAGAAATGCTACAACTCTTCTGAAGAGTAGCATTTTTTTTAACACTCCAGTTGCATTGTTAGAACAACCACACTTAATATGTACGTCTCCTCACATATTACTGTGTAAATATTGTACATTCACCGAAATGTATTTCACGGCTGAAATTGTTCCAAGCTAACGTGCTAGTGAACATTGGGTGGTCTGAATATCTTTTTAATGAGAGCTAGTAAAAATAAAGAATACCCAGGCTCACACCAACAGTGCACTCTGGCACTGCACTGACAAAATCTGCGAGGTGCTGTTGATCATGTGGACTGGTCCTGCTTGACCACTCAGTTGGGTGCGAACTCAGAGGCAATTTAATAGGTGAACGTAGCCTCCAAAGTGAATTGGTCTCTATGATTCCAGCAGCTTGGCGGATCGTCTTACTGCACACTGAGCAAGAAATAAACCGTTGGAGCATTGTGCCATGCAGCCAGTTTTGGCAAGGAAACTCTCTGTGAAACCACTCCATTTGCCTCTTTCTCGCTCATGGCGTTGGCTGATTAACATTTTTCTGCTGCATTGCTGTAGCTTTGCCTGCAGTGCACCTGCACTCTGACAACAAAATGCCATGCTGGGCTGATAAACCTTTTCAAGTTTTGAAAGTTCTGCAATATGGCTTTTCTAATTCTTTCTTCCATGTACCGTACGAGTACTATGAGGAAGCTTTCAGAACAGGTTTGTGACTGGCAAATGAGTGTGCCCTGTGTGTGAATGAATCTAATGTAACACTCTGTACATCCATTTGGTTTGCCCTAGTAACATAAGTATAACATAAGTGTAAGTATACATAAGTATACTAAGTATATATGCTCCCTTTTTGTGCCCCTCCTGCTTGGTCTACGGACTGCAGTATGTAATAAATAAATGAATAATAAATAAATTTTTTGTTTGGCACAGAGATGCCAGGAGACAGGAGTAGCATCTAATACAGCTAGACTTCTCCCTCTGGAATCTGTACATGAGTTTGATAGCAGTGCATGCTGGGAAAGTACATGAGGAATATTACGAGGAATGCCCCTGAGCATTTATACCTCATCTCTTTTTTAATCTTTTACTTCAATATATACCCTAGATCTCAAACTCTGCCATCACCAACAGGACCCAACACACATATTTTACATTTGCTAACCTACTACAAGATGAAATCATGGCTTTTATTCTTTGTAACTCTGGTAAACAATAAACAGAAACTTGATGGCACTCTTCGGCCTAGATGCTCTCGTGCCATGCAATGTCATCAAGGAATATCGGTGTCTGCTGTGGAGAGGGGGCGATCGAGCCACAGCTAGGAAGGCTCGGCATGCGTGGTGTCTGAGGCTTACGCACGTTCAAACCCATATTGAGCCCTTAAGTTGTGGAAGACTCGAAAAAAAAAAAAAAAAAAGGTGAACGTATTAACTTGCTGAAAAAGCACGCTAGGTCATGGTAGCAGTATTGCGATTACGCATGTCTGCACGACCCTAGCTTTTCTCCCTATTATTTTAAAACACAAAGTCTAGGCATTGACGAAATTCGACTGGCGAGAAAAAATCATGCAGGGTGTCTACCGATTTGCTCTTTCAAAATTCTTTGACATTTCCAGGTTTTCCATGATGATTTAAAGCAAATTCCATGACCCTCCTGTCTGCTTGAAAAACTCTGTGCACTGAAAACAGACCCTCGAGTGATGAAAAAAAAAAAAATCTGGCGCTCCTATAAAATAAGTAAATAAATGTAACACATGCTCAGAATGTTCAGCGAACATGCAGTAAATATGACAAATTGATTGATTGATTCATATGTGGGGTTTAACGTCCCAAAACCACTATATGATTATGAGAGACGCCGTAGTGGAGGGCTCCGGAAATTTAGACCACCTGGGGTTCTTTAACGTGCACCCAAATCTGAGCACACGGGCCTACAACATTTCCGCCTCCATCGGAAATGCAGCCGCCGCAGCCGGGATTCGAACCCGCGCCCTGCGGGTCAGCAGCCGAGTACCTTAGCCACTAGACCACCGCGGCGGGGCGTAAATATGACAAAATATGTATATTTGGCCAAAATGAAACCTCCGAGTGAGAAAGTAAGTTGGCTGTTTAATGTTTGGAAGAACCAGAAAGCAGACACACAAGTTGATATTAACTGCAGCTAAAAGTTTAAAGGAGCCCACGACAGCCCTACAATACAGCCAAGGTGCTAGAAAATGTAGAAGTGGCACCATCTTGTGGCATCTGTGTAAAAGAGGTACGCCTGAGCCCGGACGGTTCCACCATTGAAATATATTCTAGTTCACTATAATGGTTACAGCCCAGGCCGCTTAGAATGTGGATTGGATTAGATGGACCTGTATTTATTGAACACTATTTAAGATATGGATTGAATTGAATCTGATTCAACATGGATTGCTGTATTTACTATTGATTTGCATCCCCACCTAAAATGCACACCACTAGTATATACTTTTCTGGAAAAAAAAAAAAAAACACTGCTACTCGCGTATTCTGTGCGCTTTGCATTGACCAATGACTAACAACAGCTCAAGAACGGAACCATAATCTTTCTTTCATTTTTTTTCTTTTCGACGGCGAGCCTTATTTCTCTGAGCTCTGACGCTTAGAGTTCGACAAAGTCCTCGAATGCCTGCAATGAAAGCTTGGGGTAGCATTAAATGTGGTGACATTTGACCATGTGCTGGCAAGAAGGAATCTGTCAGGGTGCAACAGCTCCCTCGATTTCATAAATTTATCACAGATGCCGGTGGGTTACGGTTCGTTTGTGTACTCCTTTATGGGTATAAGGCTAAAAAGTAATCACAGATTTAATATTACCATCTCGAGTCACTGAAATGAGAAATTTAGACGAAGTTACCCAACTCTACCCTTTCAATGCAAGCTATAAGTGTGTAACTGACGACATTTGCCATTGCATTGCCAATAAAAATGACGATAGTAATAATAATAATAAAAGTCGTGACATAGCCTGGCAAGCCTCTGCTAATGGTAGTCCTAGCAGAACCAAAAAGCGTTCAGGCCAAGCCAAATGATGGTCAAGACGAATATGCACAAATTTAACGACGTGAATTTTGTTGTGGTTGGAAAGTCAGATATGCTGTGTGATATGTAGAAGCAACAGACGCCAACATGGAGTATGTACGAATACGAAAGCTAGAGAATGCTTAAGAGAGTGTGAAGGACAAGTTGCCAAGCGAAAATTTGCACTCTCATTTTTGCTTTACGTTGCCACAATTATGACAACCAGTACATCAGTGAAAGCAGCGATTTGAAAGAAAGAGTTAAACAAAACACGAATATGACGTAGGGAAACTAGCGTAACCTCATATGTCCTCGCTAAACATGTAGATTCTACAGGCCACCAAACTGACTGGTCAGGTGTGCGTGTTCTGGCTAAAGGTAAGCTTGCATCATGCCTGCACCTGCAATACCAGCCCATGCAGACAACTGCACATATACTGAACAGGAAAGATGGGACGCTTACAACAATGTACTTCCAGTGCTTACATTACGCATTTAGGCATACTTCATTTAATTTTTTTCATTTTCATGTAATTGTTTAAAAAAAAGTTACAAGATAAACAAATATACAGGCGAGAGTCCCAAAGCAAAAAAAAAAAGAAACTGAAGTAAGACGCTGTGCCTTTCTTACGGCTATTTTTGTGAACCAGGCTCCCGTTGCGGGCGCCATAGTGTCAGTAAACTTTGTATCCCTTTGGTAGGTGTATCCTTTCGCGTCTACACTAAAAAGCAACGGTTGCGCACAGCTTTTTTTTTTTCCCCACACAACTTTTAGCTGTTCACGGTAGTTTCAGCCGAAGGAGCGGCTTTTTAAGCTTTGATCAATGGTAATGTTTATTTTTGTGATGTTTGCACAGGCTACAGACAGTTTCCATGACCAGACCGGATTTTTTAGAATTTCCCCGATTTTTCCAGGCTGATAGACAGCCTCTCCAGGTTCAAGGAAATGTACAGTCACGAATAAAAATTAACAAAAAACAACAGAATCGATGCTTCGGCACCCAATACGTCTGCCTAGTTCATAATGAATGAATGCATGTGGGTCTTTTTAATTGGAGAGTTTTGCGGAACCATACTTCAAAACATATGCCTGAAGTGCTGTTTGTTCAAAATAAAACCTTACACATCGCTGTTTGCTACATCTTGGTTGATTGTACACACTCAGAAAAAAAAATGTGTTCGAATGCTTTAGAGACTACCTGCTGTTACGTTCAAAAGCTGCAACCCCTGGTACCAGTCTCGGATAAACAAGGGTCACAGACTCTGCAGTGTCATCTTCACAAAGAAGGAGCAAAATTGCCAATTATGTCTTATTGGTACTAGCCAGCTATCCAGCTGTCAAATGGGAACCAATCGACATGTGCACATTATGTACTCCAGCCACACGCAAGTTTACAGTTATTAAGAGCAAATACGCTCCTGAATGTCACTTTGGCGGTATGCTGCTGCACAAGGAAAGTGCATTTTGGAAGTCATGGGTACTTCAGTAGGACAGCAGTTGTTATTCCAGCTAATATCATGGCAGATGTATACAGCACCTAGCACAAACTTTAGGCACAAACGCGGCCCATGAGGCCGCGTTTGTGCCTAAAGTTCTTGTTCTGGGCATGCTGCGCACGACTGTGGCCATAAACTGCCAGAGATTGAGAATAGCAAACTAGATTTTTTGTGGCATAGAATGTTTAAATGTGTTAACAATAACGAGAAAAGTTTAAAAAAAAAAGGATACTACAAACTCCACTCTGATTACTACTTATTTTCAGGCAAATGATACTTACCAAGGTTAGAAACTAAGACGTAGCAAAGAGAGTTTGTTTAATGCACTCTCTAGCAAAGGTGCTTAATTGATTGATTGATTGATTGATTTGTGGGGTTTAACGTCCCAAAACTACCACATGATTATGAGAGACGCCGTAGTGAAGGGCTCCGGAAATTTCAACCACCTGGGGTTCTTTAACGTGCACCCAAATCTGAGCACACGGGCCTACGACATTTCCACCTCCATCGGAAATGCAGCCGCCACAGCCGGGATTTGAACCCGCAACCTGCGGGTCGGCAGCCGAGTACCTTAGCCACTAGACCACCGCGGCAGGGCAGCAAAGGCGCTTAGCACTGAGCTCAACGAAGCTTTCCTGTATGAAAACGTGACACGAGTGGCAAAGCGCACTCCCTCAAGTTGACTTGTGTTAGAGGGGCTTCCTAAAAGGACAAGTTCATAAACCGTTAAACTTGCGCACTAGTACTGTACTTTCATTCCTGCCATTTTGCTAATAAACCAAACTGTTATTCTACCATGTGCTGTATCATATTGCCCTCTTTTTTTAACAGTTGAACACACTTAAGGCGAAAACCTTTATTGTCTCATGCTCACGTCCACCCATCCATGCCCTAGCATGGTGCTAGGTGGCCGCTGGGGCATGCCAATAAACATTAGTCACGTCAAACTCAGTGGCGCTCGTTTTTTGCTTGTGTAGCATTGCTGTACCCAGAGCATCCAATCGTCAAAGGAGAGAGATGCGCGCATTCTCACCTACCTCGCCTCAATGGGTACAGGTGTTCACCGAACACAGTTTGGAATTTACAAAGTGTCCAATTTTCCTGATGCCCTGCTAAGACATTGTTATAAAGAATAGCGTTTCCTCAGATCATGCATCAACCCTCCGAGACGTGACCTATGAAAAACTGTCATTGTGTCCAATTCACCAAACTTTATTTCGACGCAAACAAAGCACAGCAACAAAAGTGTTGCCATAATGAAGCGATTTGTGGGTTTCAAAGCGATTCTTTTTAATTAAATTGTGATTAAATATTCATTATTCTCGAGCTTATGTTCAATTTTTGCAAAAACAAAACCAAGTATGAGGCTAGCAATACTGTGCAATTTACCTCTCGATTATGTTCCTTCCGAACAAAGAAAAATCACTTTCGACGTGGATCACGGAAAGCGGGACAAAAACTCGTCGAACAAGGTAGTGCCTTCAGCAAAGAGTTCATATGCTACAGTACACTACAAAATAATGTTAAATGGAGGCAATTACTACGCACGAGCTTTAACTGATCCAAACCTTGACGCGTCTTGCTCCTTCGTAGGAACTACAGCAAAAACTATTTAGTAAAGTACACAAATGTGTGCAAAGAACATCAAACGGTTAATATGCTGCAGCCATCTAGAAAAACGTAAAACTGATGTTTCACTAAGCTTATGCAACTATTGCAACAAATATTATACTATAATTCACCTTGACATGTACTTGGAGTGCTGAAAATTTGAAAGTGAAATAAACGAACAGGTGTACATTAGTCTGAATGTCACTCCAGTAACCCTACCCACCGTCTTGTAAAGATGGTTTCACTGCAGTAAAGGGTGCTTTACTGTGAATATACCTATCTACTGTAACTCCGCACTGCTGCAAAGGCGCACTTGTAAGTTAAATGACCATATTACCCTAACATGGATCTAAATTTTTTTTTATTAAAAAGCTCGTTACACCAGGCTTGTATACTCTGGGTACAGCAAATTCTAAAATGTATCACATTTCTCTGGGTACCACTTGTATTCTATAGGAAGTGAAATCCTGCTATTGAATATTCTTTCCGCTTCGCTTTGAACCAAAAGCAATGACATTTTCGCACACCTTGTTTAAATTATACTTTGCAGGTCAGTTGGGCCATGAGAAATATGCTCATATTTCTTTACAATACGTGATATATATACTATTCAAACTCTATTAGCAAGAGTGGAAGCTTAGGCTAGTTGGTGCGTAGTCATATTTGCAAGATGTTTCAGCGCGCGAACAAAGGAAAAAGGACAGGGTAGACAGAAAGATAGTAAAAATTTTCAGACCGTTTCCTCCGACGTGTTGACTGTTTTCTGAGAGTGCCTGAAGCCACTAGTTCTAACCCATGAATCACCCACTGATCACAATTTGAAGTTTCTAGATTTGAAACTTGCTAGAATCCCGACATGTTTGCTGGATGTATGAACCAAGAAGCGGCAAGCCACTTCTGCCTTTCAGCTCAGCTCACTCTAAATTGGTCAAGCGGGGCATCGCTAACCTCTGCCTTGCCAATGCCTTAAAGAAGTCCTGCCCCCACATGGTACACCACAGCTTTGCTCTACAAGTAGAGCGGCTTACCAAAGCTGGTTACCCTGCGCATGTTCTTGTTTCGGTGGCAGAAAAGCTGGTCACTGTCTTGAAGGGAAGTGACAAAACCGGATAAGCGAAACAGTGTCAGAAAGAGCCGGCCTGTCGTACTGCCTTACGTGCACGACGTATCACACAGGCTAAAAAAAGATTGCTCGAGACGCCAATGTTTTTGTGGTTTTTTCTGCTCCGGAAAAATTGCAGAGGCTTTGCAAACGGGTCAATGCACCTCGTGCAAATTCTGCCTCGTGCTCTATCGCGCACAGGACACGCTATGTCCCATGCGCAGTGGGAGTACTTGATTCCACTGACGTGTGGGTGCATCTATGTCGGGCAAACCCGCAGGTGCATAAATGACCGCCTCCGAGAACACCGAAACAATTTACACAATGTGGTACAAGGGCATCTTGGCATTCGTTGCAGAGATTGTGGGTGCACCCCTCTCTTTGATCAGTGCTCAATATTGGCAAGGCACAGGGACCAGCTTACCCGAGAAATTATCCAAGCCGAAAAAATACACTTGCTAGAAGATGAATGTGTGAGCACATCATCGATTGCTTTATCACAGGCTGAATGTGATTACCTGGCTGGGCTTTGAGGCAGTAGAGGACCCGTCACACGTGTTTTGTTACTGATGTGTAGATTAGGCTTGCATTTTACCTTCATGCTCTGTTATCATCCTTTTTAGCAGTATATATTCTTGCCACTCTGTGAAATAAAGCTAGATGGAAGTCAGCGCTCTTTCTATCTACCCTGTCCTTTTTCCTTTGTTTGCGCGCTGAAACATCTTGCAAATATGTATATTAGCAATTATTTGACCAAATAACTATTCGCTTTGGACAAAAAGGTGCTATTCGCACAAGCCTAGATTCCACCGCGACATATTTGACACCAAGGTTATGTGCAAGAGCAAACCATGCAGTTTCTTCAGAGCTAAATAGACAAAGACCGTAAGAACTGCAAACACAGTGCATCAATGTTTCCACACGCCATTTACTTCAACGTTTTATTAGACATGGTAAACAAATATTAAAACATCATAATATTAAAATGCATTAGTCGAAAAAAATAATAATTAAAACGAGATCACTAAATCCAGTGCATGTTTTGTGCGTAGCATCTGCTTCGGGGTGGCTGGAGAGAGGAGTGCCTGCTACTTAGGAGGTGCCTTCACTACTGTAGGCACAGGGACATCAAACTTGAAGTACTCCAAGTTGGCATAGATGAGCACAGTGATGCCGATGAAGGCAACAACGAGGGCCAGCTTGAGAAGCAGAGAGAAGCCCTGCCTCTGTTGCTGCTGTTGATGCGCAGCCTTTGCCTTCACGTGGTTACCGCTGCTGCTTGCCTCATTCCTTGGCGTTGCCAACCTGCACAACAATGCAATGTAACTCAATCAGTCAACTTACACACAGGCATCATACATATAACAACAGGCTGCTTTTACACAGGCCAGACCCTAGAACTTTTTAAAGGTTGTGGAACATTTATGTGCACTAAAGATTGCAGCATCATAACTTTTGATTCAGATGATGTAGGTGGTGGTGGTGGTGGTGTTGCAGCAGGCGGGGTTAGCCTGGCCTGCATGGCCGGCAATTGTTCCGCCTGGGCATCTCCTGAATTTGGAAAATGTTACCACGTGTCAGACAGCCCAGTGTCTCGCAGGAAGACCAACAAAATTCGTTGCACATTCCTCCTAGTTGCCGCGGGTTCTTCAGGAAAGATGATGTCATCAACTGTCCGGTGCCTATGACAGCCTTTTCGCAAGGTGCGGATCACTGCTGCTCTTTGCACATGAAACTGTGGGCAAAGCCAAATTAAATGTTCAATATCCCCGATGTCACCACAAAAGGCACAGAACGGGGATGCGTATCTCCCAGTCTTGAATGACCAGGCCGGGGTGTATGCGGAGCCAGTTCTAATGCAGTACAACAGCGTCGCTTCTTCACGAGAAAGTCCATGAATTACACATGCTTGGTGTGGGAACTTGTAGATCGCCTTGAAATGATTGCGTATCACATCTTTGTTGTTCTGATAAGTCTTGGGAGTTCTTACTTTTGGAAACGATGTACGTGCTTCGCATGCAAGGGCATCAGCCTTTTCATTGCCCTCAATGCCAACGTGGGATGGGATCCACTGGAATTTTATATTAAAACTCTTGCCATTTAGGTGTTTGATTAGTGCCAGAGATTGCCTGGTGAACTTTTCTTGAGGTAGGCCACGATGCAGTCTTTGTAGCGCCGATTCGGAGTCCGTCAGCACTACAACATCTCGTGCAGAAAAGGATCGCAGTTTTCGCAAAGCCGCCGTAATTGCAGCGCTTTCTACCGTTGTGGACGAAACCACGCGATCAAGGCGGCCCGATCATGACACGCCCAGGCAGGGTATGCAGAAAGCCGCTGCGCAGCTATCAGTCTGTGTGCACACTGATCCGTCGGTGTACACTTGTAGGTGGCCGCGGTACATGGTGCTCAAGTGGTCCAGCGCAAGAAATTTTGCTTCCGCGGCTGGAATGGTGCGCTTCGCTGGTAGATTGGGTACGCTGAATTTGCACGCAACATCCACAAAAGACCTAGGCGGGTCCATAGGGCGCCGTTTAGGCAGTTTCAAGCCTAAATATTGAAATGTGTTTAGTGCCGCGTTGAAATGTGAGCCAGTTCTTGCTCTTAGCCGCCGGAGAAGCGCCGTGCCTGCGAAGGACTCGCCAAGTCTTGACAGCTATGTCAATAAGGCCTGAGACGCCAAAAGGCGGAGCGGAAGAGACTCGGCTTCATTGGTGACCTTCGTGCTTGAAGCCGCCTGAGGGACTCCCATCGCCAAGCGAAGACCCTTTCTGTGCACTACCTCTAGGCGTTCGAACTGGCTTGGTGATGGTGATATCAGGGGCAGCTGATAAAGAATGAGGCTTGTTATAAGCGCATCATTCAATTTAAGCATGAACATAGGATTGTTGCCCCAACGAACCCCTGCCATGCGACGAAGAGCATTGATCCTTTGCACTGATGCAGTGACTATACCATCAACCGCACGTCGCCATACTAGCCTATTGTCGATGGTAATGCCCAGGAAACGGACACTTGTTGCACAACGAATTGAGTGGCCTCGAATATTCAGCGACAGACGTGTTGACTTCCGCCGCGCTCCCGGGAAGAGCATGAAGGCCGATTTTTCCGCTGATAAAGATCGCCTTGAAAAAGATAGGCCAAGTGTCAACAAGTGACGCTCAATGATTGAAATAGCACTCTGTGCTATCCGAGCCAAACGTTTGTGCTGGTACCCTGAGATCCAAATGCACATGTCATCGGCGTAGATGGATATTTTAACTTCTTTCAGAGCTAAGTGCAGAGTATCGGGAAGGCTGGCCATGGCAGCGTTAAAAAGCAAGGGAGATAGAACACTTCCTTGTGGGACGCCGAGGGGAACGCGTCTCTCTTTGCTTGTTACATTTCCAAGCGTAACACGGACACAACGGTCTCCGAGAAATTCATGTACGAACTGAAGAGCATTTCCCGACACACCCATGGCTTGGAGCCCGTTGTAGGACATCCTACTACACCTTATTCTCATAAGGACGAAATCGCATCTGTCACTAAAATAACTTCGTTATATCCTACACAATATTAATGAGAACTAAGAGAACGATGCCGAGAAAACTACAGAGGATGTTATAAGAGGTAATTGTAATGTAAATGTGAAGAAAAAAAAAAGTGGGCGAAAAGATAACTTGCCCCCAGCAGGGACCGGACCTGCAACCATCAAACAGGCCGCACGTCCAGTCCCTGCCGGTGGCAAATTATCTTTTCGTTCACTTTTCTTTGTTCACATTTATATTACAATTGCCTCTTATAACATCTCCTATACTTTACTTTAATAATTTGTCTAACAAAGCAAAACAAGCCCTTAAATTTACACTTCTTTCCTTCATTATATTTGAAAATATGTTATAAACGTATATTCATAATAATATACCTATGATACAAGTATTTTGCATTTGTTCTGTTATAACAGATAACATGTTATATCGATGATCATTGTATCAAGGTGTCAGCGTATCGCCAAAATTTCAATGAGAGGATAACAGGCACTGCATAAGAGAGAGAAAGAGGTTGATTACTGAAAAAAAAAAAATTTTTTTTTTGCAAGCGTGTATACAACTGCTGGGCATGCTACATGCCCTTTATAGGTAAACATATGTGACATATCCGTCTGGCTGGTGGAAAACACACGAAATAACAGGCACTGCATTAAAGAAAGAAGAGGTTGATTAATGAAAAACAAAAATTGCAAGCGTGTATATAACTGCTGGGCATGCTACATGCCCTTTATAGGTAAACATATTTGACATATCCGTCTGGCTGGTGGAAAACACACGAAATAACAGGCACTGCATTAAAGAGAGGAAGAGGTTGATTAATGAAAAAAGAAATTGCAAGCGTGTATATAACTGCTGGGCATGATACATGCCCTTTATAGGTAAACATATTTGACATATCCGTCTGGCTGGGTAGAATAAATTAAAGAGTCTCCAGCTGGAAAACACACGAAATATCCAACATCAACTGGGCGGCGGGGACACTGACAAGCTTGTATATACACGACCTTCAAAATCAACGAAGGCAAAGCATTGGCAGGAGCGGTGGGGACAACGATGGTAGAGAGGGGGCCAACCACTAAAAAGTACAACTGCAGAGCCAGCTGAGGAGTTACCACCTCAAGAAAAGACCGAACGAGTCTTAAAGAGTCTGGCCAGTTTTTAAAATTAAAAACTAAGAACTAAACTTTGTTTTCTTATACTCTGAATTTGTGCATGCGAAATTACACTGCTGGTGGGGTGCCTGCCTGTGACACCTACTTCGGTAACTTTAATAATGTTTCCCAGTTAGAGTTTCTTATAAATACACCAGAGATAACTCTTGCAATAGGGTCTATGAGAGCTGCAATGCACGGCACTTCAGCCAGCATAGAAATTTGTCCAAAATCCATTCTTTCGGCTCTGTTTGGCTACTAGTGGTCTAGGGCCGCTCTGTCGTGATACAACAAGCAGTAAATGTTCAGCAGGTCACGAGTGTACTGTGACGAAGGTGGCCTAAACGGCATTCTGCACAAAATAGAACAAGGCCAAGAAATTTTCGAAAATTTAGCACCCCCCCCCCCCCCTTATTTCACGATGGAGTTAGGCTTACGGCACTACTTTAAACATTATCTAGTCAAACACACTTGCAAGGCGCGTTTGACCTGATCAAGTAACACGAGCACGTGCTCATTGGCCCGGTGACAGCACCACTTATCTACGGTATGCGTCGTTGCTAGGGCAACTAAACGTGGTGGCTGGCGACACCGGCGTTTGCAGCATGTCGAGTTTGTTTGCACGCAGTAACAGCGGCATAGGCTTCCAGCTTTAGTTTCTTATCCACTGCGGACAGGAAAACGACGGCCAAGTGACATTACTTTATCTGATCGATCGCGTTTCGCAAATGACGTGCCGTGGTTTAGGGTAAGGGTCGGCGCCTATATCCCTGGATTGAGGACCCAAACTACAGGTGGCGAACGTGGCCTTCATTTCTTGCTTAAGTTAGCGCACGAGCATTTTGGTACAGCATGGTGCAATTTTGGCACATCTCAGGGTTTTGGCACAGCTCTGCACAAAAATGAGAAATAGTATCAAATTGATGCAATTGGCGCAGCTGTTGCATTCCTGAATGATGGCCGTTTTGTACACATTGTCTGCCCTTCTATGTGTGTCATCACTTAGCACAAAATTTTGATGTCAAAGTAATCGACAAAATAAAAATTGGTATAAATTTTTCTTCAGAGTGTCATGATTACTACAGGATATATGGTGGTGTTTATGAGAAATCTTCAATGTATGTGAATTAAAAGTTACTAAGTTAAAAATACCACAAAAGCATTTATGTTTAGTACCAGCAAAAGTTTCAAGCCTTACTAGCTGCTGGCTATAGTAAAAAGATGTCGCGAAGGTGGTAAAATACACTCAAAACAAGTAATGCATGCATTGTCAACTGTTTACAGTAGGCTCGCGATAATTCAAACTTCGATAATTCATACTTCCAGTTATTTCAAACAAAATTCAATTTTTTGATTGGCTCTCTATTCTTCCAATGTATTTAAAAGCCCCTTAATTCAAATTCCATCATTTGGTTAATTCATACTTTTTGCAGTTTCACACTAAAAAACATCTGCTGCTTTCCCACAACTATTTAAAAATTTGTGTGCTTATATAATGGTAACCGTCTAAAATTAAAATAAGCACCTTAGGCCTTTAAGGAAAAAGGCTTTGCTAGTAAACAAATGTTTACCATGCGTGTGCTTTGTTTCAAACCGTGATGTTTCTCAACTGGCATAGAGAGCTTTGATGTTTTATGGCGCAAGGGCCATTTCACGGCCAAAGAGCGCCAGTTCATCTTACTAAAAATATGGACAATGATTGTGATAAGCGGCTGTATAAGGGCCATAAAATTCCTCGCAGTAAGGCGGGTAAAAACATACAAGTAATAAAATCATGACCATGCCGTGAAAGGTGTGTGTGGTGTGAATAGATGACAAAAGTTGGTGATAATAAAAGACGATGGTGGATATGTATGGCATTAGCACAAGTGCCTCACTCGTTCATACCCTTGCGTCCAAGGGCCGTGAGGCACGTGCTTTCTTGTGTAACCACCGCAGCAAAAACCTCTCTGGAGAGGTCATGCTACGGGATGCCCGGGTATATGATATGAAAAGTATGAATTTCTTTAAATAACGCTAACAATGATTTGTGACTAAAAAGCGGTTCCCTACCGACGAACATTGCAGGGTGTAAAGGTATATGTTGTCGGTAGGGTAATGGAAAGTGTTGTTTTCTTACAGTGTCCAATTGTTTGCACTGAATTAAAATGTGAAGGACTGTTAATGCTTCACCACATCTGTCACACAATGGTGGATCACCACCGGACAAAAGGTGTGTGTGTGTCGTGTATGTGTGTCCTATCCTGAGTCTCGTTAGTATTACCTCTGTATGACGCGATTTCGATACGGGCAGCCAATGACCAAGGTGTGGCTTAATAACGTGTAGTTTGTTTTGTGTGTGTGTATCCCACTTGCTCTGCCAGTAGTCCCTGAGGTTTCCTTTGAGAGACGGCTTAAGATCAAGGGCCGGGATTGATATGGATGTAATGGCGGTGCTCTCATGGACAGATGCAGCGAGCTGATCCGCCCTCACGTTGCCTTGGATCTCACGGTGCCCTGGCACCCAGCACACTACAACATGTTGTTTGAGTGTGTAGAGTGTGCACAAAAAGGAGTAAAGTGAAACAAGGACCGGGTTTTTTTGTTTTTTAAGACTGTGCAGAGCTGTTACCACACTGAGGGAGTCTGTATAAATTACTGCTTTTTGTATTTGTAATTGTTTGATGTGTTTAGCTGCCACAAGTATCGCGTAAGCTTCCGCTGTGAAGATACTTGTGCGTGGATGTAGAGGGCCAGCATCCGAAAAGGATGGGCCGACAGCAGCGTAGGACACAGAGGAGTTAGTCTTGGTGGCATCTGTGAAGAACTCAGGACGTGTGTATTTGTGTTGAAGTTCCAAAAAGTATGTTCGGATATGGGAAATAGGTGCATGTTTTGTAACTTCTAGGAAAGACACATCGCAGTCTATAGTCTGCCACTGCCACGGTGGCGGGTATGCTACAGGATCCATTAAACTGTGTTCAAGTGACACTGCAGTTTCTTCAACTAGACACTTCAGGCGAACTGAGAAGGGCTGCCTCATCGTAGGCCTGTTTTGAAACAGAGTTGAGCTCGGCAAATCATTAATTGTAGAGTATGAGGGGTGCTCCTTGTCTGCTTTCACCTTAAGGAAATAAACAAAGGACATGTAAGTTCTTTGCAGATGAAGCGACCACTCATTAGACTCAACGTAAAGGCTTTCTACGGGGCTGGTGCGAAAAGCACCCTTAGAAAGGCGGATGCCCAAATGATGCACGAGGTCCAGCATCTTCAAGGCACTTTGAGTAGCAGACTGATAGACAACGGCCCCATAATCTAAGCGGGTGCGAATGAGGCTTCCATAGAGGTTCATGAGGCATTGCCTATCAATACCCCACGTAGTACGTGACAACACTTTTATAACATTCATGGCTTTTAAACATTTTGTTTTTAAGTACTTGATGTACTGCACGAAGGTCAACTTGTTGTCCAAGATTAGGCCTAAGAATTTATGCTCGGCTTTGACGGACAGACGTTGCCCGTTCAGACGAATGTCAGGTTCCGAGTGCATGCCTCTCTTTCGAGAGAACAAAACACACGTGCTTTTTTGTGGGTTAAGTCGAAATCCAATTTCATCTGCCCATTTGGAGACCTTATTTAAACCCAGCTGAACTTGCCGCTCACACATGGCCAAGTTGCACGACTTGAAGCCAAGCTGAACGTCGTCGACATATGTACAATAGAACATATTGCGGGGAATGGACAAGTGCAACGAATTCATTTTGATAATAAAAAGTGTGCAACTAAGCACGCCACTTTGTGGCACGCCTGTTTCCTGGACAAATGTTTGGGAGAGCACACTGCCCAGACGGACACGGAATGTCCGGTTTGACAGGTAACTTTCGATTATATGAAACATTCTTCCGCGCACACCAAGGTGGGACAGGTCTCTTAGAATTCCGTAACGCCATGTTGTATCATACGCCTTTTCGATATCGAGGAACACAGAGAGAAAATATTGTTTATGGACGAAGGCGTCTCTGATCTGTGCCTCGATACGAACAA
This sequence comes from Rhipicephalus annulatus, assembly GCA_013436015.1. Taxonomy (NCBI): domain Eukaryota; kingdom Metazoa; phylum Arthropoda; class Arachnida; order Ixodida; family Ixodidae; genus Rhipicephalus; species Rhipicephalus annulatus. The sequence goes on along the minus strand of WOVY01003909.1, from coordinate 56,137 downwards.
GGTGGTCTGTGGTGGATCTACTTTCTTGAAACCCGCACTGAAATGGGTCGAGCAAATTGTTTGTTTCAAGGATATGTACAAGTCGGCAGTTTATCATTTTTTCGAATACTTTGCACAAGCAGCTTGTAAGTGCAATAGGCCTGTAACTTGAAGCTAAAGAAGAGTCCTTGCCCTCTTTCAAAATGGGAATAATAATAGCCTCTTTCCAGGAGGTAGGGATAGTGCCAGAAAACCAGATAGCATTGTACAAACAAAGTAGGGTTTTTCGTGTTTCGGCTGGTAGGTTTTTTAACATTTCATACACCACATGGTCAGAACCTGGGGCAGAAATACTGCAGAAGTTTAGGGATGTTCGGAGCTCCGCTGGACTGAAAGCTTGGTTATATGCCTGGTATCTAGTGGATTTGTGTTCGAGTGTCTGCTTTTCTATTCTTGTTGTGTATTTTTCGAAAGTGTCAGTATAGTGGGACGAGCTGGATACCCGTTCAAAATGTGCCCCGAGGAAGTTTGCCTGATCTTCCAAGGTATCACCTTGAGTGTTTTCGAGTGGAAGTGTGTGTACTTGTTTCCCTGCTATCCTACCGACCATGTTCCAGACTTTGGCCTCTTGTGTGTATGAATTGATCCCTGACAAAAACTTCTGCCACCTTTCTCTTCTGGCCTGCCGACGCGTTCTCCTAGCTTGAGACTATTTTCTTGAAGGTGTCAAGATTTTCGGCTGTCGGTGAGTTCCGAAGCAGCCTCCAAGCTCTGTTTTGCTGTTTGCGCGCGTTTCGGCTTTCAGAGTTCCACCAAGGCACACGCCGTTTTCCAGGGTGTCCATTTGTTTGTGGGATGCATTTTGTTGCAGCATCAATCAAAAACGCTGTGAAGAAGTTGACAGCAACATCAATGTTCAAAGTACATATGTCATTCCAACCTAGACGAGCGATGGTATAAAACTGTTCCCAGTCGGCTCTGTTTATGAGCCACTTGGGAATACGTGGTGGACACTCGGTTACTGTATTTGTGCTCAAAACTACGGGGAAGTGGTCGCTTCCGTACAAATTACTGACGACTTTCCACTAGAGTAGAGACACAAGAGATGGAGATACTATGCTTAGGTCTATGGAGGAGTAGGTGTTATTGGCGAGATTATAATAGGTTGGTTATTTTCTGTTTAGGAGACACGCGCTCGACGAGAGAAGGAACTGTTCGATCAGTCGACCTCGCGCGTCATAACGAGAGTCACCCCATAGCCTGCTATGCGCATTAAAGTCTCCAAGGAGAACATAAGGTTCCGTTCCGGAAGTTCATCAATTAAAGAGTGTAAATCACGTTTTTGGAGCTGATAGCTAGGAGGAATGTAAATGGTGCAGATTGTGATCAGTTTATCAAAAAGAACCGCTCGAACAGCCACTGCCTCAAGGGATGTTTGGAGTTGTAAGTGTGTGCATGCAATTCCTTGATTCACTATGATGGCAACACCTCCAGATGATGTCATGGCATCATCACGGTCCTTTCGAAAAATAGCGTATTTACGAAGAAAATTTGTGTGTTTTGAATTAAGGTGTGTTTCTTGTACACACAGCACTTTTGGTGAGTGTTCGTGTAAGAGTTCTCGGATGTCGTCAAGGTTTCCGAGAAGGCCCCTGACGTTCCATTGTATAATTTGAGTGTTCATGGTGAATGTAAAATAATGCTGTGTGTACGAAAAGCAAGTGGCTGTTTAGACGGGGAGTTTGAGTTCACTTAACAGGGCCGTCAGCAGGCCCTGTTATTTGCTTTTTTGTTTTCTTGGCGCGCTCCAAGGAGCCACGCCGCTCTTTCGGCACCAAGGGTGCCGAGGTATCCATTGCCTCATCGGAGGCACTGGATGCCCGCACGTGCGGGCTATTAGTTCGAATTTTGGGCCTCGCCTGGTGAGGGGAGGCCTTGAGGCCCGAAGACTCTGGAGTCTCTGGTCTCCGTTTGGGAGTAGGCGGTGTAGCCTGGGCTACAGCCGCCTTGGGGGCAGGTGCCACAGCCGACGGCTCGCTCTGCGCGGGCCGAAGGGGTGGCGAGGGCTGGTGCGGCGGTGCCCCCTGACGCTCCGCATCAGCGTATGTAGGTCCATAGAATGGAGAAACTCTTCGCCGTGCTTCCTTAAACGTAATGTTCTCCTTCACCTTCAATGTAATTTCTTTTTCTTTTTTCCAGTATGTGCAGGAGCGTGAATATGCGGCATGGTTTCCTTCGCAGTTTATACAGTGTGGCGGTTGTTTGCAGTTCTCAGACATGTGGCCTAGGACTCCACATTGTGCACAAGTCTGGCGACCACGACAGGTATTAGAGCCATGGCCATACCTCTGGCATTGGAAGCAACGACGAGGGTTTGGTATATACGGCCTGATAAATGTCTTTGTGTACCCTGTTTGAATGGAATCTGGTAGTTTACTGGATGCAAACGCGAGTATCAAGTGTTTCGTTGGTATTTCCTTATTACCTCTTCTGATGATAATTCTCTGTACATTATTGACATTTTGGCTCTTCCACCCTTCTAAAAGTTCAGTCTCGGTGAACTCAAGTAAGTCTGCATCAGATACCACTCCGCGAGTGATGTTCATGGATCGGTGTGGTGTTACGGTGATCGGTACGTCACCAAACGTTGAGAGGCTGTTTAGCTTTACAAATTGTGCTTTGTCTAGAATTTCTAGAAGAAGGTCTCCGCTCGCCATTTTGGTTACTTTGTATCCAGCCCCAAGAGTTTCCGTAAGACACCTGGCAACTACGAAAGGAGATACGGTCCTGGCTTGCTTTCCGGTTTTTTCGCAGTGAATGACGTGGAAGTGGGGAAAAGTTTCTATTGGCTGGTTGAAGAGATTTATGTCATCGGTGCGTACCCGCTTTAGGCCGGTACGATCAGATAGTAGAGGGAATGCGCCATGCATGCCGGTCTTATTTTTGTTCAGCAGCGTTGGCGGCCACCCACCACGGAGCCCAACAAGGGGACGCTGCAAGTTTACAGGTGCTGAAAGCTTGCAGACGTCAGCCGTACAACACTGCCATAACCCAATGCGCCTAGACCAAGGTAGGCTATTTGCACAGGGTTAACCCTTGCCGCCAGGAAAATTGGAAGTAAACAGAAGACAGGACAGATAGATAGTGAGAGATAAAGATGAAGATATAGGCAGAGAGAGATAGGAAAAGGCGACTGCCGATTTCCCCTGGGTGGGTCAGCCCAGGGGTGCCGTCTACGTGAAGCCGGAGCCAAAGAGGTGTGTTGCCTCTGCCAGGGGGCCTTAAAGGTCCAATCACCCAGCGTCGGCTCAACCCCCAGGATCCCCTTTTCCCCGGACACGGCAAAGCCATGCACGGCTAGGCGTGGGAGGGAGTAGAAACTCCCCCGTTAGCTCGGGTCCGTGGTGTCGCTACACACCAAACGCCTACTTGCGCAGGCGCCCCTGCGGGGGGCATAGAGAGCTTTGTGCTGAAGGCAAGTACCTATAGCAAAGAAGCAGTTGCCAATTCACGATTTCTTCAAAAGGTCTAATCAGCAGTAAATGGCCAAAACCCTGTGGACCTTACTCCTCTTTCTATTTACTGCGTGCAGCCCGAGCTTCAAAACACTTAAAAACTTTTTAAATGTGATAAAATCAATGCCTAATCCTAGTGTGTGGTGCCACCTCTGCCAGAGCCATCTATCAGAGAACTTCCGATAATTCAAACTTCTTGATAATTAAAACAAAATTTAGAGGTCCCTACAAGTTTGAATTAACAAGAGTCGACTGTACTAGCTTTTCTTAAAGATTGTGCTGACCATGCACATACCATACGTAACGGAAGCACTGCCCCATGGAAAATAGCAGTGCAATAGTACTGCCCGAGATAAGCCACCAAGCCACTATGACATCAGCTCCTTGTTGTTACAATCATTCTTAGCCCAATAAAGCTATCAAGATATGCCTTTCCTAAATTGAGGAATTGTAGAAATAAAATTGACCTGTCTGGCCATTTTTGGAGTGGGAAAGGGCTAAGCTTTTTCATTCCAAGAAATTGAAAAGAACAGAATTACGGCAAGTTGCAATTCACAAGAATGGAATTGGAATGAAATGAAGGTGCCCATTTCGCAACACTGGCTCTAACCCACCGCACTGCGGCTACCGTATCCTCACAACCGTAAATGCCACAATCCAGTGCATGCCAATCGGTTGCCAGTCGTAGCTTACTAAAATCTGTGACCACAGCAGCAGATTTGACTAAGTCATGGCTTAGTCAATTTTTTTATATGCTGCTTGTTTTCCAACAGTTAGAAAAACTACACTGTTAACCTCTGGTCTGCCGTTGGCATCCTTGCAAACTCGTCGAAGGCGGTTATGCAACAAACCCTCCGGAACTGTTTTCACCCCGCGAGCTTCATAGTGGACACCGAGACTGCCATCTCGGACGAAGTGGACAGCGCGTGCGGACGTTGGCTTCGACATCCTGCATGTTACCTGTGCTTCGACTTCAGCCGGCATAACCTTTGAGGACTTCGCCGATACTGACAGACTTCGAGCTGTGTGCGGAATCGACTGATGACGAAATAATTCGTCAAGTTACGGAGGATTCCGACGACTCTGACACCGAGATCGAAGAGATAGCGAGCGCCTACATCATCAACGAGCTCGCAATCGACGCGAGCACCGACACTAATCGGTGTACAGCAACAGGAAGATGTTAGCTGAAATTGAGGCAGACATCATGGTGGGCCAGTTCAGTGCCGCAAAAAAATAAAAATAAAAGACTTGTTCTTTTTTTGGCACCTAAGCGTTTACAAATACGGTAGCGCCGGCCACATAAAAGGTTTTTCTTTTGTAGTTTTTTCATATATACATATATAAACGTCTCTTTTCAGTGCCACCTAAACAATGCATTTGCTAAATTGCGATGAAAATCCTGTACTCCTGCCGTGACCTTCTCCGTCAGTGAAAAATAGCAACTAAAAAAGTCCGGACGTTTTCGCGGCCCCTTGAGGGTCCGGGATATCGGACGTCGACTGTATGAATTGACCACCAAGTACATAACCATGCGCAGGTTTCCCTGCTGGGGGAGGGAAGGGCAGTATGTCGCAGCCCCCCCCCGCCTTTATCATGTAAAATATAGGGCTGGCCTTGTCCCCCAAGTGCACACGCCTATGACCACGTACCGATTTGCCTTTCTTTACAAGCACCGCGAGCGCTAAAGAAGGAATGAGTACAGTGCCACAGAAAATATTGCCTGAAGTGCCCAACACGAAGCCATTTCTTTTCGCCAATGTTCAGAAATGATTGGCATTCTTGTACGACCCACTGATGGCACGCGGTGACGATACCAAAGAACATTTGAAAACTACTACAGAGTTCGGGATACGCAGCCAACGCAGCGAGTGACATAGCAACGAAACGGACAGAATTGGCCGTTTGTGACAATATGCTACTTAGCGAAAACTGACAGCTTTTCCGAGACGCGGTACAGTCGCAGGGAGCCGATCATCTACTGGCTAGTTGCATTCAGCGCTTTGCCTACTTGGTGTACACACTATGTCGAACCGCTTGCGCCCACTCCACTTCAGACCATGCACAGATGGGAACTTTCTGCAAGCGATCCTCTAGCGGTCCCGGCAGCAGACTCAGGCGTATATGGGCTGTCGCATCATGAAAGTGTATACACTTCATGAGGCAACAATGCTGAACACTGTCCCGCACAACGATTGAAGCGGCAGCAATAAGCGCCTCTGGCCTCTCGCGTAGTCGCCGGCTATTAGAAGTGTGTAGTAGGCTTAAAGCCGCACTACACCACATATGTAGGCTTTCTGTCACTGATAAGTCATACTGGTGCGCTTTTTGGTAGTCGACGCATCATCTTTGTTCTTTTGAAAGTTACGAGAAAAGGCACCGCTGCTATAGCGCGGAAGTCTGAATGATTAACCGGCTGATTTTGTGCTTTTCCAGTAGCCCAGGTGCATAATATGGCGACCATCAAGTAATATCCGCTCATGATACATGTTGTCGGTTTCAACCCCCCCCCCCCCCCTTTGGTGCAGCAATGGCGCAATAATTTCTAGTTGGCGCAGGCTTCCAACCACTGGGACATCTCTTATTAAGAAGGGGCGCGGCTTTGGTATCGCAAAAAATGGCAAAAAATAGATTTTTTAAAAATAAAGTTTTCAGTTTCTAGAAAATTTTATTCTATCCGATTCCAAAATATCTACACTAAAAACCGCGCAGAAGTGCTTCGAAAAATTCGTTTCACCCTCCTGGGTAGCAAAAGTTTTCCTGGAAATGGCGAGAAAACACCGATTTTCAAAAAATCGTAGCTTTGCAAGGGCGCGGCCGGAAACAGTCTTCTTGGGCTCACCGGTAAGAGCGTTTCTCAGTGTTCAAATTTTCCACCTCAGCTGGCTTCTCCCTTTAAAAAAAAACCTCACAAAAGCAAATATTTCAAGGTCATTTCGAGGCCCCTGATTGGCTATGGCTGCCATGTTGCGCCAGATCGCCGTACCATTGGCCCAATGCTCGCTTCAGGAGATAGTCTGGTGCTTGTGGGTCACGAGGACATGGCTGTCGAAAATCGCTACTTCGTGACATGTTCACGGCTCGACAATTACTTAGGATATAATTGCACTTTAGTTAGGAGCTGTAAGGGGATGCACGATCAAATTACTACGACCGGGCACCAGTCTACGAGTGCAGTGCGTCATCGGAGTTGTCTTTAGGCCTAACTCCGCTGACGGTGAGACGAACTTTGTGGGCAAGAATGCCGCGCTAGAGCACTTGTGGCAACTCGGTTATTCGCAAGCAATGAAGCACATCGTTCGCTAGCTTCTTGGAACCGCGGACAGGCATTTTACGCACCAGCAGAGACGGATGGCTTCTCCTTCGTCTCCTGTGACCCCAACTGCCTCAACTCCTGCAGCAAAGAAGGCGAAGTACGAAGCAAAGGATTTGGCAGCGAAGGTGAAAATATTGAAGGCGTTGCAAGTGGGGGCATCTCGAAAAGAAGCGATGAAAAAATTCAATGTGAAGAAAAGCACGCTGAATACTTACGTGAAACAAAGAGCACATTATGCAAGTGTATGACAGGGACATGTTTGGCGACCAAAGGAAGAGGCTTCGAACGGCAGCGCATCCCAAGCTAGAAAAAGCGCTGTCGTGCTATATTGCCGTTTCGCGCGATGTGCATTTGCCCTTGAGCGGCCTCCTTATCTGGGCGCAAGCAGCGAAGTTCGCGGAGACCACAAACCAAGTCAATTTTTATGAAAGGGAACACTGCAACGGGTGGCCTGCGCACCTTGGCGGCTGCTAACAGCGTGTTCAAGCGGGAGCGAGAGCAACCGCAGTCTCTTTTAGGGTCATCTCATGGTGAGCGAAACAACCATTTGTTGCTGATATAGAACGGCAAAAATGCAAACCCTCCCCATTCAAGAGGATTACTGGCTCTCGCGTAATCACCTTCAAGGGGTAGGGGGTCACAGTCTTTCCGCTGGTGATTGCAGTTTAAAAAGCGGATTTCTACCGATGAGCATCCCAGGATGTAGTGGAAGCTGCTGTCGGTAGGGAAGTAAAAAGTGCTTTTTTTTTTTTTAAGAGCATCCAACTCGTCGCACTGGACAAGAATGCGGAGAACCGTAAGTGGTTCTCCACATCTCTCACAATATGGTGGATTGCCAATTGATAGAAGATATGAATATGTAAAGAGTGTATGTCCTGTTCTAAGTCTTGTCAGCATTTCTTCTGTGTGTCGTGATTTTGATAGTGGTGGCCAATTACCTAGTTGCGGCTTATTAGCATGGAGTTTATCGTCTTTGTGTCTATCCCACTTGCTCTGCCAATACCCCGAGTTTTCGTTTTAGAAAAGGTTTCAAGTCAAGTGCAGGGATCGGTAATGATGCATTGGAAGTAGTGTCGTTGGCGGAAGCAGCCAGCTTGTCGGCCAAAACGTTCCCTTGTATCTTACAGTGCCTTGGCACCCAGCAGACAATGACATGCTGTTTTGATGTGTACAGTGTGCACAGAAGTGAGTAAAGTGACATCAGCATGGGGTTCTTGTGTTTTTTAGGAGTTTTCAGGGCTTTGACCACACTTAGAGAATCTGTATATTACCGCCTTTTGTAATTTTATTTGTTTGACGAGTTTTACGACCGCCAGTATTGCGTAAGGTTCTGCTGTGAAAATGCTTGCATCAGGATGAAGAACGCCCCGGCCTTAGAAAAGGATTGGCCTACCGCTGCATATGACACAGAAGTGTTGGACTTTGAGGCGTCGGTAAAGAACTCGGGGCATGTGTATTTATGTTGTAGTTCTAGGAAGTATGAATGTAAGTGTGCAAGTGGTGCATGCTTTGCAACTTCAACAAAAGAGACATCACAGTCTATAAGCTGCCACTGCCACGGTGGCAGATACGCTGCAGGAGCCATCATACTGTATTCGAGAAGATGCACACCTGTTTCTTCGGCCAGGCCCCTTACACAAAGCGAGTAGGGCTGTCGCAACGAAGGACGGTTCTCAAACAAGCCAGAACAAGACAAATCATTACTTCTGAATTGAGAGGGGTGTTTCTTGTCTGCCTTCACCTTCAGAAAGTACGAAAAAGACGGGTAACATCTTTGTAGGTGGAGCGACAATTCATGCGAATCCACGTACAGGCTCTCTACAGGGCTAGTACGAAAAGCACCCGTAGAGAGGCGAATTCCTAGATGGTGGACAGGGTCGAGAATCTTCAAAGCTGATGGTGTTGCCGACTGATCGGTTAGAGCACCATAATCTAGGCGTGTGCGTACGAGGCTTTTATATACATTCATCAGGTTACAAATCGTGCAACACTGAGATGTTGCACGATTTGTAACCAATCATCGACATATATGCAGTAAAAAATATTACGTGGGAGAGACAGGTGCAAGGAATTCATTTTAACTATGAAAAGTGTGCAGCTCAATACACCTCCTTGTGGCACTCCTGTTTCTTGGATTTAAGATAATGATAACGAGAATTAGGGTAACGATAGCTTCCTTCCAGGCTGAGTGTAGCTCGCCGGAAGACCATATCGCATTATACAGAAACAGGAGAGCTTTCTGGGTTTCAGTGGGCGGGTGTTTTAACATTTCCTGTGCCACATGGTGCGGGCCTGGGGCAAATTCATTGCAGCAGATAAGCGAGGCTTATAGTTCAGCCAAACAGAATGGTTCATTGTATGCCTCATATGTTGTAGGCTAGCGCTCTGATTGATTTGTGGGGTTTAACGTCCCAAAACCACCATTTGATTATGAGAGACGCCGTAGTGGAGGGCTCCGGAAATTTTGACCACCTGGGGTTCTTTAACGTGCACCCAAATCTGAGTACACGGGCCTACAACATTTCCGCCTCCATCGGAAATACAGCCGGGAATCGAACCCGCGACCTACGGGTCTAGGCTAGCGCTCTAATCTCGCTTTTTCTATTTTGGTTTTGTATCTTCGGAACGCTTCACTATAGTGTGATGAGCTGGAGACCTGTTCGAAGTGCGCTCCGAGAGTGCTAGCCTGGTCTTCCAAACTCTCCCCTTGTGTGTCCACTAGAGGAAGTGAATGTGCTTTTCGTCCTGCCACCTTACATACCATGTTCTAAACTCTCGCCTCATCTGTGTATGAATTAATACCTGATAAAAATTTGTACCAACTTTCCCTTCTCGCCTGTCGGCGCATCCTCCTTGCTTGCGACTTGGAGTTCTTAATGTTTACAAGATTCTCGGCTGTGGGCGAGTCTCTAAGCAAATTCCATGCCTTATTATTTTTTTTTTGCGCATCACAGCACTCACTATTCCACCATCGGACTCGTTGTTTGCCTGACATTTCCCTTGTTTGTGGAACACATTTCGTTGCTGCATCAACTGAGAAAGCTGTAAAGTAGCACACAGCATCCTCTATGATTAACGTCGCCATGTCAGTCCAAGTTAATAGAGTCTTTTTTTGAAACTTTTCTCAGTCGGCTTTGTCGGTGAGCCATTTGGGAACCTGTGCAAGACATGTATTTGTTATTGATGTGCTGATAATGATAGGAAAGCGGTCACTACCGTATGAATGATTAATGACTTCAAATTTAAGTTGAGGCAGGAGTGATGGGGATGTTATGCTGAGGTCTATTGTTGAGTATGTATTGTTAGCGATGTTGTAACATGTTGGCTCTTTCAGATTCAGGAGGCACGCACGTATGAAAAAAAAGGAACTGTTCAATCAGGCGACCTCGCGCATCGCATCGAGAGTCACCCCAGAGGCTACCATGTGCATTAAAGTCCCCTAGGACCAGGTAGGGTTCTGGAAGTTCGTCTATGAGGGACTGTAATTCATGCTTTTCAAGACGGTGTTGTGGAGGTATGTAAAGAGAGCAGATGGTGACGAGCTTATTCTAAAGAACTGCTCGAACAGCCACCGCCTCAAGGGATGTTTGTAGTGGTAGGTGTGTGCATGCAATCCCTTGATTGACTATAACGGCAACACCACCGGATGGCACAATGGCATCATTCCGGTCCTTCCGAAAGATAACGTAATGACGTAAAAAGTTCGTGTGTTTAGGTTTCAGGTGTGTCTCTTGTATGCACAGCACCTTAGGTGTACGTTTGTGTAAATGTTCCTGGATACCGTCGAGGTTTGGCAGCAGTCCTCCGACGTTCCACTGTAGTATTTGTGCGATTTTAATGTGCAGTGCTGTGCGTACAAAAGTATTGCGTTAGGTAACAGGGCCTTTTGGGGGCCCTGTGATTTGAGGTTTCTCTTTTTTGGCGCGCTCCAAGGAGTTGCACCTATCCTTCTGCGTCTGAGGCGCCGGAGGAGTGAAACTTGTATCCACCACCTCACAAGAGGTGGTGGATGGTGCCTGCTCGGCAGGCACATTCACAGAACTTTTGGACCTAACGGCGCTTGCAGTGGTCAGTGTTTCAGCAGACACGGGGGTCTGCCGGCCCTGTTTGTCAAATGGCGTGGCGGAGCAGTACAGGCTGCTCCTGCCAGGGGCGCTGATGGCACGACTGGGGCTACACTCTGTGTGACAATCGCGGGTGCAGAAAGATGTAGCACGGCGCTCCGGCGCATCACATCTGCGAAGGAGGGAAAAGACTGGTTGTGTAGTGTGCGAACCGTTGACGTGCTTCTTGAAATGACAGATTAAATTTGCCCTTAAGGGGAGACGCGGGTCGAAAAGTCGCGGTTTTCCGGAAAGTTTTCGCTTTTTTTTTCCGGCTGTATTGGCATCCTTGGACTATAATCTATTACTTCTGAAAATATCAAGCTGAAATTCGCACGAGAAATTATCAAAAAATGCTTCCAAGTGGGCAGCGGTGACGCGAGAAATGCGCGAAAGTCTCGAAAACGGCGAAGTTCGCGCCGTCCTGTCGCGAAAACGACGCGTTGGCCGCTATTTGCAATCGTGCACGCATGCTGTGAAGGCCGTATCCTTCATAATCTACTAGTAGCCAGTCTCGTGCCTTCACGCAGAAGAAACAAAAAAACGAGAAAAACAACGCGTACGTTACGCGTTTTGAATATCGCGGCACACAGCGCGAGGCCGCCATTGGACGGCGGTGCGCTCCACGCTCCTCCCCCTCCTATCTCTCCGGCAAAAGAGCGAAGCCTCGGACGTCGCGATCGAGTTTTTCTGCGTTTCTCTGCATTTTTGCGTCATGGCAAGCCCGAAGAAGTGCAGTTCAGATAATCGAAAGTTCAGAACTCGCCACAAGTATCGAGGGAAACTGCGTCGGACGCTTCGCAAAGCGACAGCGAACGACGATGTCGCCCCCGACCAAGGCCCCGACGCTCCGACTTCGGATAGGCCTAACACCGTCACCGAACCCTGCGACAGTGGTTGTGAAATAGCTGCTGCCGTGGAATTCGTCAGTGCATCCCAAAGGAAGATTGGATTCTTCGAGAGTGAACGTAGACCGGTAGATGCTGCTACTGCGAACATGCTGCTTTGCGAAATCGATGCGCTGACGGCACTTGTGGCGGGTGCGCAATGCCCAACCTGCCGCGAACGGAAGCTCGGCGTGCGAGAGGCAGCTGGAAAGCGCAAAGGACTTAAGGCATTCCTCGAACTGTGCTGTCAAAATTCTGATTGCCCTGAATCTGCACTTTCGTTCACGCACACGTCGAGACGTACTGCTTCGGCCGGGGACCAAGGACGAGCGCTCGTTTCGACAGCGGCAGCTCGCGTGACAGCTTTGCTGTAAACGTGAAGGCAGTTTTGGCAGCACGCGCTATAGGCGCAGGCCACAACCAACTTTCACGATTTTGTGCGATTCTCGGTCTTCCGAGCCCGATGCATCACAAGACATTCAACGGCATTTGCAAGAAGCTCCATGGTGCGGCGATGACAGCAGTGAGCAAAAACTTGCACCAGGCACGAAACATCACGAAGGACCCAGTCTGCGGCAGAGATGTGCCAGTCATGTTTGATGGCACCTGGCAGAAAAGAGGTCATAAAAGCCACAATGGAGTGGGCACAGTCGTGTCCCTGGACACGGGGCTCTGCCTCGATTTTGAAGTTCTTTCGAACTACTGCCATGCCTGCAGTATACACAGGGACCTTGGGGAGGATGAAGAGATATGGCGAGCTTTTCATCTTCCAGTTTGCCAAAAAAACACTGACTGTTCATCCCATGCAATGGAACCTGCGGCAGCTGTCAATATATGGCAGAGGACCTTGTCTTATGAAACTCCACTGCGATTCACCAGCTTCCTAAGTGATGGTGACAGCAAGGCCTACACTGCAGTCTGCGAGGCAAATGTATACTGTGACACCCCCATTGACAAAGAAGAGTGCACGAACCACGTTGCAAAGCGCTTGGGAACTGCCCTACGGAAATTGGCAACGCCACTGCCACGAGGCGAAAAACTGAAAGATGCGACAATAATAAAACTACAAACATATTACAAGATCGCCATCACGAGCAACAAGGACAGTGTCCGAAATATGTACACTGCCATATGGGCATCGTATTTTCATTGCTGCTGCAGTGATGGTGCCAGTAGCCACAACTTTTGCCCCGCGGGACCAAATTCGTGGTGCAAGCACAAGCGTGCGGAAGCACTGGGGGAGCCTGCACCACGCCACACCCCACTGTTGACGAAGGCTCAAGGATTGGCAATTATGCCTATCTACAAGCGCCTTACAGAGGAGAAACTCCTTATTCGGTGCCTTCATGGCAAGACACAGAATGCAGCCGAATCGCTGAACAGCAAGATATGGCTGCTATGTCCAAAAACAAAGTTCGCCTCCAGAACAACTGTGGAGACAGCCACCGCTCTTGCTGTACTCTGGTACAACAAAGGCCACAGGGACTTTGAAGAAGTGCTCAAAGGCATCGGAATTCTCCCCTCACAAGATCTGGCCACACATGGTGACCACTGTGACGTCATGCGCATCAGGAAGATGAACCTGAAGCAAACTGCAGAAGCGAGGGCACACCGTCGCAACACAGCGAAGAGAGCTCGTGTTGAGGACACTGACCGCAAGAGCCGTGAAGGACCAAGCTATGGTGCAGGGGACTTCCAGACACCTGCAGTGCATTCAAGGCAAGGTACTTTTCATTGTGCCCCAATTTGATGCAAAAAGAATGATTTCCTAATAAATGCCAACTTTGCGAACTTTCAATCTTGTTTTTCTCATTTTCATTTTTTCTGACAGTTTCACGTTTTCCGGGCAGCCTTTTAGAAACTTATATTCATTGTATAGTAACGAAACTTGGCACACATATTCTTCAACACATGCAGAATGCAAATATCTACTCCAAATTGCAATGCCTACCAGCATTAGTTGTGAAAATATTAGCTTATTGTTTCAAGGGAGATTGAAAATAATAAGTCATTCAATACAATTTTTTTTTTCTTGGTTCCAATATTTCTGTGACATATCTATGTATATAGATATTTGCACTTTTCAATCTACCAAGAGTCAAATAAGATCAGACACAGTGCTTTTACTGAAAGTTTAGTACATAAAAGAGTGCCCGCAAAAAATGTAACTTTTTGCTATTGTTTATGGCATAACTCAATAATTATAGCAGCTACACAAAACATGATTGCATATTTGAAATCTGCATAAAAACTATACTAATAACAAACTTTTCAAGTCTCTATTACTAGAAATAAAAAAAAAAAAACTTTTTCGAGGAGCGTCTTCCCTTAAGTTCTACTATTTGTTTCTCTTTTTTCCATGTGGGGCATGATCGTGAACAGGAAGGGTGTGGTTCGAACAATGAGTTGCTTTAGAGGTGCAGTGGTCAAATATGTGTTGCATGCATGCACACTTGGTGCAAGTGGCGCGCCCTCTGCTGTTCTGCGATCCATGCCCGAAACGTTGACACTTGAAACATTAATGAGGAATGGGGATGTAGGGTCTTACACGCAACTTGCAATAGCCGGTTTCTACCGATTCTGATAGGTCGCTTGTTCCAAAGGTGATTATTATGCGTTTTGTAGGGGTCTGTTTCTAGTCACGCCTGAACATTATTCTCTGTACTTTCACAGCATTTTCATCTTGCCATCCTTCTAACAGTTCGCATTCGCTCAGATCAATAAGGTCATCATCAGAAATTACTCCACGGACAGTGTTCATAGACCTGTGTGGGCCCACTGAAACAGGAGTGTCCCCAAATGATACAATTCTGGATAGTTTGTCGTATTGTGTTTTGTCTCGAACCTCCAATAGGAGGTCGTTACTTCCCATCTTTGTGATTCTGTACCCTGGGCCAATTTGTTCCGTAAGAGTTTTTGACACTAGGAAGGATGAAATCGTTCAAACTTTCTTCTTTTCGTTTTGACTATGAATGACATGATACTTTGGAAAGCTCTGCTTTGGTTTGGTTAGGGTGATTGCTTCTTCGGTGCGCCACCTTATGAGGGAGCGATCAGGAAAGGAGGAAAAGCATTTGCCATACGGAGAGTATTTATTTCGGCGGCGATGGTGGCCACCCACCACCAAGCCCAACAAGGGGACGCTGCGAGGTTAATTCACAGACACTTGGAGACACCAGCCATACATCCCCGCTATAACCTAATGTGTTTACCCAAGATTGGATACCTACACAAGGTTAACCCTCGCCGCCAGTAAAGTTGGAAGTAAATGGAAGAAAAAAGACGACAGGACAGATAAAATGTGTGAGGGAAAGACGAAGGTGAGGAAAGAAAGATAGGAAAAGGCGACTGCTGATTTCCCCCTGGGTGGGTCAGCCCAGGGGTGCCGTCTTCGTGAAGCCGGGGCCAAAAGGGTGTGTTCTCAGCCAGGGGGCCTTAAAGGTCCAATCACCCGTCGTCGGCTTAACCCCCAGGATCCCCTTTTCCCCAGACACGGCTCAGCCCCGCACGGCTAGGTGTGGGAGGGAGTTGAAACCCCCCGTTAGCTGGGGTCCTTGGTGTCACTACACACCCAATGCCAATGCCTGCTTGCGCAGACGTCCCTGCGGGGTGTACATATATATATATATATATATACACATGGAGAAAAAACTGGCACAGTTTTGTTTGATTTTTTACGACTGCAGAAATTTCATACATTACTCCAAATCATTTTGCCAGTAACTATTTTAGATGTCAGCAATCATATTAGTACTCAGAATTATGTGGCGTATACAGTGAAAGCTCGTTAATTCGGTAATTTTGGATAATTCGAAATGGTCGCCGCAGTGCATAGGAGACCATGTGTAAAACGATTTGTTAATTCGAACAGAAATTGCTGCCTCTACATTAATTCGAAGCGCGCACCGCCGAGCGTCATCATCGTCAAACGCTAGTGGAAGCTTTTACGGTCGAACGATAGGTGGCATGACCAGTTTTTTCGAGCTTCAAGTGGCCTCCGAGCAAAGGGCGAGCAAAGTATGGCCTCCAAAATCCAGGGAGCAATTTTTTTTTCCGTAGCCCTCCTGCCACGGAGGAAGGAACCCTCCTGCTATTTCAGCGCCTGGCGCCACTTGTATGCGGAACCCACGGGACGCTGAGGAGTCGGCGGAGTAGTCCTAGCAGTCCTAGGCCGCTCCCGGCAGCGTCACTTTGTTCCTCGAGTACATTGTTCGTTCACGCCGTCAAGCCGTCTTATTCCGCATCGCAGTTGCAAGATGCCGCGGGGCAAATACTGCGCGAAGAGTGTCAAGGAGAAGGTGGAGATTTTGCGAGAGGTTGACCAAGAGAACTCGAGCAAATATGAAATTGCGAGGAAGCACGGCATACCGTCGAGCACGTTGTCAACCTACATACGCAACAGGACGGCCATTGAAAACGCCTATGAAGCCGAGGATTTCGGCGCCAGTCGAAAAAGGCTTAGGACAGCGAAGTTCCCGGAACTGGAGTGAGCTTTGATTATCTGGGTTAAAGAAATGATAACCCAGAGTATCGCATTGAGCGGCCCTATCATCACGGCCAAGGCAGCCGATTTCGCCCTGCGCTTGGACATTGAAGACTGTCGCCTCCGAGGGATGGTTTCATCGTTTCAGGGAGTGGCACAATCTCGTATTCCGCACGTTATCCGGCGAGGCAAAGGAAGTGGACGCCAAAACATGCGCTACTTGGAGAAGCGACACCCTGCAGCAGTACTTGGAGAGCTACTCATCACAGGATGTGTTTAACGATGATGAGACAGCGTTATTCTTCAAGTTGCAGCCGGACAAGACGATCACCTAAAGGGAGACAGCTGTGCTGGCAGCAAGCGCAGCAAAGAGCGTGTCACTGTTCTGGTCGCCGCAAATATGACCGGTACGGAAAGGGTCCCCCTTTTTGTGATTGGCAAAGCACTCAAGCCACGGTGCTTCAAAAACATTTGCTCACTGCCAACAGAGTACGCCGCAAACAAGAAAGCCTGGATGACAGGTGACCTATTCAGGAAGTGGCTACTGAAATTCGACAGGCGAATGAAACTGGGCGGCAGACGCATTCTTGTCGACAACTGTTCGGCACACAAAGTCGACGTTGAGCTGAGAGCAACTAAGTTGGTGTTCCTTCCGGCAAATACGACTGCGGCCCTACAGCCAATGGACCAGGGTGTGATAAGGAACATTAAGTGCTTTTATAGGCGTCACGTGCTGGAGAGAATGATTTTGTGCGCGGGTGACAGGAAGGACTTCGACATTACGCTGCTCACTGCCATGCACATGTTGGTGCGCGCATGGGAACAGGTGACCGCGACCGCTATCGCAAACTGTTTCCGTCGCAGTGAATTTGCAGCTGGAAGTGCGCACGATAATTGTGACGTCGACGTGGATGGGGCTGAGGAGCTCATGCCAGTGGCATTGCGCGACACTCTTCGGGGCGTACGTTTTGCGGATTATGTTGAAGTTGACACCAGTGCATCGGTGTGTGGTGCCCTGACTGATGCTGAAGAGCCAGAAGGTGAGGAAGACGAAAATGACGAAGTGCCTGTGCGCCCGTCAGCTTCTGCGGTGATGGAGGCACTTAATGTGGCGCATCTCTTCTTCAGCTTTGAAGAGGGTGAAGAGGATTCCCTGCGCCGCGTCAGCGCGCTGGAACAGAGAGCCGCAGCTGTGGCATTCAGAGAAAAGAAGCAGATGGTCATCACTGACTTTTTTGGCCAATAAATATTTTTCGTGCCCCCACCCCCGAAATCCACCCATTTTTGCTCACGTTCATTATTTCGAATTTTGTTTATTTCGAAATTACTCAGCGTTCCCGTGGAATTCAAATTAACAACCTTTTACTGTAGATGTATCGGCAATTGAACAAACTGTGCTGTGCCTAGAGACTACTGCTACAAACCCCTTCCATAACTTAAAGCGCTTTTCCGCAGGCCACCCGTGTACTGCGGTGAAGACGGCACAAGCAGTGTTTCTGCATGGGTTAGAACAAGACCAAGAATTTTTCAAACCACTACCCCTCTCCCCTTCTTTTTGACATGGAGGGGCTGCATTTAGGACAATTTTTCGGCTTGCTTGCAAGGCGCAATTGACCAGATAAAGTAACAACGGCACGCGCCCATTGGCCTGGCAACGGCACCGGTTAGCTATCTCATGTGACGTTGCTATGGCAACTAACGCAGTCATGGCATTGACTAAAGCTGGAAGCGTACAAACTCAACATACTGCAAGTATGTACGCCTCCAGCTTTAGTTACTAATGGTTTCTAACATGCCATGGCCACGTTTGCCGACAAAGGCGACAAAGTTTTGTCTTGACGTTGCGTTATCCCGCCAATCCAAATTTTCGTCTGACGCTGCGTCCAGTGGACTGATGGGCACACAGCATTGTTACTTCATCTGGTCGATCGCGTTTTGAGAGTGTCTTTCTCTAATGAGCAATTACACTGCAGTTTAGGGTCTGCCCGCTTGGATTGATTGATTTATAATGCAAGCTACAAGTGGCCAAAGTGGCTTCCACTTTTTGCTGAAATTAGGGCAACTTAGAAAATTTTGAAGCTGGTCAGCCATTTTGGCACAGCATGGTGCAATTTTGACAAATTTCATGGTTTTGGTGCACCTCGGCACACAAATGAGGAATTGTATCAAATCGGTGCGGCTGTTGCACCCCTGCCCTTTATACATACTAATCAGACCAAGAACGACATGCGAGAGAAGTGTTAGCACTCACTTAGCCCGGTTGCGCAGCGACATCTGCAGTGGGGGGCTGGCGCCTGTGAAGGATGTGCTCGTCCGGCTTGTCAGAGGGCCCTCCATGATATCAGATGAGCTAAACACTCCACCGTAGGAGCTGCCATAGCTAAGATGAGAGCCACTGGCACTGAAAACAACAGCAAATGTTAAGGTTTAATGTCCCAAAACCACAACACCATTATGAGGGAACCCGTACTGAAGCGCTCCTGACATTTAGACCACTCGTGGTTTTGTACGCATTGCTAAATGTAGACACTGAAGATAAGCAGGTACTAAACACAGCTGCCAAACACTACATAGCCACGCTCGGACGTACTGGGTACGTTCATCAAGTAATGAAACTGGGTCTTGTAAAAAAAAAAAAAAAAACCTACGGATCCGATCAGCATATGTTCTTTAGGTTCCTCCATACATTTTCCTGGAGAATCAATACACCAATACATAATACCATTCCAACTATTCAAGGGCTCCCTGAAAATCGCCTGTTGTCGTCTCCCTCATACTTGACTATGGCTTGCCACACTCTTCTGCTGCCACAAAAAAAGGGGCTGTTCTCACTAGGTGTAAAAACATTTTTTTTTTTGCAGCTAGACACTGTCTTATATTCTTTGGTACTAAACTGAAACTAAAAAAAAATGTTCTGCCCTATAACATAAATATTGAATACATATTTGCTGAAAATGTTTTAATGAAAAGTTCATACAATGATTTTACCATTAACGCTGCAAAAAGGTAGCACAAGCTTCAAAAATTATTGCCAAGAACTATTCTTTCTACACACCAAAAAAAAGTTAAGGTGCAGCAGTAGATGGGTTATCCTGTGACATTAAAATATGACAATAAAAGGGCACCAAGTGCCTACTAAAACTAGAAAAAAGCTCATTGTGCAAGACTTTTGGAAACTGTCACCTGGCTGCTTGCTATTGCATTTTGCATGAGCAGTTCACCAAAGCCACATGCTCAAAATAACCATGATTCCCAAGCTCTCATGATGGAATAAATCATTTAACAAACATATCTTTGCAACATAGGTGAGCATTCATTTATACCTTTGAAATTCGTTTTCCTCAAGATTCATTTTTGGACAACTTCTCGAGTTTGGACACCATGTTTTTGGTACTTCTGATAGATCAGGATGAAATTTCACCCCCATATTCCTTAACATATGAATAGTGCAAGTATTCCCTTTAAAACTTGACAGTGCCTACATAATTAAATCAAGCCTAAAGTAAACAATTAGTATGAACTGAGCATTCTAAGACGTGTTACATTAAAATTTTTTTGTCCATTAGAACATTTGTTATACAACATTTGTTATAGAACATTTGTTCTTGTTAGTTATTTGCATTCTACAGTTATTGTGGATCAATGTGAGCTGTTAATGACTCAGAATCATGAAAGTTTAGAGGAAAAAACAGTTTGTCCAATAACCTGTATTTCACAGATTGCATTGTGCCAGTTGAAAACTGGACAGCTTATAAAACTCATTACATATTTGAAATCTGCACAAATGCACAAAAGCTGTAATATACAGTGATAATTTTATTGCTCTAGACTATAGACTAAAGAAACTTTCCTTTTCCAAGTAGCATGTCCGCTTATACACAAGTACGCACACTGATGATGAATGTCTTTTTTCTTCCACTTCCTTAAAAAAAATAACGCCTGAAAATAACTGAGGTATTCCAGTATAGATGAAGGCGAGGCAACTCAATTCCCATGTAGACGAGCCTTCCAATGCACTTCATCACTTGGTCAGGACTGAAGTTCCTCCCCAAACCGCCTCTTTCTGCGCATGTCTGCCTCTCTAAAATATGCATCAACACATATTTGTTGATGTAGTCACAGATCATGCCGGTTAGCTGAGCAGTGAAAGACAACTGGAAGAAATTGACGGCTCAGATAAACCTTCGTGCATTACTCTGGAGCACACGTTCAACTTCGACCACCCAGGTTTTTTCTCGAAGGAAACTGCACACGCTTGATAGATGCTGGCAAGGAATCATGTGCGTAGGACGGCGAGACCCTCAAGATGACTAAAGTTACCGCGGGTACACACTCTGCCACCAGTAACTACTGATTAGACAACAAAAAGTGCGCGACACATTTAGCCGACACTTACTCGATGTTGCGGCTTAATGCGACGCATCCTCGTCATCGCCACTGAAATTTCATGTGTCAACATGCTCTCCAGGCTCACTGTTGCCGATTTCACCCTTAAAATCTGCTGTTGATGTGCTCAGTTCGCGAGAAATGCGTCATATCTGAGAATTGCCCACATGAGAAAACGACGCCATGATAGGCACACTCATGTAAGTGGCGAAGGAAAACTTCCCGAAAGCAAAAAAAGCAACCAAAACACAGTCAATCTTGTGTGTTTCTTATTTTCTTACCTAGATGGCACTAGAAACCAGCAAACTACGCAAGCACACAAAAATATAAACTTAATATACGTCGTTCAAAATGAAATTATTCGAACAGGCACAGTAGTGAAATAGTTCAATGGGATGAACACTGACGAAACTGTGGTCGTTCGGGTTTCTTTTGATATTTAGTAAAAAGAGAATTCTACTGGGCTCGCACGAGTGTCGATACAACCTCTGATGCGAGCCCAATAGCATCTGTCCTGTTCGAAAACGCGAAAGGCATTTATAAATGCCCTCTATGATACAATGAAGCGCACTTGGCCATGAAGTAGATGTTGGGTATTTTGCATAAATTACTTTAACTACTTACTATCGAAATATACCCAAATAAGCACCTGACATTAAGGCAATTCAGTAGCTATAAACCTGTCATAAGTAAGAAGAAGACACTCGCAGAACAGGCACAAGTGCATGGAGGGTGTAGCACATGGCTCGAAGCACATGACAAGAGCCGTAATGCAAAAGGAATGCGCGATGAGCTGGGATTGCTTGCGTGGCTAAAGTAGACAACGGTTGCACTGGTAGCTATGTTCTACCAATGGGCACAGCGGATGTTCGACCTCGGAGGCCGTCACAGCGCTTGGGCGAGGCTCCTCAGAGGTGCTGTAGCTTCTTTCGGCTGGTCTGGAAGCACCCGCCGCAGTCCCCCTTCGAACATAAGCCTGCAGATTTCCCCAAGACACCACGCTGTCACTTTGAGAGGGCCGGTCTCATCCTAGGACTAACAGATGACAACAAAGTGCCACGTCACCGATGCAACCTGGGACAGGCTTACGGTAGCGCAGCGTGACCGTGATACAACGGAGTGACAATTTCAGCAGGACCGTCGGCAACCACGGCGTCAGACAAAGAAGTTTGGACGTAACGATGGATGAAGCCAAGTAAGGCACTTTCATTAGGGCTACGATCAGACGACGAGGCCTAGGTGGCCAGACTGAAGTTGGGGGCAGCAGTTAGACTATGGTTAGGTGCAGCTGAAACTGACGAGCTTACTTTTAGAGATTTTGTCAGTAATGTTCCAAGTTTTCACTCTTTGTTGTTTGTTTATTCAGTGTTGAAGTTTTCTCTTTTAGTTTTTGTCCTTGTTAATAAACCTTGTTTGCGGTGCCGACCAGCATCCACATGATCTATCTCCCCTAACAATGGCCTCCAAGATCCGTGACAAAACCACACCTTCAAAAATACTTGGTTCTTGTTACACCATAACGTGTACATTCATCCGGTCTATCCTATACACACACACACAAATGAATAGCAGGTAGATGTGCAAGCTTACTCGAGCCCAAGCCTAGATGGTGGGACGTCCTGCAATGGAGTGCCCTCGTAGTCGTCCTCATTATCTTTCTCAGCTTCTTCCTCTGTAGCTGAGAACTCGGCCGTGTTGTTGTTCATGGGACTGGCAAGAGACCGTGGAGTGGCACCTTTGTCGAGGTACCTCTGAAGGCGCTTCTCGTAGATGCTCCGCGTTGTGTCTGCAAACACCAATTGAGTCTTCATAAAGTTAGGCCAGTAAGCAGAATATACTACAAAGTTGAGCAAGTTGGCACATTGCTACTGCGGCGCAATGCACCCCAGTACCAAGGGGTCCACTAACATTATCCAAGCTGCTACATTTTATTTGACCGTTGCACAAACACAAGGATGGACAGATTAGTGTGGCAACAGTGACAGTAATAGAGACATTTTGAAGCTATCCAGCCTGGAAGATTAAAAAAAGAAATCATGCCCTTCACTCCACGTTTGCAGGGTCACCTGACCACATTTCTGTCTCGCTCATGACATTGTCAAGCATTACCAATGAATTATTGACACCCCGAAACAGAGAAGGCTGTGGTTAGAAATGAGCCTGACTGTTTTGACAGGATTGGGATAGTCAGTTGTGCTTCATAGTGAGGCTTTGCCCGCTATTCCGTACAACACTACGAGGCAGCAATCAGACTGCTCAAGTTGACTATCAAGACTACCAAGGCTGACAATGACCATAAGAACTCAGCAGTGAAAGATACTGCACCTGGTTGGAAAATCAATGCTTTCATTTTTTTTTTTCTTGGCACAACAGACATTACATCCAGCGCAGCCATATGCGCCATGTCTTACGTGAAATATTGTACAGTTCATGTAACTCCACTGTTATGGCAGCACATGCAAAAACTCTTCGCGCTACCCGAGATTAAGAATTGCTGTCTTACATAGGTAGCATTGTTCAATGGTAATCCTGGAGATGCTGACCTGGTTTATCGCCTGGCTTGCTACTTAAGGTGCCCGGTGACAACCATGGTATATGCAATGGTCACATAAGCACAAACATGTGCAGTCACACATGCACGTTTGATAAAGCTTGTGGTTGGACTACCGTATTTACACGCGTAATGAATGAACTTTTTTTCTCGAAAAAATCGGAGCAAGGTAAACTTTTTCGGGAGGAGCAAAAAATATGGTAATGTAATAAAAAAAAGTTATATTGCTAAGCCTTTTGCAATTGGCATATGCGCGTATACAGTTTGAAAACAGCTTCTTTTTTGCACTTTACTCATCTTCGGTGGTTGATGGCGCTATTTTTTGCAAGCTGTCCCTTCGCCGCCCGCGCACGCCATAAAAGCGTTTTGCGGCTATCTTTTCTCGCAGTTTAACCACAACAGTGGTATCTGCTGTGATCTCAAGAGGTGCCCAGAAGCGTGCGCTACGACGTACTTTGCCAATGCCAACTTTGCAGCAACCTCGCATGACAACCGCGTCGCTGCCATTTACGTTGTAGCAAGTAACCAACATTTCAGCAAGCAACCCTCGAAGCATCAAAACAAACTGTCGGTTACAAGATTAACGACAAAATACAGCTTCCACATGAGAAGTTGCTGTATGCACAGATAACAAGCGAAGCGAGAATCGGGGGTGCTATCATGTTGCGGAAACCGTCACAATTTTTTTTTGGGCAACAAGCGTTTTTTTCTGGTTTTCCAGAAACCTGCGACGGGATACCCCTTCGCGACAGCAAATCCTGTCGTCGCCGCTCGAAAATCGCGTGCACATGGTTGGGTTTTAAAGTTGCATATTCGCAGGAAGCAGCCGTCGGTTGGCAAGAACAGCTTTGCGACCTTTACTCGCTGTGTGCTTATCAGCTATGATATGTCTACCACAGATGCTCGATCTCTCGCCTATGGTGCAACCTGACGAGTCATTTTCTCGAACAAAAAAGCGCGCGTGAAACGAAAAGTTGACTGACGAACTACGCCGGGAGGTCAGGGCGCTGCACATTGGCGAGGGAATTGCATTATATTAGGGAACTCAGTGGTGTGTATGAAGTCAGAGGTGCCATCAGGAATGGATGTAAACCAAAGGAATGTGGGACGCCTCGCGTAAGGTTCTCACGGGAGGACGACAAATGAGGCTGTAAAGGAGGATATGAGACGGTCAGGCATTGAAGTAAGGAAAGCTGAGAGCAAAACGAGATTTGAAGAGAGGCTTAGGAAAATGAAGGAGAGTAGATGGGCAGGGAAAGTGTTCAGGTATTTTTGTAGAAAGAGCGTGGACACAAAGTGGAGAAAAAGAACTAGGAGGTTCGCCAGTTAATATGTATACGGCTGGCAGTGTGGGCGATATGGCAACAAGGAGCATTAACTTCTTCAGTACGGCGCCATAGGACACCTGACACGGAGTTCCGATGATTTTGAATCTACCGCAAAATTTAAACCTGGTGCACCACTGTCAACTAACGCCATCTGACATGTTAAATGAGAACTACTCTTTCAGTTTTTGTTTTTTTTTTTGCGTATGGAGGCGCCGTCGAAAGCAAAGAATAAACCGAAGGTCGCGTCATATTTGGCAAGAATGGCGCCACGTCCGCGTCGCGACATCAGATTTCTGTTGTGAGCACATTGGCTGCTTCAACTGCTGATGTTGATGATCCAAGCAGCAGTGATGAATGGAGTAACGATGTGGGACCGTCAGATTCGATCTCACATGAAGATGTTCCCGTTCAGGCGCCTCGCAACAGGTGCTCGCAAGTAAGCTTTGTTTTTGGCTTCGCGCTTTATTGACGCAAGAACGCGCTTCAAATTTGACGACTCCGGTTTTATTTTTCTGTTTAGGGTCTCAACAACCTATGGCCAGGATATTTTGCCAAACACAGCGCGCCGCATCAAGTTTGCACCCACAAGAGAACCCGGTGCTGATGTCGGAGCAACGCTGCGGAACGACGCGCATCGATTCTTGGGAGCACTAGATTTTCTTCTGCTGTTTTTTACGCCAGAAGTTATGAAGACTGTGTGACAACAGAAATAAATATGCATGGATGCATATTCTGGAATGGCAAACCTACGCTCGACGTGACGGCTCTTGGGAGGAGGTTACGCCACTGGAGGTGCCGAGATTGATTGGGATTATCCTTTATGAGAGTTGTTGAAGTGCCACGACTGCACTTGTACTGGAGGGCATCAGGAATATTCAGTGGCCTTTTGCCACAAAATGTATAGTCGAAGGACAGTTTCTTCACGCTGCTCTCTTTGCCGAGTGTAGGGGATCCGAAAGACATGGCAGCTGCGGCTTCGGATGGGAAGACTTTGAGGGTGTCCTGGCTATTGCGCCCCATCAATCAGGAATCTGTGAACTTCTTCCAACCACAGCGTGACCTCTCAATTGATGAGCGCATGGTTAAATCTAAAACATGATCGGGAATTAGGCAGCACATTCGATTGATTTGTGGGGTTTAACGTCCCAAAACCACGCTACGATTATGAGAGACGCCGTAGTGGAGGGCTCCGGAATTTCGACCACCTGGAGTTCTTTGACGTGCACCCAAATCTGAGCACACGGGCCTACAACATTTCCGCCTCCATCGGAAATGCAGCCGAGTACCTTAGCCACTAGACCACCACGGCGGGGCAGGCAGCACATTCGAGACAAGGTGACAAAATTTGGGTATAAACTCTGGGTGTTGGAGAACTCGAGAACAGGATGCAACCTGCAATTTTTTGCGTATAATGGAAAGCGGGAGGCCCCAGGACCACATGGTCCAGCCTTCGACGTGGTGAACATGCTTTGCGCAGTGTACCTGAACCAAGGCTACAAAATTTATGTGGATTATTTTTATACTTCAAAAAGACTTTTCGAACACCTCCTCGAACACAAGACCCTTGCATGCGGAACAACTCACAAAGACCGCCGATGTTTTCCAGTTGAGTTAAACTCTTTTAAAGAAAAGAAGGCACATATTGGAGATGTGTAATGGATCCGGGATGGTAACGTCCTGTACATGCACTGGAAGGACCGGCGTGCTGGAAACCCTATAAGCACTATGCACACTGCAAATCAGCATGTTCCTGCCAAACAAAGCAAAAAGAGGGGGACCCAGTGGGCTCTCAGAGACATAAGAAAACCTCGCCTTGTCCATGAATATAATAGCGGAATGTTAGGTGTTGACAAGTCAGACCAATTACTTAGTACATACAACGTGATTATAAAGTGCGCGCGCTAGTGGAAGACACTGTTCTTTCATTGTGTGAACGTTGCTTGCATCAACCGTTTTATAATGTTCCAGGAGTACCGAAAAGAGAACCCATCAGTGCCAGAACTTTCTCGAAGCACTTACTATGACTAGCTTGCATTTAGGGAAGAATTAATTCATCAGATTTTCGAACACGACGAAGTCGCACAAGCTCAAGCTCCCTTCTCCCCCCTCCAAAGAAAGAAGAGGAGAAATTTCAAGATTTCATACAAAAAAAAAAAAACAGAGATACAGAACAGAACGAACGTCTTCTGCTCCACTTTCAACGTATCCCTTTGCATCCTGCCCTCACGCGACTGCTTTGCCAAATGGCACAGCAGTCAACGCTCATAGATCGACGAGTCACGAAAAATGCACAAGGCAGTGTACAGAGATGGTATATGAGGAAAGCACAGCTAAAGGGACTATAAACATTTGCTATATTTCAGAATTTTGAAAATAATTTTGTAGCCGAGTACATTCGCTCATTTCCACTTGTTTCTACCTTTCATTGCATTTATTTTGTTCATCTGACCAATAAAATTTTAACAAGTGTAAACCTGAGGGCATTGCAATTTTTTCATATCAAAAGCCACAGCAATAATATACAATTCCATGCGTTGCAATGGTAAATGCATTTAATTGTTTTAGATAAAACAGATTTTCTGAAAGCACTGTAAATTGGCCAGTTTTACGCCGTAACGAAAGAGTTAAAAGGCCAGTAATGGTGCATTCAGACGACGGACCGAATCCGGATTTCTCGTGGACGCGGACGGGTAATCCGCGGATGATCCGCCTGCAGGCGCATCCACACGACGGATGGTGTCCTAGGAGAAAACAGCCGGATTACCCTCGACAGCAGGTTCGGTGCTCACCTGCGCGCGCTGAAAGCAGACGGGTTTGAAAGTATTCAACATGAATGCCCACAAGAAGCGACGCTTGACTGCGATGTCTGTCGCGTTGTGACAAATGAACGAGGAGTGTTATTCTTTCAGGAGAAAAGGGAGTTGCTGGCAGAATGTTCTTTCAACTACATTGTTCCCCACTTGTAGAACTTCTGAACGCGTCTCCCATCTTTTTTTTAGAAGCGGCACGTCGCCGGTTGCAGAAGTTAGAATATTTCACCATCATGACGGCTAAGAATCTCGTGTGTCAAACGACGGCGGCGACATTTCCCGAACCACCAAAAGTGATTTCTACGTATTTAATCACCTGAGAACAAAGACCCCAGAAACTAAGTAAACCATGGTCAAGCGTAGATGATGCCGACCAGTCATGCAGCTGTCCGAGAGCCATGAAGGACATGCCGCGAGCAGACGAAAAGTGTACTGGTTGCCAGAAACCCCGAGCTAATCCGCTGAAGTATTGGCTTTCCCCCGCCAGAATCCCGATGTGAGAAACAGGTTGCAGTCATCCGTCCGCGAGCCGCGCGGACGAGGGGAATCCCTGATGTGAGGTCACGTGACGCGCCGTCCGTCCCGCCACATCCGTATTCGGTCCGTCGTCTGAATGCACCATAAACAACCCCAAGGACCAGAAATTGGTGTAAAGAGAAATATGTGAATTCCTGAACATGCTGCCGCAAGAATGTTGCGAATACACACTATATTTAGGAATTTACAGGGCCTAGAGCATCGTATTCAGCTGGCTTCAAATTTTTGTGCAGCTACGCCACCCTTCTCCTTTAGATGGAGGGGAAAGCGTGGCCCCTCGTCGTCACTCCGCCCACTTCAGCAATGTGACAAGACGTCAGCAATAGACATCATTGACGAACTCGATCAGTCACAACGCACTTACGCTTGCTGCGATGCCTGGTTGTTTACCATTTACCCAGTGCCAATGCTTCTCCACAGTGCAGTCGTTCGATATGCAGCAAAACTGCGTTCCAAAACCCTGACATGAAGTTGGCCCGATTTTTCTGGAGTTAGATTTTTTGGGAAAGGACTGTCGTGCCATTTGGGAGCAGCAATACAAAACACAAATAATGCGCTTGATAGTGAGTGTGCTGATCAACAGGTGGCACGACAATCTCTTCACTCCCCAAAACTGGGTCAGTGAAGTGTCTCGATTTCGATGCATGGAGCCTATGAGAAGTTTTGCAACTCCTATGATTGAATAGCTATGTCGTAGCTGTGGGTCAGAACAGGAACTGTCGTTGACTTCACTACTGTTTGTCGAGACCTGGTTTAGACCAATCGACGAGCTGCGTGCTGCGTCACGCCGCTGCCGCAGAGTTGTCACTGCACGTGCAAGAAGCATCGGTCAGGCGTAGAAAAGGAGCGATAAAATTGTTTTTTTAAATGGCGGCTGTGCGTGGCGCGCAGCTATGTAATATTTAGAAAACGTGATCTCTGCGGTCAACTGTACGAATTACCGAGCTTGTTTGAGGGGGTGTAAAAAAAACTCGTCGGAGCCTATTGACTAGCCCTATGGGAGAAAAGTCTGAGGCTGAGAGGATTTATTGGATGACAGCGATGGAAAAGAAGCCGGCATTCAGTAGCTACCAAAAGGGCTAAAACGAAATAAGGCAAAAAAGGTTTCACGATAATTCAAGGGGAAGAGCTTTACTGTTCAGAAAGGTCGGGTTGCCTTCGAATGCGTGGTTATAAAGCGAGATTCAGTAAAGAAGAAGAACAATGTACATGCTCTGGGAGAGCTAAAGAAACAATGGAACATGTTCTGATTGAAGGCGGCGATATCCACCCAGGTATACATGTGGGTACAAGCCTACATGAGGCTTTGGGTTTTAGGCACAAACATAGAAAGCTGAACACGTCCGCGATAGGAACAAGGAACGGTTAGAGTATTGGTGGCAGAAAAGAAGAGATAAAGCATAAAAATAGAGAAAAAATGACGTTAGTCTGCTGAAGAGGCAAAGACGGAACATAAATTTATTTTTTCATTATAAGATCAATTTAATTGAAGTAGATAGGACATTAGGCCAACATAAAAAAAAATAATGGAAAGTTTGCTTTTTTTTTTCTTGCAAGCCTAGTGGCACACATGACACCGCCCCGATATAAAAGGAACGCTCATGGCATTCATCTCTTCATATGTAATGGCACTTGCACCTGCTTGCGCCAACCTTCGAAGACATAATATCGCCGATTCTCCTGATGTTGTGATAATCGTAGTCTGCTATCGTTGCCAATCGTAGTCTGCTATCGTTGCAATCGTAGTCTGCTAGCATGCGATGCCATTCGTTCTTCCAGACTGCTCTTATCAGGAAGCTACAGAGTCCATTCCTGGCGAACTCGGTGGAGCTCTTAGCAGCTAGCTAGAAAATATACATTTTCGGATACCACTATTCCGCAACATTTCAGAAATAAGTTATGCCTATGTGAGACTATTAAGGAAGAATCATAATGAATAACTGTCAGATCCACATTTCAGCTACGTATATGTCATGGAAATAAATACGTTCCTACGCAAAAGTAAGTGCGCTCAGTATAGCACTTACTTATTATACCAAGATATATGTCGCAGAAATAAACAAGTCACGATATGCAAGTAAATACGCACAGTACACCTTATAAATAAAATAAACATAAATCTCGGCTATTTAGTTGACCCTGAATTTTGAGTTGCTACATTTTAATTCAATTGACGGCCAACGCTCTGTTCACCACTATCAGTGCCAGTGTCCTGCTGTAATCAGACTTTTTTTTTGCATGGCCACAAGTTTGACTCGAATAAACAGTTTCATATTCGACCCGCAGCCTTCTCCATTCATCCACGTCACGACCTCGTGACATCTGGTGGAGGTGCTTTTTCGTTCATGTACCGGACGCCCCCGTAAAGCCGCGAACCAAGCCCAAGGCGGAAAGAAGACATCGACGCCAATCCTGAGCAACGAACCAGCTGCCGGCAACTGGGTCTCCCCCCAGAGCACGGGCCTCTACCCGTAAAGACCTGGCAAACCACGACCCCGACCTCAGACAGGGCGACGATGACCGCTCCAGTGCCACTTGGACCAATTTTGCTCCAGCAACCCAAGGAGCCACCAACGTTCCGTGGTACATCTTTTGAAGACCCGGAATCCTAGCTTGAGATATACAACCGTGTCGCTGCCTTTAACAACTGGAGCACCGACGACAAGCTGCCACATGCCTACTTTTACCTAAAAGGCTCGGCAAAAACCTGGTTCGAAAACCGAGAGTCTTCACTCTAAACCTGAAAAGATTTCGGCAGCGCTTTCCTACACACTTTCATGAGTGTCGTCCGCAAGGAGAGAGCCGCTTCCCTGCTGGAAACGCGGGTGCAACTGCCAAATGCAAAAGTCGCCATCTTCACGGAAGAGATGACTCTGCTATTCCACCTTGTTGGCGCTGACATGGCCGAAGACAAAAAAATTCGGCTGCTTATGCGACGTGTTAGACAACAAACTCTCCGCAGGACTCGTCTGCAATCCACTCACGACGGTCGACGAGTTCCTCGCAGAAACTACAACTATATAAAAGGCGATTGGGATGCGGACAAGGCAGTGCGACCGCTGCTCATCGACAATGCACTACGCTGACGTTCCAGCACACAGTGCCGATGATCTGCACGAGACAATCCGCACGTTCGTGCGTGAAGAGTTGCGTAAGATGTTCAGGGAGTCACAGACATCGCTCGTGAAGAAGTCCAGCAAGAGTTGGGAATTCCTGAACCAGAACAGTTTCATCCGGAGGCTATGAACAACGCTGCTGCAGTGCGTTGTAGCCCTCCCCCACCACGGCTACGTCAAGATGCCGCACCACCGCTGTTCCACCACCAAACACTGCTGCCGCCACCACCACCAACGCCATACCATTCCCCTTTGGGCTGGCGCAACGCATAGAGGAAGACAGATGTGTGGCATGCCCCCAATCCCTGCCCACTTTGCTACCACTGCGGTGAAGCCGGGCACAACTATTGCCATCAATGCACCGCGTACGCAGCCAGGGGTACAGCCACGTGACAACGCCGACTACCTGGCAAAAGCGCAATGAACACCACGAAGCCCCTCCCGTTCACCGTCGCCCAGCCGCTGCATGTCACCGCATTACCGGCGGTACTCTGGCCCAACCCGGGGGCGGTACTCTGGCCCAACCCAGGGCTGGTCTCCTAGCCCGTACCCGGGAAACTAAGGGCAGCAACCAATGGAGGTGCGGTTGCCGTGCGACGAACTACCGACGATCCTCCAACGCCGCCGCGACGGAACTTTCTGAACACGACGCAAACCAGGCAAAACACTGTTGACGAAACCCCACTTACGGAAGATCGCCTGACGACACACATATAAACAGTGGAACAAGCCGATGCAGCCGTGACCCGACGCCACGACCTAACTGTAATGCGAGATGACGAACTAACGACCTCGAAGTACCTAGTGATGGCCAAAGTGTGACAGCTCCAATTGACACCAGAGCCGACTATTCTGTCATCAGTGGAGCATTCGCCCCGCAATTGAAGAAAGTCGAGCACGCCTGGGAAGGCCCCGAAATAAGGACAGCTGAAGGCCACCTAGTAATGCCGGAAGGAATCTGTACAGCGAGAGCCTGCATCGACAACCGCATTTACCCCGCAAGCTTCGTAGCACTACAGCAGTGCTCGAGAGATGTGATCCATGGTATGGACTTCCCAAGCCTTCGTGGTGCAATCATCGATCTCCAATCCAAGTCAATAATGCTATCAACAGAACAAGCCCTACCACCGCACATGCCGCCCGGAAAGGTGGCCTTGAATGTACTGGAAGATCAAATCGCCAATCCCCCTCGCTCCAGGATCAACATATCTGTCGGCTCTCAGAAATAAACATGCCTGCAAGGCATCGTTGAAAGCGGCCAGCAGCTGTTAATGAACCGCGACATTTGCGTTGCAACAGGAATAGCCGAGCTGAGAGTCTGAAAAGCAATAGTGATGATCATGACCTTCAGCAACGAATTCAAGCACGTGAGCAAAGGCACAACGGTTGCCCTAAAAACACATGACACGGAGCACTGTGTGTCATGTGTGTTTTTTGGGTGGATGAGTGAGCAAATATACGAGTGTTTATGGCAAAAGAAAGTTGGTCTAATTTTCTTACAATATGACACATATGCATCTATACACAAGAGTACATCATGTTTCAATGCACTGTGTGGTCCTTTGAAACATCAACACTTTCATGAAGATTGCTCATGCGCAATAGCAAAACCACAACTTCACTTTTGCTCTCCATATGTTTTCGGGGCATTATAACATGGGCGGCTACTGTTTGCCATGGCGTAGGAGAACAATTTCGGAGTGAACTATGATCACGAGAATCTGCTCAACGCCACTACAGCCATGTTCATACGACTGTACATGAAAGAATGCTCTAACTGGCCCTATTGGGCACTAACATGGGAACAGCTTTGTCGCTTTGGTAAGGAACAAACACTCACCGACAATGGGGCCAACTGAATCACCGAACTCCTTGAGCTTGGTGTAAAGCTGATCGTTGGTTAGAGAATGCACGGCCTGGGACACTTCCACGGGAAGGCTGGTGTCGTGGCTCTACACAGGGTGACATTACACGAGGTAAGTATTCAAGACCAAGGTATACCACGGTGAGAAGGATGAAACATTGCAGAAGCCAATTTTAACATAGCCTGCAACTCTTATAACATAAAGTATCTGGTAGCATTAAATGCAATGTCACTGCTGAATGAAAGTAGTTGCCGCTGGTGGTTTCGAGATGTCGCCCTGTATTGTTAGAGCAATGGAAATGACCCAAGGCGCACTCGAATATAATACTACCACTGTCAATGCATTCTTCTACTGGCATTACTGTCTTCCACGGACATTACTTTTATCTTTCCAACCTTAGTGTGTTCACTACAAGAACCTTCACCATGCAATGCTTGTGTTCTCCCATGTTACTCCAATTAAACGTAGTCCAGCCCTTGCTGCTGCCATGTTATACTCGTGGGCTTGTTAATCTCATCTGGCCATGCAACGTTCTGCTTTTCCCCCAACTGCACGCTTGCCATATTATGAAATTCAGTTAGTTACTCTTAACCCTATAATGCCTCAATTTCGAAACTGCCTGAAACCACTTAACGAAAAAAAATATCATCTAGCTTTAAATAGCGATCATTAATTGATTCCGATGTTAAATTATCTACAATGCGACTTTAAAAGCACACAGCGTTGCAAATTTGCAATATGCCACAGATGCAATAATCTTCAACAAAAAAAGCACTAGAGAACTCTATAACACGATTTGTTCCACCTCTCTGATGCGTTCACACAAAATTAAAAAAATTATAGAAGATTGAATTTGCGTCATTAAGTCTGAAAAGAACGAGCAAGTGAGAGCTGTAGCACATGCTTCATGCCTTCTGCCATCATCTACACAACACCTGGTTTTAGCGTACATTACCTTACACGAGACAGCGGTAACGCTTCATGCTCACCATGAGTACTGGACAGCTGGCATCAAAGATGGCACACATTTCCCGATTGCTTGCATGAAGTTTTTTTGGCATGACGCAAATTCACAACACTCTACAATGAAGGGCTAATGTGCGGCCAATACCGTGCTTATGCTACGCGCCCTGCCCATTTCTTCCGACAAAAAATTTTGCACAGTGTTATTTTTGTTGTCATTGCAAAAGGTAGTGGGTGATGATAAGTGGGTGATGACCCACTTATCACAGCTGGAAACCTTATTTGCATATGTACATGAATGGTATTTAGGAGACATTTTCAGACTGCCCAGCTGCAGTTTCAGTTGCAAAAAGCACTGAGCTAAGTAGGAGCTGTCCCGGTGGCAAGGTAAACACAGCTGGCCACATTACCACGCAAAATTGTGATGTGGGTGCCACGCGCAACAGCGTGCGCCGCACTGGCAGCCAGCATATGCAAAGCTGCAGGCATACAAAAAGAAATCGCAAGTAGCGCAAATGCAAGGCGCGTGCCAGAAATTAGTCAACACTAACTCTAAACGTAGGTTTACATTGCCATCTTATTAAAGTAAATACCACGAGGGGCTTTGCATTTCATTGTAAGCTATACATTCCCTTGGTGTTTTGTAGGTGTTCTGTATGCCTCCTCATCAATCTATCTCATTTCTTATCTCGCTTCGAAATTTTCTGTCAGTGCTCCTTAAATTTTGACAAAGGTGTCCTTAACACTTTATTACCTGAATTATAAAACTATTTAACAAAATAAAAACTATTCATTTTCCAGCTCTAAATAGCAACCTTTAAGTGATTCCGCAGTTAAGTTACATATATTGGCACTTTACAGAATACTTTTGTGTATGTCACGTTGTCCATATGCCACAAAAGCGAGGACCTTGCAACAAAAAACGTACTTTAGAACTATGTGACATGTGCGCCACCTCTTGGATGTGAACACATCAAATAAACAAAATTATTGAACATAGAATTTACCTTATGCAGGCGAGAAAGAATGAAGAAGTGAGAGCTGTTGCTCGTGCTTCACACTCTTTGCCATCAGTTGCAAAACAATTGGTTCTAGCATAAGATACCTTAGACGAGACACTAGATTTTTTATGCCGAAAGCTACGTTCCCCGTGCATACTTGACGGCGGGCATTAAAGGCTTCAACCTGCTTGCTCAAAGTTTTTCGAAATGTCGCGAATTCGAGACCCTCGGCAGTAAAAGGTCAATGCTAATTTGTTCCCTGACCCAATCCTTTCAATCGCTAGCTAAATCATTGTCAATTTAAGTTGGAACCTTGGAATTACTTTAAATGTGCTCCACCCCATTTTATTTCTTCGTTAGGGCAGAATGCACCAAGTCTCGATTTGTAAGGCACCAAGACCATCGTTGATACATTTTGAAAGTCTGTTCGTACACACCATTCATGCCTCGGCATTAACAAGGAGTTCCGGAGGTCTCTAGAACCGGCATCGGACCACGCATGTGGAGCGATAGTGCGGACTTCAAAATGGCAAACCCAATGCTAGTGCTCCTCGTGGGTGGCATCAAGTGCATACCCCCTATATGAATCTACGTACAAGAAAGAGACAAGATAGTGGGGTTAGAGGGGACTTACCAAATGTGGCTTTGCCGTTGTGTTGCAACAAAGCAGTTTGGTATAGCATCTTTGAGTAATTTTTTAAATTACATATTGACAGGCGCTGCACAAACATATAGGCTTATACACTTGATGTCGTCTGCGAGGATCACTAGCGTAGGGGGTCGGCGTTTCAGAAATAGGAGTCCCTGACGCACGCGCATAAAACACTGCACAGGCTGGGTCGGATATCCTAACGGCTATTATTGTGCACTCCGAAGCAGGGACAACGGACCTTCAAAATAGCACAAAAATGGTATTGCCCCCTTGCAGATGAAGGCTCAGTGCATACTCCTTATACACTCCGATTTAAAACTATAGGGGGTGCTTTGAAAGCCGTGCGCAATGCCACTTGTGGTGTGGCGGATGCGCAACGTTGAGAATCGTATAGCAGACAGCAGCTCCTCACAACTTTCACAGTTGTGGTGGCAAAAGTGTCCGTGGCCGGCGCATCGGTTCTTTGAGCAAAATTTTAGGATATCGTAGAAAGACATTCTTCTGCAATGCCACTATGAATAAATAAGAAAACATGCATGAAATCAGCCACATTTTCCACGTCAGTAAGGGCCTTGCTACCCGTCGTCAGTACTGATGGCAAATGCGTGTGCCAGGTGTCTGCAAAGCAAGGTGCTTGCTTCATAACTGTAGTGATAAGCAGTCATTTTTTCACACCTGAAATACTACTGGCACGCGCCCACTACCCGCGTACTTGCAAAATACAGCATTTAGAAATATCGATGGCCCCACGGCCATTCACCGTAGAAATTATGACAAAAGGCTGGTGGCGTACTTGTTTGTTACGGTCGTGCTACAGCAGTTTCCCGTCACAGAGTCTCGTGAATTGTTTTTCTTAGAATTGTTGTGGCATCATACTCGCTTTTAAGGATCATGGTCTTTGCCTCACCGCTCACGTAACTATGCTAAGGGCTTGAGGCGCGAGCGAGAAAGAGCGTGCTACGATTTCGGCCCAAGAAAATGTCACAGCCCCGTGTCGTGTTTCACTTCACTTTGTAAAGTGGCGATCACTTCAGCCACGGTCACTTTGGCCACCGTGACCTCTCCCTCACAGCAACATCCTGCGTTGTTCATGTTGCTTTCAAAAATGCACATTCATCTCTAGAGCATTGCAATAGCTTTGTTTTTCACCCTGTTGTTCTGCTGCTTTTTGTCCTGCATAATTTCTTCCTGACATGCACATTGTTTACCAATCAAAGAAAAAAACCTCTGTATCAACCACTCTGAAGAATGTGATTCAATTTATCACTTCCGAGGGTTCTTTCCTTCGGGGCTACAACACTATGTCTGAGCCAATAGAGCATTGGCAAAGACGAATGCAACTAAATACGCGAAATGAAAGGAATTGAATGCCAAGGTTATCTAAACCAAGCTTAATTTTCAATGACATTAGTTTTTTTTTCATATATTAAGCTAATTTTTCCAAATTTTTATCTTGCTAAGCATTTTGAGATTATCAACAAATTATATTGTCAGACATTAACTGTTTCAATTCCAACTGATCAGCCGATTTGAATAGTCTATTCTCTGGCTAAGGAGGGCACAGGTATTTTGTTGCAGCAAACATAAAAGAGCCCGACATTCATGCTAGCGCTTAATTGCTTTGTGCAGACCAGCTGCCTGAGTGGCAACACAACGACTACAAATGCATTACGTTTTGCAGCTACTTTACAGCAAAACTAGCTTAATTGGGGTTTACTTGGCCTACTGGTAATAAGTTATCATGTTTGTCTGGTACTAAACATAGATTATTTGAAAGATGTATTCCACTACCACAGCGAAACAGCTTTTCTTACAACTTTTACCAACCAAAAGTATCCTAACATGCCACTTCTGCATGGTACAGCAAGATGTGCAATGCTGCTCAAGGGTTATTATATTTTAGGCACAACGAAAGACGTCCTCACAATGCACGCCGCTAGAACAGCTCCACTAAATAGAAGCAACAGAAAAAACAGTAGTAGCAGCGATTCACCCTGTTTTAACGTGCCCAAAGTTAATTTAAGCTGGTTTTCCCTGGCACATTGCTCTGACCAGTGGTCCAGACTAGCGACTGCATTGTAATGCACAAGTATTTCTGTTTATCATTATCGTCAGTGCCGAGTAAAAGAAGCGCAAGCAACCTATCGACAGTAGAGGAGCAGTACACGTATTGCGACAGACGATGCATCTGGTGGGTCAGAATTGTCAGTTGCAGCTATGAGCAATGCAACAACGTGCCGCTCTTGTCAGCAAGGAGGAATGACCCCATCAAATGGAGCTCAGCGTAGGGACAAAACGGCAAACTGAGCGAGTTGGCATCGTGCCATTGCCATTCCACCGACTTCCTACGCTCGCAGCGAAAGGGTCGATGCAGTGGGACGATGCGATGAAAGCGGAAAACTCGCGCCACAGGCTGCGCACCATTTTCGAACGGGGCGCCAATGGCCGGCCGTCAAAGAGGCCGCCCATGCTGACAAGCAGTACTCGCCTTCGTGTCCGCTTCCTCGTCGCTCGAGAAGTCCAAGAGACCTCCGCGCGTGGTGTCCAAACCGGGAATGTGCTCGCGGGAGCGCCGCACCAGGGTCTCCTCCGGGGAGCCGGGCGGCATCGGGACTCTTTTTTCTTGCAGTGCCTCACGGACACCCACCTTCGTCAGCGTGGCCATTTTTCTTGTCCTTGCTTCCCGAGTGAAGCCAAAGCTGTTTACAGTAAACGCACGAACAGCGGAGCACACTGCCACTAAGCCAAGACAGTCGGCCACACACACACGCCGAGCGTTCGTGCGTGCTTCAGGGAGAAATGTCACTTTTTGTTGTTTGCTACATATATACGGAAACCAACCCTGCCCAGGTGGCGCGCCTGATGATGATGGTAATGAAGCCATTCCCTTTGTAACGGGCGGGCATACTTTGGCACCCTAGCCAATAATAAAAAATACAAAAAATAAAAAAAATAAAATACAGACTGGGCGAGTTGTCTAATTAAGAACCCTCCCGCGGTCCCCGAAAAGTTATTTTCCTCCATTGTTCTGACGCTGATGATGATGATCTCTGTGGTCTTCCCCTTTATACCGGGGAGAGGGGGCACCTTTTAGTGTCCTGACCGGAAAGAGAAAAAAAAAAGAAAAGAAAAATCACACCAGGTACATGAACATCACAATTGTTCACTGTCTCCTTGACCACTACTGTAGAAGCCTTGCTTTGGTTATTGCTGTCGCTGCCAGGGGGTGCACGTTGGTATCGAGTAACGTTGGGTGCGCCCACGGAGGAAGGAAAGGTGGGTGCGCCGCAGTCGATGGATGGATATGGCTGTACCCTTTAGATCGGGCGGTGGCTAGCGCTACCAAGCCGTAATACCTAATGAACCAAAAACTATATTTTTTTTCCTTAAAAAGTTAGTTTGAGGATTCGTACTTTGCAGTGAAAAGTTTAATTTTCACTCGTACCTTGACTTTAGCCACCAATCAGATAACCTCCTTCTAGTTAAGTCTACCCGCTTAAAGTTTATTTAGCCCGCCCGGTCTTTAAACCCCAGTGCTTTGAAAAACTCTGCGCCATCATCCTGAACTATAGGGTGAAGCCCTTTACAGAACATTATCAAGTGTTCGGCAGTTTCTTTTTCCTCTCCGCACGCAGTGCATACTGTGTCTACCCCTTCGTATTTGGCCCGATAAGTCTTGGTTCGCAGTACTCCCGTCCTGGCCTCAAACAGTAGAGAACTACGTACCCCGAGTATTATCATAGATCCTTTCCTTGGCAATTTCCCGCTTAAAAGTTCGATAGATCTCTAGTGCGGACTTCTTAATCATGCCCATTCTCCACACGTCAGTCTCCGTTTCCTTCACTTTCTTCTTAACCGACAGTTTTTTGGTTTGGCCACCTGCTGTTTTTTAAGTATTTACCAGTCAACTTCTTGGTTCGCTTCCTCCATTTTGTATCGACATTCTTCATGTACAAGTAGCTGAAAACCTTCCTAGCCCAACACTCTTCCCCCATTTCTCTCAATCGTTTTTCAAATTTTATCTTGCTGCTAGCTTCCCTGCCTTCAAATGATGTCCATCCCATATCACCTTGTACTCCCTGATTTGGTGTATTCCCGTGAGCTCCTAAAGCATGCCTACCTATTCCACGTTGCTTAATTTCTAATCTTGCTTGAACTTTTGATCTCATGCACAAGACCGCATTGCCGAACGTCAGCCCAGGAACCATGACCCCTTTCCATATTCCTCTCACAACATCATACCTATTGTAATTCCACAGTGCCCTATTTTTCATGACTGCTGCATTCCTGTTACCTTTAGTCGTCACATATATTTCGTGTTCCCTCAGATACTCGGTCCCATTGCTTATCCATACGCCCAGATATTTGTATTTATCTGTTATCTCTAGCGTGACTTCCTGTATTCTAAGCTCACTACCTTCGTTGTCATTGAAAATCATGACTGCTGATTTTTCCTTACTGAATCTAAAATCTAACCTATCTCCCTCGTTACCGCAGATGTCAATCAATCTCTGCAAATCTTCCTTGTTGTTGGCCATTAGCACTATATCATCTGCGTACATTAATGCTGGTAGTGCCTGATCAATAAGTTTTTCTTGTTTGACTAAAGAGAGGTTGAAGCCCAGTCCACTTCCCTCTAATTTTGCCTCTAATCCTTGTAGGTACACCATGAATAATAAGGGTGACAAGGGGCACCCCTGCCTAAGCCCCCGTTTTACCTCTGCAGGCTTGGATACCTGTTTTTCCCACTTTATAACTACCTTGTTACCTTTATAGATACCCTTTAAAAGATTAGTGACTACATGTTCCACGCCTAGTGTGTCCAGTATTTCCCACAACTCCTTTTGAACCACGCTATCGTACGCTCCCTTGATATCCAAAAATGCTAGCCACAGGGGCCTGTGTTCCTTTTCTGCTATTTCGATGCACTGCTTCACAGATTGTCTTCCAACCTCCTGTGTTTCCGAAACCCATCCTGCAGTTCCCCCAGCACCCCCTCATCCTCTATCCACGCCTGCAGTCTTTCCTTTATAATCTGCATCGCCAGCCTGTAGACCACTGATGTCACTGTCTTTCACAAAGCCGCGTGCCTCCGGTAGCGTGGCGCCATCTGTTTCACGGGGACACAGGCGTTAGCAGTGAAGCACCAGGTGTTCAATGTTCTCCTCGTCTTTCCCGCATGTACTGCACTGCACAGTGCCGTCGGCCAACGACGGGTCGAAGCGACGGCGATACACCTGAGTACGGAGCGCTCCAGCACGGGCCTCAAACAGAAGCGCACTGCCGACATTATTGTCATATAATCGTTCGGCGGAGATGGTGGTCTTGTGAGCTCTGTATAGGGCCAGGCTGGGTTTCTTCTCCATAGCCGCCTGCCACATCGACGTCTCAGCTTCCTGCACTCTATTCCGTACTCCTACTGCCCATTTCCTCTCACTGTCCTCCTGGACAGGGTCAGTAAAAAGGGAGTACTTGCGGCACACATTGTGGAGACGCCTGCACCATGGTGTGTTCATGCCCTTGATAGCTGTGTATCTAAATACACGACAGGCCCACCGCTGGTCGTTCATGAGGCGAAGACGTCCTTCATAGGCCGCCTTGCTCCTTGCCTCACGTGCCTCGTAACTTGACCATCCGAGGTCGCCTTGTATAGCTTCGACAGCCACACGTCCATGACACGCCAGCGCCAGTCGCCCGACCTCACGCTGACCTCTTTCCAACCACTGCGTGTTGCTGCAGACAGGCAGATGACGGTGTTGGCGAATGTCAGCACTGGCACATGTACTGCCTTCCACAGTTCGCGCACCAGTACAAACCGGTTGCACCCCCACAGACTCCGCCGTCGCAGCACGTTGGCGGCCCTCACAGAAGCCTTTCGAACGTGCTCCTCTTTGAGTTTTGCTGCGCCTCACTGCGGCGTAGTCCACCACATCACCTGTGTCCACAAAACCCAGTGCGGCAGAGAGATCTGTGTTCGAATTGGATGGGCGCAGTTGCGGGCACTCAGTCACGATGTGTGAGATGGTCTCGTCAGCCCCACCACACGCGCGACACACCACACTCACGAGTTCGTTGTAGACTTGCTTACGGACGAGAGTACGCAGGGCCCCTGCTCTCGCCTCAAACAGCACACTTCCAAGGCCATTGTCGTACAGTGGGACTGGAGCAATGGTGTCCTTGTGCCGGCGGTAGAGGAGGAGACTCGACTTGTTCACTTGTGCCTGCCTCCACTTCTCCTCCTTGGCCTCCTTAATACGTTGGCGAATTTCCTTAGTGTGCCCCCATTGGTTTTCGGCCGCCAGTGGCGCCTGAAATAACCCAAACTTTTTCTCAAGTTGGTACACTCGTCATGCCCAATTGGTGCGCATACATGTCGCCATGAGGTAGTCAAAAACTCGTCGAGACAACACCTCTCGCGGGCCACGTACATCAGGCGGCAGTGAAACGTCGGTTTGCTGGCCGCCTCACGCGCTTCGAAGCTCGACCAGCCGATGTCCCCCTGGACCGCCTCGTTCGCCACCATGCCATGACAGCCCAGAGCGATGCGTTTTACTTCCCGCTGTCGCCGCTCCAACCATTCCCGGGTGGCCGCTGACATAATCACGACTGTGTTCGCAAATATCAGCCCAGGCACGTGGACGAGCTTCCAAAGGTCACGTACCATTAAATACTGGTTGCAGCCCCACAAACAGCGGCACCGGAGGATGCTCCGAGCCCGCAGTCCAGCTTCACGTGTCTTCGCCTCATGTAGGCTGTACATGTCCAATGATGCTGACAATTTTACACCCA
Organism: Rhipicephalus annulatus; assembly: GCA_013436015.1. Taxonomy (NCBI): domain Eukaryota; kingdom Metazoa; phylum Arthropoda; class Arachnida; order Ixodida; family Ixodidae; genus Rhipicephalus; species Rhipicephalus annulatus. The sequence continues at coordinate 13,856 of WOVY01003909.1, read as the reverse complement.
GGTACCTGTATTCGGTGCAGCTGCTCACTTCGGCAACTCCCAGGGTCACAACACTCTCCTTGGTGCACTCCCCCACAAGTCTGAGAAGGGATGTCTTCCTAACGTTGAAGCAGAGCCCCAGGCGGGTGATTTCACCCTGGCAGATGTCCAGCAGTGCCTGCATTTCCTCAGTGCTTTCTGCCATGAGCACGATGTCGTCCGTGAACGTTAAACCCGGTAGACGACGCCTCTCGTCGATACCGCTGGTCGTGTGGTGGAGCCGAAAACCAAGGCACGGGGCTAAGAAGCTTCCTCTCGAGGCTTGAGACGTAAAGAATATACAGTAATGGTGAAAGTGGGCAACCCTGACGCAGGCCTTTCATTACTACAACGGGGTCTGACTGAACATCCCCGAAGTGTGCCACTACAGTGTTACCTCTGTACATACGTCTCACGGTCGAGATGAGGATCTCTGGAAGGCCCAAGTGGTTCATGCAATCAAACAATGCTGCCTGCGGGACTCTATCGTATGCTTTCTGTACATTCAGAAAACAGCATAGCAGAGATCGCCCTTCAAGCCTCACTATTTCGGCACACTGGGTCAGAGTGAAAATATTATCTTCCAATCTACGACCCGAACGAAACCCATTTTGTAGTTCCGTCAGCAAGTTCTTCGTCTCAGCCCAGCCACTTAGCCATTCCCCTAGGATATTCATTCACGTGTGGGGTTTAACGTCCCAAAACCACCATATGATTATGAGAGACGCCGTAGTGGAGGGCTCCGAAAATTTAGACCACCTGGGGTTCTTTAATTCCCGTAGGATACCGGCAAACATTCGGTACATCACGCTAGTGACCGTGATAGCGCGATAGCTCTGCAGCAGGCCCGCTGCGCTGCCTTGCTTTAGGATCAATGTTATCCGACCCTGACGCCAGTCCTTCGGGATTTCAGCGCCAGAAAGGATGCTCGACAGCTGGTCTGCAAGCTTTTCCCTAGCCTGTGGGCGGAGGCACTTCACCAGGCGCGCTGGCACCTCGGCGGGCCCCGTTGCAGTTTGTGTGCTCATTCGCGCTAAGGCACGGATGACTGTCACGCTGCTCACCGCCCAGCGCGGTTCCGCTTCCTCTTGCCTTTCCCCGAGGGCAGGGTGCAGTGTCGCGGCCGCGGAAGCATCCCTGTCGCCGTCATTTCCCGTCGAGCCAAACAGTCCACTGATGTATCGCGTCAGGTGCTGCCGCACATGTGCCACTGGCTGGTTGGTGTCAGTATCCCTCGATTGGGGCGAATTCTGTTGTCGCCTGTTCAGTGTTTGCACATATTGCCAGAACTTCTGGGCTGCGTTCTTGCCCTCTTCGCGCAGAGATTGAAATAGCTTCTTGTGGTACTCGGCAATTTTCGCCTGCACCAATGCCTGTACCTCGTGCTTCAGTTCAAAATATCTCTGCCAGGTGGCTGCGCATGCCTCTGTATCCGACGGCTACGCCATCTTTCGATGCTCCCTGTTTGCCTCTCGACGCCTTTTCCAGGCTTCTTCAACATCGCTATCCCACCACGGACTCTTTAACGCTCGTGTCGACCGTCTGTCTGGGAGCATATGTCGTTCCACCACCCGTCGCAGGGCCAACATGTACTCGTCATAAGTGGTAGCCTCTTGCATTTCGGCACAAGCCTCGAAGCCCTCAACGACAGCCTCGATGGAATGGTGTGGTAGATACCACTTGATCTTCTTTCCACGCCTTCTTTTTTCGCCTAAATTCCTTCTTTCCTCGCATAAAATTCCTTCTTTCCTCGCCTAAAATTGACACTTTGCGCCACCTGACGAGCTGGCTAAGAAGCACACAGTAGTACAATTAGTCGCCGCGCGGCTTGAAGGAGCCAGTGGAGCAGTGGAAACTCGCTGAACAGCAGTGCGTTCTTGCTTTTGTGAATCGTCTTGTAGTTTGGCGTAGCAGAGGAGGCGCGATGCCGCCGGTGGTACTTCGTTACGGATTCAGCAATGTTGTGTACGCTGACAACTACTTCCGTGCGGCTGCGCTGTCAAAAGGACGGAAGCTCTGCACTGCAAAATACGTCTTCGACGTCGAGGAGACTGTTTGTGGCACCAACAGCGGGTCAGAAGTGTCAAAAAATGCCACTCTCAAGTAAAGCAAGCCTCATACGACGTGAAGTTACAGGTAAGCCGTTAGACTTCGCAAAGCTCGACGCAGCCTGCAGTGTAAATGCGTAGGCTGTTTCACACTTCCGAAAACTCGGAGCCCTAATGTGAAACAGCCTGCACTTGTAAGTGTTCGCTTTCAAATAAAGCCTCAGCATCACTGAGGTTGTTTACTGCTAAGTGGCAGCTGTTTTCAGCGAGGATATCACAATTAGTACGATGCTACCTAAGGTTCAGGGGTTGTCCGATTCCGAACTTCTTTTTCACCTTGTTTTGAACAGTATGCACTCCCTAATTGCTTTTGTCAGCGTGCACGTGCAAGGCTGGCGTGCGTAGGACCTGCAAGCACGTTGCGGCTGTCGTGCTGAGGATAAATGACGCCGATTCACCGTCGTCAACAGATCGCCCGCAGTCATGGGGACGGCCGTCGACCAAGCCTGACACCTCGAAGAAAGAGCCCATCGAGGAACTTTTTGGAAGTAAGCATAACAAATATCTGTACCATGCGTTGCTGAGATGAAGTTTGTGTGATCATTGTTTTAATGTTTTACCCAGCGTAACAAGACTGTACTCTCATCTCCCTACCTTACCACCGTCTTTCATCATTCCATCACTCCCCTGTCCCCCTTCCCCAGTGTAAAGTAGCCAGAGCAAACTAGCTCAGGCCGACTCTCTACCTTTTTGCAAATAAATTCTCTCTCTAAATGTGGAAAGTCCAGTGTGATTTTTGCTAAGCTGTTACATACTTGTTTGTTTTTCACATGAATAACAGCTTAAAGTAAAAAAATGTTGTTTTGCAGACTACCAGCCAACATACGTAGGGGGCAAGCGACCACGAGAGCAGTATCTAGAGTATGCTCTCAAGCACTTCCCAGATATAAAATGTGAACTGCACAAAACAGCGAGGAGTCAGCTCACGGGAGAAGTTGAAATTGTAGTCCATGACGTGGTGTCAGAGTTAATGTCGCAGGCTGCTCTAAATGCAGACTTGTGCTTTGTGGAGCAGGTAGTGAAATGGGATGTCAGTATGCCCCTGTACACAATGAAAGCCAAAAGCCACGTTCCTGCCACACGCGATGTTACTGACTGCATTGCTGCTGAGCTCAGTGATGATGAGCGTGAATACTTTTCTAAGAACATCACGTGCACCGAAGCTGAAGCTAGCATAATAGCTGCTGAGACAATGACTCAAGGGAACTGCAGTCGGTTTGTAACAAGGCACTTTGAACAGCTGCTCCTAATATGCATGCACACTTTTCTTATAAGATACACTATGATGGCTTTGTGCACTGTGCTGGCTTTGCAGATGGCACAAGGAGAGGGCTCTCAGAATCACAAGCTCCGTTGCCCACCGTGTCATTACCAGGAAGAAGTAGTTCGAGACACTTGCAGAGCAACTGCAGAGGTCAAAGACTCCTCGTGTACCTGCTATCTTGTATGGTGAGGCACTGTTATTTTATCACTAAATACACTAATCAATTAATATATGCATAAATAGTGCTAACACCAACTGCTGTCCTCGATATAACAGGCAATAATACAGACAACCTGGCATACGTCCGAGCATAGTTTTTTTTATTTACAAGGCCTCACTTAAGCTCAAGCTCGCCAAAATTCTGCTTAACCAGGCACACTGAGGCTAGCCTAGCCATGTGCAATGAGTGTATGCGGTCTCCAGATGCTTTATCTCCCCACCTAACGCAGTGGCTGTGCCTCTTTTGGTTATCTCTCAGCCTGTCAGCACTAGCATAAATAAGACACAATGCCAAAAATCCTACCTGTGTATGTATTCTCTTGTAGTCATGTTTTTAATCTTAATACTACAGATTTACCAACTAGCCCAACAAGTACTGTTACCGTCAGCCATGAGACTAACAGTTTTAAGACGCAATTCTGCTGAAAATCACACCAAAGTTTCAATTTTCATTAACTGTGCAGTGATGTAGCTACTAACAAACTAGCAAATTTATTTGTCTCTTGTTTTCCAATAGGTACGGCCATGGAACCTGAGGCCAGGAGGGACTTTGAGAGAAAAGTTGGCACTGCAGTGACACAGGTTTGTTGCAAAATCACAGGAATAGTGCCCTAAGCTTCTGTACACCCCAAAACATAATCCACCATTTGCGTAATTTCATACATTATTGGTGCTCCTGGCCACTAGCGCTTTAACATCAAAACGTCGGTGCGAGCACACACCTCCTGTTTACGGACTTTTTTAATTTGCAGTAGAAAAGATAACAGCATTTTTGCAATTTGTGATGTATTTCATATCAATACAGCTAAATCTGTAGAATGTTAGCAAGAATGTGTGGTGGTTTTCTTATCATGCCACAGACAGCGTTACCTAGGGCAAGGAACACCTACCTACTAGTATTACTTCTATTTCTGATAACTCCCGTCATCGCTGTCCTTTCTCAATGCACCATCACTGTTGACATTCCTCCCTGACCACCCTTCTTTTTACATGTGCTGCGACGCCCTGCAGTATTGCGAAAAACATGTTGTTGTCTGACTTCTGATGGCGTTTCTGTGCGCACTTCGGTGCAGTCAACGATGACTGTGCAGTCTGGATAATTTAATTTAAAGCACTCTGGATATGTGTCTTTTATAACGTGCATCTGTGGTTTATAAATCCACTTTCGTTACGCTGTTGTCTCATGAATGGCAAAAAGCACTGCGATGGCACTGAAAGGCAGTCCATGTTTCATCTTGAACAGAAATATTAAAAGTTTGTTAGGAAGGCTGACATCAGTTGTCTTATCCCTCACTTCAGGCAGGAGACTTAATAGCAGTGCGAAAACATTGTCACAAACACTGCAAAGGTCCTTCACTGCCCCAGGTGTCAAGGACGCTGTGTCGAAACCCCCCAAAAAACACACTCTAGCACTTGGCCCCACAGCACGGTGTAGCAGAGATGGAAATTTCTCCGCAGATATGGTAGAACATGACGTGGCTGCATCTTTGTGCTGGCACTCTTCTTCCACAGTAGCACACAACAATTCACCTTGCTGATCATCAGTGGACTCATCCTGAAAGTCACAAGTTACAAATGAGGACCAAAAATGAACAAACCTCCATGAAAAAGTGAACATACCAGCTCCAAGCTAATACTACTCTCATCCGTCAGGTCATGACATAGTTGCAGCTGATGAGAGCCTCCAGCCGAACTAGGGGTGTCCTTGACCTGTATATAATGGGGTAATGCTGTACCGTAGAATCTTTGAACTACAACAACCATAACTACCAACTTGCCTTTCCTTCTGAGGGCGACTTTGTTTGGTCCCGTGGTCTCTTTTGCCATCTGGTAGGGGAAAACATTGAAATTACACAGCATTTAACCGTATCGCAAGTGTGACTAGAGTGCTGAAACCAATGAACTATGAAATGCATTTTCCTAAAGCCAAAGCACAGAGAAACGAAAAAGAGGTAAGTGAAAGGGGCACGGGAAGAAGCAGCAGTGGTGTTTTGAGAGCTTGACACGTATACGGTAGGCAACGTTTAAAGGAAACATCTCGTCAGTATTCAAAACCTCATATTAGCTGTTCTTTAGATATAAAACTGGAAAATGCCTTCCGTCATTTATTTACCACATCATTATCTGTCATATGGTACACACATTTCCCGTGAGGGACTTATGCCGACTTGAATTCGAATGACGCGTTCTCCTAAGACATTGTGCACAATTTCTAGCGCAACAGCTTTTGAATTCCATGCTGACCTAGGGATTTATTCAGGCAACGATTTTGCTCGCAGCCAGAGCGAGGCCCCGCTTATGATAGGGCGATACCAGAGGGCCGTGAAGGATGCATGATGACTTCATAAAATCGGTAGTTCGTCAACGCCCGTTAACCGGATAAATGAACGCGCCCAGAGCAAATTTCCATCTGCTTCACGGGTGACGAAGAGGACTCTGCGCGGCGCGATATCTCTATGTAATATCACTACATTTGAGCACAAACCTCAACGACAACAAAAAATTTAAACAAAAACTCGCTGCTGAAAACGCTCTGTCGGGGCCGAAGGGTCGAAAGGAACCGTGCGGCGGTATGCTGACGGGAAAATAGTCGGCACGTATGCATGGTGGTGCATGATATTGCTCCTTGCATTCCCTGAGAAGTGCCGGCTGCAAGTTCTGGTGTTTGAATTTGGTTGCCAAGAATCTCCGTCAGGCCTGTCGAATTAATAAAGCGCGAATGTTGAAGCCTCACCTTCTCTTTTCCTTGCCAAACCTTAGAGTAAACAGCGCACTTACCCGGCACGCCGAACAGCCAGTATCTTACGCTGCCGCCGCTCTCTTTCGTACGGTCGTGAAAGGAATGTATAAAAGGACACGCTGCTGTCAAAGCCTTCTTGATTATGACATTTATAAACGCAGCAATGTCTTGTCTTGTCTCCTAGGAGATTTTGGCTCATACCCACATGGGGGATTGGCCACACTGTACCTCATGATAGATAATTTTTATAACGCTTGCTAAAAAAATAAATAAAGAGAAATTAGGCAGCAATATCGCCGGCTTCAAAGCTTCTTTTTCTTCGTTTTATCATCGCCTACTGCAGCGCGATTCACGTTAGCAGCAAATATTTGTATGCATTACATTTAGCACCACACTTTCCTAGGCCATCGGTAATCTTTCTGTTAAACCTCCATCATTCCAAATCTGAACAGTAAATGTTGAAACTAGAGTGTACTAGAACAAGGGGAGTGCCCGGACCGGCCGCAGCACCAATGCATTAAAAGTGAAGCCCAAACGGGGTCAAATCCGCTAGTGGCGCTGCGATCGGTAGTCTGTGACCTGTCGTCGTTTTAAGAGCCGTGCGCAGCTCCGCCGAAGTGGTCGAGGGGTAGAATGCTCGCATACCACTAAAAAGACCCAGGTTCGAATCACCGCTGTGACCATAGATTTTTTTTTTAATTTCACGTGTACAACTGTATTGTTTGGCTTTTTTTTTAAATATGCCTTCAGTTTCTACATATTGCTACAAAACATTACGCGAGATATGAAGTAAAGGAGAAAAAAACTTGACAGCAAGCGCATTTATTTGCAGCGCCACCGCACGGGATTCAACGAAAACTTAAAAGCATAGCTTGCGAGATTTTAGCGAATAAAAGAGAGACGGTGTGCTTTCACTCGCCTGCGGTCGCCGCCCACTGGCTCGCTTAAAAAAAGAAAAAGAAAAACTGAAAGTAAACGATTTTCAGTCGGCGGGAAGTCGCGAAGGTTTGAATACTGGTAAAGCAGCGATGTTCTGTCTGCTCGAGTAAAGCGATCACGAGGTGTGCGGAAAGAGGTGAACGTGTTGATATTTTGGATACATATGTAGTATTCCTGTACAACTGATATTGCGAACATATATCTTATAATTATGGCCGCCCTCAGCGAAAATAAATGATGCAAACCAATGCTTGTGTTTTGCGGGCGCATCTATATGTGATCGGCGCGCTTTTTGTTGTATTTAGCTTTTGCGTCATTGGCGCCTGCATCGTTTTCAACTCTCTCAGCGGCAGCTAAACGGCAAAACTAAAGCGCGCCGGTTGCCTGTGCTTTTGATGAAGTAGTATTGAAATACAAATGTACTTTTCTTGTACAACTATTTTTTGTCAACGTATACATTTTGTCTTTTGAAAGCATATTTAGTGGTGCACACTTTGTGCATACGGCCGATGGTCACTAGCGTTTATTGTAGGGATGGGGTGGCACGGAACAGTGCTTAAGACGCGTGACACAAGGTAAGAATGACAGATACGTCATGACCATTCCAGTAGTGTACCAACCAGGCCTGCCCATTACAGTTGTAAAGGAATCGGTTTTGATGTCAATGGCACAGTGGTGATTGATGTGCACGAGGCTGCTGACCCGCAGATAAGGATCGCATCCCGATCTCGACAGTTGCATTTCGATGGCGTGGAAATGATAGAGGCCTGCGTTCTTAGATGTAGGCGCTAAGAACCACAGGTGGTCGTAATTGGGAGAGTGCTACACTGAATACGGCGAGCCTCACGCGGTATATAGTTTTATCACGCAAAACCATTGTCGTCGTCGTCGTTGTTGTTTTGTTTTGTTGAAAGTGCGTTGGTTCTATTCAGACGTGATGCCAAAAATGTAGACATGAAATGATCCGCGGTTGCATGGTAGCTACGGGAGTTTTCGCAGTCAGGCTTAAATGTGAGGTCTCCTAATCCTAAGTAGAGTGTACTAGAACAACCTTGTTCTAGTACACTCTATCCTAAGTATAGCGTGCTATGCCGAAGGCAAGCAAGTGGTCGTGGTTTGTTTTGTCTTGTTAGTGACGTACATAAAAAACACGCTAGCACATAGTACAAAATCATTCGTTGAACGCGTATCCGCATAAGTTGTGTTCAACTGGCGAAGAAGTCATAGGTGTACAGCAAACAATGAATGAAATTTCTCTGTATTTGCGTTGAGATTTCGAAAGGAGACGACTTGCATACGCAATTGCACGGTCGTTGCCCCGCTGAGTTTGCGCCAAAACTGCACCAATGCCGTGACTACACGTGTCTGTGCGCGCTTCTGTAGGAGCATCGGGGTCGAAATGCGCAAGAATAGGGTTGTCGTGAGAGTGGTAATTAGTTGAGAGAAGGCGTCAGTTTGAAGAGGGCCCCAATGAAATGGGGCATCTTGTTTGAGAAGGTCGGTAAGTGGCCGTGCGAGTGCCGCAAAGTTTTCACGAACCGCCGAAAGTAGGAGCAGAGGCCCACGAAACTGAGAACATCATGGACAGAGCGGAATATTATAGAATGGTAGAAAGGCGTTCAAGGTGTGTGGCGAAGGTGGGTGAGAAGTTATCACGTCATCCAAGTAGCACAAGCACGTCGCCCATTTAAATCCTTGAAGTAGCGTATCTGTCATTCTCTCGAAGGGTGCCGGGGCATTGCAGAGGCCAAACGGCATGACCTTGAATTGGTAAATGCCGTCAGGGGGTAACGAATGCAGTTGTCTCACGATCCATTTCGTCTACAGCAATTTGCCAGTAGCCAGATCGGAGGTCGGGAGATGAAAAGAAGGTGGCGCCATGCAGACAGTCAAGTGCGTCGTCAATACGGAGAAGAGGGTACACGTTTTTTTTTTCGTAATTTTTTTGAGGTGCCGATAACTAGCGCAGAAACGCCAGGAGCCGCTTTTCTTCTTTACCAAGACCACTGGGAAGGCCCAAGGGCTCGACGATGGCTCGATGGTGTCTTTCGTTGGCATTTTGGCCACTTCCTTTTGAATCACTGCTCGTTCTGATGCGGACACGCGGCAAGGCCGACAGTGGATAAGCGCAGAGTCACCATTGTTAATTAGGTGCTTGACAATATTAGTCTGGCCCAAGGGATGACCACGGATACCAAAAATGTCACCGTGATCGAGTCCGAAACCTGACAGAGAGCATCGGCCTGATCAGGCGAAAGGTCTGATCCAATCATACTTCGAAAATGGCTTCGTCAGAACTGGGTAACCGTGAGACGTCTACCGATTCGGTAGACGCCTATACCCGAGTAGCCGACTGATTTAGTGCAGTCGTCTGCCGTGCAGCAGTGTCGCCGAAAAGGTCACGGATCGTCTCCTTGAAAGTGTCCCAGCTGGCAATGTCGACTTCGTGCGTCTCGAACCACAACAAACGCAGTAAATGTCACACTATATATTCTACGTAGAGGAAATTTGGTTTAGCCTTGTGAGCTTGACATTTCAGTAACGTGTTCGAATAACCTACAGGAACCACATCTGCAGTGGGCCATCAAGGTAAAGAAACACGTTGGCGAGCATGAGTGTCGGGCCCACCTATAGCCGGCGCTGATCTGTTCGTACACGTTAAGGCACTTGTCAACGTCAAAGCGTGCCCCGCCATGGTGGTCCAGTAGCTAAAGTACTCGGCTGCTGACCCACAGGTCGCGAGATCGAATCCCGGCTGCTGCGGCTGCATTTCCCATGCGGTCTGAAATGATGTAGGCCCGTGTGCTAAGATTTGGGTGCACGTTAAAGGACCCCAGGTGGTCGAAATTTCCGGAGCCCTCCACTACGGCGTCTCTCATAATCATATCGTGGTTTTGGGACGTTAAACCCCCCATATATATCTAACGTCAAAGCGATCTATATATCCTGGAAATATGCCAGGATCACGAGCAGGAGGTATACGACAACGTAGGTAGGAGTCACAGAAGAGGCGGGTGGTGAAGACGATGTTCCTTGAACCTGTGACATGGTTGGACCCGTGATGATACGTCCGAAGTGGAGCTTCGTGATGGGTACAGGGAAGAGCCAGCAGCTCCACCACAAATATGTCACGTAAAATGACTATTCGCGAGTGTAATAACACCGAACCACACAGAGCACAGCAAGCACGGCGGGCAAGTCAGTCCATTCTTTCGTTGTCATCTTCTGATCGCTGATATGTCAGCTACGTAGCACTGCACGAGTACTCCCAATGCACATCGAAACCGAACTTTCAATGAATTTGTTTTGATGGCCACTTCTTCATTTATAAACAACCCTGGCTCCTTACGAGCACCTGCTCTGTTTTCTTTGTTGTGCAGACTTCCGCCTAGATGGCTGTGCACGATTCAAGGCTTTGACAAAGAATCTCAGTCTTGTCAGCACATAAAAACCTACCACTCGTGCCGTGACATGTTCACGGTGCTCCTCGCATCCAATTAGTTTTGCTTTTTTCACCTTCAGAAGCTCTATCACATCCATGATGCTGTCATGGTGCACGCGGCGAGTGCTAAAACATTCAGTGAAAGTGTCTTCGAGAAAACCAATAAAGTTGGACAAGGTCGAAGATGGGTACAAAAGGCCCCCGTAATCACACTGTTGTGTGAACTGTGCGATAGCACTTTCAGATTCTCGTGAAGTCAACAAGTCGTTTTCGCAAGCAGAACAGTGCAACGGCACGATGCATTTCCTTGCAACATACCCGCTTATGTAGTGGACCAGTCTGCGGTCACTTCTGACAGACACGTATGCCTCATGGTCACTCTCATGTGTCACCACATCATCCAACATGTCGTTTTCATTGCTTTCAAAGTGAATTTCATCTAGTGCATGAGTGAAGCCGGAGGTCTGCGGTGGCGGTGACGGAGGCGAGCACAGTATAGGGGACAAAAGAGAGTCAAGTGTGCCAGGAGTCACATTGCCCTTGTCCGGCGAGCGCACAAGGTTGCAAAAGCTGATGCATGCCATTGTGTCGAGGAACTGCTGCGGCGTAGGATGATCATTATTCCCGCTGCACTGCCGCACTATACCAAAAGTGTTCTCCAGGGGGTCTTGGTTGAGCCGGGCTGTCATCAGGTAGGCATAGCCTACTTCCGTCGTCAGGTATTCCAGCAATAGCAAGGTGCTTTTGATGGTTACTCGAAACCCTGCTGCTGTGGACTGACTAAGGAAGCCCCGCGTGCCTTTTACGTGCGACTCCCATTCAGTCAAGTACGCAAGAAAGGTGTAGAGGCAGTCGACCGCACTTGAGTTCAACCGCAGCGCTACTCTCGCGTACCGAGAGGACATGATGTTGATGATGCTGTTTATCATCCTGCATAAAATAAAAGAAAATAAGAAGAACGTTACTCTCTGCACGCCGTTTTTATGTATTTGTACGTGTGCAAGATAATTTTACCAAGACCGCGCAATGCACATCACACTGCATGCCATCGTGGGGATTCGTGCCTCACTATTTCAGGTGCATGAAGGTGTCGCCAAATTAATAGTATGATATAATTATGCTGTTTGGTTTACGGACAGATGTACACTGAGTACAACTTAGCACAGGTAACGTTGCGAAATTTACTACTAAGTTTGAAAGAAACGCTGGGGGTTTGGGCGACAAGAAACGCAGTAAATGCCACATGTTATAATCTGCGTAGAGAAAATTTGTTTTATCCCTGTGAGCTTAACATTCTAGTAAGATGTTCGAATAACCTATAAGAGCGTTTTATGTGGTTTCGGAACATGCCACAGGCTTCCCTTGCAGCATGTTCGAAGTGTCCTGCAATATATCACAAGGAGAACAAAACGCCGTAGTAATGAGGTGTCCGTTGACGACAGTTCCTAGGCTTGCCGTTTCAGGTGACTCTGATATATACACACACTCAGCACGGTACACTCGCTCTAGTGTATATTGCATGCTCAAGTGCCCAGCTGTGCAAACATATATGTCCTTCTACTTCCCTCTTCAAACATATCGTAAGCTTTGCTGTTAATACCAACACAATTAGGATGTCGGACACACTTACTCAAAGAACCGCAAAGTCGCCTGTATGCAGCTGCGTCTCGACGGTTCGACATCTTGTTGGTAGACCGCAGACCACGGTCACTTGTGGACCGAACAATTGGTAGGCGTAGGGGACGCGCATCTTCTCAAAGTTGTTCGGATTGAGGTGGGCCTCCCGTATGCCATGCATCACGCGAAGTGTCACGATGCTCCCATCCATTGCGTAGACGTCTTTGACAGCGTCCAAGGAGACCTGAAACATAAATCATATGTAATTGAAACTAGTTCTAACAATTGATGGGGAAGTTCGAATTATGTTGTAAAACCCGGAACTCTTCAACTAGAGGAAGTAATTTTTATGGCTCTTCAAGGGCTCAAATATTTAACGAGGCAACGAATAAAAATATCAGGTCATCGTTAATGCCACCAATCTAATCCTGCGTATGTGAAAATCTGCTAGGGGGTTCTGACATGAAGCCTCCTCTAATGTCACCGGACAAAAATGGAACCGTTTCCGGGCGAGGTTTCCATAACAAGTGAATTCATGATATGTAAAGACGCGGTAAACGAAGGGAAGTTACCGTGTGAGCCGGGCGGATCTAGCCACTTATTTGAGATGGGAGGTCACATTAAGTAACGCAGGAGGGGGGGGGGGGGCGTGGTAAGAATTTTTCTTTTTACTAGCATAAAAAACCTCTTCGTTGTGCCAACACTGTTACTATGTGCTCACAGGGGTTTCCACTCATTGTCCTAATTGGTGATAGGAGGTGGACTGCGAGCATTGAATTGAGGGGGAGGAGCGCTGACAGAAATTTAGGGAAGGAAGGCGATCGCCCCTGTTCCCCCCCCCCCCTTCCCCTGGATCCGCCACTAAGGCCGATGCACAAGCTTGGAAGGAGACGGTTACTGCCATGAAATCATGAACGAAACATCGCCGCACGCTTCATACGGTACGTAAAAGGTCGACTACCGAGTCCAATGCTCAATGCCGGTAGGTGGCGTGCGGCTTCGTCAAACGAAAGCTAACGTCGTAAGAAGTATAGACTTTTCCACTGAAGGCTGCCGGAGCGCCGCCATAGTCCTCTTTGTGGGCTGTTGTTACCATGAGTGACACTCCCCCCCCCCCTCCAAGAAAAAAAAGGAAAAAAAAAAATGTCTGCTGAACTTGAGATGTCGGATTAGGGCTCCCATGCAACAGCCCAGAAGGGACGGGGGTCCTCGATCCTCTCCATTCAAAAAACAATAAAAAAGAAAAGGTTTGTAGACGTTTTTAGTGCGACAACGTTAGAACTGTATCTACAAAATAAAAAAGAATCCTGTGTTCGAGTGGGTTTGCGGACAAATTCGTACAGTTTACGAATCTCGGATCATCCCCTCTTCCTCCTGCTGAGCAAAGGGCCTTTCCTTAGCATATAGCAATAGTTTATTGTAAAGTGTCAAAATAATGTTTATATATATATATATATATATATATATATATATATATATATATATATATATAATATATATATATATATA